>VXAC01006717.1:1069262-1290547 GCA_013399225.1 Rhipidura dahli | reverse complement strand
CCGGGGGCTGCGGGGGCGCGTGCGCGCCGAGCCCCCGCCCGGTGTTCGAGTCCCGCCCGGGACCCGCCGCGGCAGCCACGGGCTAAGCGCGCCGGGGCCGTGTCGCTCCTGACGCGGCCGCAGCGCCGTCGGGAGAGGCTGCCGGTCCCAGACGGGCGAGCGTAAGAGAAACCCGACCTAGGGCCGTTCGGCGGCTGCGGGATCGGCGCGGTGCGAGAGTTGGATGGGAGGTGCACGGCGGTATAGCCATTGCCATTGCTCACTGCAACAAATCCCCCGCCTCTGCCAGGCCCCGGCCGCAGTCCAGCGCAGGACACGCTGCCTTGACTTGCCTCTTAGAGGGGCTGTGCACGCTTTCAGGACTATTCAGAACGGCGCTCTGCCGCCTTCAGGTCGCCCATTTCTCCCGGCAGAGACTGACCGCTCTGTGCAGGAGGCACCTGCTTCCCGCAGGAAGTCACTGCATGCAAGGAAGAAGGATGCGATCCCCCAATTAATCAGCGAGCAAGCAGTCCCTGATACGTAGCAGGACAACTATTACAGCTACCCTTGCAGTCTAAGTAGCCGATGACTGTAAGTAATAGCATGGCACTGTAATTAGTTTTGTACAGATTTAACAGTAACCTTGCAGGCATGAACCGTGTATGAGATGCACAAATGACCTGTGCATATTTAGCCGATGCCCTCTGAGGCACTACCAGGCCCTGTGTGTTCACACAGAGCCGTACAGAGGCACACTGACCTGTGCCGGGGCACCTGACTGTATAGCTCAGTAACCCCCGCTGAGCTGCTGCTCACATGCTGCTTTCTGGGCATGCGGTAAGAGGCATTTCACCTGTAAGACATCGAGAGGTTTGCAAATCCTAGACAAGCCCTCAAAATCTACCCAAAACAAGGGTTGGGGTACTACTTTGGTCACCCTTAACAAACCTGTGAAATAATACTTGAGCAGAAGTTTAAGATTTACATGTTAGCTTCCAGTGGGAACTACATATGAAACTAAATAACTACACGTTAAGGTCCATAACCTGATTATTTTGAGGTCTTCAGCCAAAATAGGCTGCAGAGAATGATAAAAACAAATACTGTCAAGTTTTTTAAAAGGCACCGAAGAGGACAGTGCTGAAGACCAACTGATGAAGCACATCCAAGAAAGGCACAAGGCACTGAGTCACTGATTCCAGAGCCATCCTGCAGGAGACGTAGTCATCTCAAAGCTAAGACACTTTGCTCCACACTTGGGAAAATTGTCAGTGGTGTTCATGAGACACTTGTCATGACTAAGAGTCTTTAACTAGGAAGTTAAAAAGGTGACCTTTTCTGCCAAACGATAGGGAAACAGCCAAGAAAATGCTGATGTGTGATGCTTCTGCACCATCAAGCAAAATCAATGAGCCACAGCTGCTTACACAGCTTTGAAAACACACCCAGTGTTTCCCTTGCCTTAATGTTCCATTTCATGGCCATTTGTCAGCTTTAGCGTCTTGCAAATGGATTTCACTGATGGAAGAGGGGTTAGTGAATAGTAGGTTTTGAAGTCAAAGTTCTTTGCTACAGAAGAAGCCAGCAAGGATTGTGGAAAGTCATCCCACATTCCTCTGCCCATGTGATCCTTTGTACTGTTGCACAAAGCCTGCACAGCACAGAGCACCATCCCAAGAGTGCCTTGCAGAGGTGATGTACATCCTGACAGGCATCAGTACTATCATTGCCATCATCCTGAAATCAGAGCATCTTCAGTACCAGGAGCAGGATAAACAGCTAAATATTGACTGTGAGATAAAAAATATCTGTCAACACCAAGAACCAGCACTTATGACACTGCTTCACACTGAGCTCAGCCCAAACCCAGGGGCATGTTTCTGGGATCATGTGTCATGCTACCAGACCAAAAGAATCTTATAGGAACAGTGTAATTGCTGATATGGAAAATAGCAGTAAAAAAATAGCTGACAGGAGTTGCAATAAAGTATATTAGTTATTTATGCATTCAGTTCAAACCCTGTACAGGTGACAGAAGCTGGGAGGTGTGAGGGTGGAAATTATACAGTAAGCACATCTCAGGATAGTGGACTCAAGCAATTGACTGAAATCTGGCAGAATGGCTCTCCCTGAATTCCAGAATCAATACCTTGTTGCAATGAGAGCTTCTCACCTCCTATATGTATTGCTTAAGGCTAACAAGTGCCTATATAAGTTAACACTAGAGCCACAGCTTCTAAACATTTTAAAAAGGAACAAACCAGTCCCTTTTTAGAGCCATGCCATCATTCTCCTTTTTCTCCCAAGTTTCTTTGCCTCCCCACCCCTCCTTCCTATAGATGGCACCGTATTACAACATTTTGAACTACATCCAGAAAAGGTTAAGTTAGTGATTAATTTAATATATATTTAATCAAACGAGGGGTTAACTGACAAAGGAACAAGCTGCTGGAGACAGAGCAGATAAGAGAAGTCAAAATGGCTTCTTCTGAGAGCTGCAGTAGGGTAAAGTTTGTGATGCCAGGATGTTAAAACACGATCCAGAGTCTTTCCTCACCAGCAGGAGGGCTGATGGTCTGTTTATAAATTTAAATCCAGCTCGTATGCATGAGCAAACAGCAGTATTATTTCAAAACCTTTGCTAGTCATGTCTGCTATGCTCCTCTGCCTTCCTGTGACAGAAGGATACAAGTGCCTACATCTCAGTATTTCCACTTCCACAAATGTAACATCACTGTAAGGCAGATGCCAAAAGAAAAGAAGAGCAAATAGCTTGGGGAGAACAGTCCTAAACCGCTGCTGGAAGATTCATAAAATTGTAATATACACTACAAGTGATCTTGGGCAGTGGTACTGATAGGTTTGTCTGCTCCAACCCTGTCACTGAAGTTTATGAAGCAACTCATTTACCTTTAGGACTCAGCCATATTCAGTAACCCAGAATACAGACAGTGTTGACTTTTCTAATAAGGCAATTCCCCTAACGTCTGCAGCACTCAGCCATTTAACACAAGGCTGCTATTTGAGATGGCAGGGGGAAACTGGGAGATGCTGATTAGAAGTACATGAAATTACACTACCTTGCAAAGAGCACACTTTCCTAAAGATTACAGGGGATATTCTGTGTGACTATTCAGGAGACTAAGCACAGCCACAAATGCTTGTATCAAGGAATGGTTGCCTCATATTTGTTCATTTACATCTTAAAGCAGACAAGGGACCTTACTGCAGAATGACACTGCACAGAATATTCTCCCTTTAGCAAACATGACAACTGTTAATCTTTAAAGAATGAAGGTTTTTACAACAGACTTCATTTTACACTAAGTAAACCCACAGAATAATCAGACTTCATTTTAAGCTAAATAAATACCCTAAATGAACAATATTCTGCTTAACACAAAGAGTATCTGTAAAACATATGGCAAATGTGGCTGACAGAAACTGACAGAAATTCCCCTTCATTGAACTACACTGCTGTCACAAATGTAAAGTTCTATGGCACATATTCAGATATAACACCAGATAGTGGAGCAGAGTAGCAGTTGGCAAGCACCTATTCATCCATCAAATGAATATCTGATAAGAGATAGGCAGAATAGGCACAGATCTAGCCAGAGGTAAATACTAAAGCAACCAAAAAGTGATTTCTAACAGAATGGTAAATGTAACTGTCATTCTAACATTCTTTGCTTATTACAATTATACAGTGCAGCAAATGTTTAAGTTTCAGTGTTTGGTCAGTATATCTCCTTGATTCTTCCTGAGTTCCTTAGGCCTTTTCTCACAGTTGCTTTCACCTCCCTTTTAAAATAAATCAAATAAAATGCAGCCCTGTTCTCTGAACTCCAGATACCCCAATCTTACACAGGTCAAGGATGTTTTTGTTACCACACCCATTTCTTTTAACCTCTCAATGCCCTTTGATCAAAGGCTGTTGGCATAGGAAGAGCTTTGCTACAGTTGGTATTATCTGCAGCACTACAGCAGAAACCTGAAACATTCTTGCTGCAAGCTGACACAATATTGGGTTTCTGCAAGGTGCTGCAAAAGTTTCAAAATAATTTTAATCTGCATAAAAATGGACCAAAGAGACAATTAAACATTTCATGTAATCCATGGTGGACGACGAAAAACACAAAAACAAAGTAAACCCCCAAAAATACAAATAAAACCAAAAAAAACCCCCAAGCAAAAAAATAAAGGCTGTGATTACTTCAAAACCATTACAGCAAGGGAGTTACTATCCTAATATCAAACAAAATGTGATAGATATTTTAATATTATGCATGGTAAAGTTCAGCTCATGGGGGAACATTGGTGGTATTAATGGGGAAAAAAAAGAAAAAGCAAAGAAAAGCAGAGAACACTGATGTATCCCTTCTCCTTCTGAGGATGTATTTTCTCTATTTTTAAACCAGATTTGCCCCTGGAGTACTTTGAGTATAGTCTCCTATTGCACTAATCTGAGCACATTACAGCTTCACAAATGCTGCCTGTTTCAACTTCCTGCCAGTTAAAAAAAATACACACAGCCTCTTCTAAAGAATTAACTTACATTTTCTTAGTACATCCATTGCTTTGCTGGAAGTTGAAGAAGGCAAGGTCAAATGGTATTCAGCACAAGCAGAAAGGTTTGTTACAGTTTTACTTGTGAAGGAATTTATTAATTGCAGACTGAACCTGTCTCCCACACATGAGAATGCTCACCTTTCTAATGTTCTCATGACTTCCTGAGGTGAATGATGAATTTCACCATCATTACATATAAACTTCCCCTTTATGAATATTCACACTCCAGCATAGTTAAAGAGGAAATTTGCAAGATTAAAAATTGATTATTTCCAAGTTTGTACTCAAATCTTCCAGTGAACATTTCTGGGATATAATAAAAGTAATAAATTCACTTCTATTTCACTTTAAATCCACAGTGCACATGTATCATAGAAACTCACAATCAAACATAAAGAGAAAGTAAGTTCCACAAGACTCAAGCATATTCATGTTTACCTTTCTTTTCTGGAAAGACATTAAGAATGTTGAAACAATGTGCTAATAAACTAAATAATTCCACTTGAATGCAATGGGCTAGACTTCTAGAGTTAGTTATCTAACAGGTGCATTTGCTTTAGGGAATCCTCTTGCTGAGTATCCTGAACTAATATTGAACTAATAATCAAAATATACCTTGCTCAAGAGGTTTGAAAAAAGTTGGCTTTATCTCTGTACCAATTTCTTGCAGTCACATAAATGACTGTCCAGTTACTAAGTAAAGAGGATAAAGTAGAAAGAACACACATGATGGCTCAAACTCCCCCCCCTCAAACTGGCATTAATTTAATTTTCACAAAAAAGCAATCTACATGTACCTATATGAGAACACATATTCTACTGAAAGATGCAGAAGTCAAACATCTTTGCAGAGAACAAACAATTGTCAGACTCTTACATTCAGTCCAAAATGAAGTATTAAAAGTTCCCTTCTACAGCAGCAACTTGATTCCAGGAATTTCAGTTTTTACAGGAAACAAACACAGTCATTGCTTATTTTTTACACTTTCTCTAAAGTTAGCAGACATGGGAACATTTCCCTTAAAGTGAATAAAAAATTTACAAATACAGTCTCTTCAAGTGATGTATTACAAAATTTCTGGTTTTTAAATGGCATCTCTGCACTTTTCACAAAAACCACACTTAAAGACAGTCATGAACAAAATTCTGTTAACATTGCAAGACAACACAGAATAGATAGAAGGTGTTTTAACTGGAAAATGAAGAATTGCAAATTTCTCCTTTACCTGTACAGCATACTGCAGAGAGCACTGCAATATACACCACGGATTTTGCATGTTAAATTTGCATGATTTGCAGTAATCTATACTGTTTTCCATCACTGAATTTATTACCTGCTTATTCTGTTATCAAATTTAAGTTGCAGCCAGCTTAACTCCATTATGTCCTTATATCTGCAAACAATTCAAACCATTCCCAATATGATATGCCATATTAGTTTGAAACAGTATTCCATCTTATTTTTAATTATTTTCAGAGAAATACTTACTCTACTTGGTCTTTAAAACAATTGTTGAACACTCAGTGTGCAGCTGAACAGAAATATTGCAGAGCCAACACTTACCCCAAGGGTAACTGATGCAACTAATAGTAAAAGATTTAAATTACCTTCTCCCTAAATTCATCAAGAATAGGATTCCAAAACATTCCCTCTTGGCTACCTTCACTACAAAATAAGTAATCTTTTTTTTCACTTCTGGCTGGGATTCTTCATTACTTAATGGCCATGCAAATGGATAGTTTGTCTTTTATATCTTTTTCCTTCCGAAAAGACTGAATGTTTTCAGGGTGTTTTCAGAGAAGAAATGTACAGTGTAAAGCCCTTCAAAAGTTTTAAATATAAAATGACAAAAATCAAGGCACTTAATGTACATATGAGCAAAAAGAAATTATTACTGAGAACAATAAGGCCAGATCACAAAGTGAGATTATCAGCAAGTATGCTACTGGGAACAAGGTAGAATCTTTCTTTTACAGCTTCGGCTTGAACTCGCCAGAAAGAAGCTTTTTCATCATTTCAGAATTTTTTCCTTCCGGTGGTGAGGGCCATCTGTCATGATCTGAGGAAAACAAATAAATAATTCACTTAGTTGATTGAGAAGCTAGACATTTTACTTTTGTGTCCTCCCATTGCCCAACTTCAGTCACTCGAAGGGCACAGTTTTGTAGCCCATTTCTTACCAGGTATTTCTAGGGTATGGCTGTACAAACTCTGGCCACCATCCACAACCATGGTTATCCCAGTTATGAATGATGCAGCTGGAGACAGCAGGAAACATACTGCAGGAGAGATCTAGCAAAAGAATGACAATTTAAATCTTTGTTAAACTGCTGGGAATTGTTCATGCCAAAGAAGATTGTGAAAACTTTTACAAGTAAGATATAGTAACATTTTCTACTCAGTAATGAAAACTGTGACAGCCTTAAAGCCATCCTTCCAGCCACAAACACCAAGCATTTAACAGAGGAAAACCAGTGAGCTGTCACAGAGCAGCATCAGATACTGAAAAAACAACAACAAAAAAAGGTTGATCAGTTTATCAAAGATGCATATTCTTGGTAGAAGAGAGCTAAGTGCTTTTAAGATACTCATTTTTTCCCCTTAATATTCATCCTTTCAGTCCTTTCTGCTGAAGTCAACTTTTTCAAGAAATAATGTCTACTGTTGAACACTTCAGCGGTAAGAGCCAGCTGAATTAAATTTTCTGTATAACAGTGACTACTGGCTCTCACTTGGCACAACCACACACTGCTACAAGCTTTCTTCTTTTTAAATATTCCATCACAGTGCAAAATTAAATCTTTTTTGTTCTCCATATAATAAAGTGGCTTCAAAATAGAGACAGAGAAGTAGGAGTATCAGAAGTGTTCTGAAATCCATTACCTCCTCAGGAACAGCCGACCTCTTGGCAGGAACCTTTGGTATGCTCTTTAACCACATCATTACACCTTGTTCTCCATAGTTTGCAACAGCAGTTTCTGAAAATACCAGTCCCTATTTTAAAACAGCACAGTGAAACTTTAGTTCTCTTGCATATGTTTAAACTGATCATTCTAAAACTGTGAAGTTGTCATTACTGATTTTCTGTGGGATTCAACTATCTAAAGAGCACTTGAATACAAGTTTTTGAATGTACGTAATGGCATAGTATAATTTATACAAGAAGGTAATTTGGCTGCTAGCCACATCTCTGTTCAAGCACAATAATTCTGATTATTCCAATTCTCCGCTGTCACTTCATTAACAAAAATGTAGAGTATAAAAAAACTCAGAGGCTGCTATTTTACAAGCATTTCATGTTAAATTACAGCAGGAAACTACAAAACCTCAAGAACAAGTTCTCAAAAGTTTCTTGTCATCTGTAGGAGCACTAGACAGATTTATTGTGAATTACAGAAGCAGACAGATTTCAGTCAGAATTCTGACGCTCCCTACTTAGCTGCCGTAGAAGCAGAAAAACATGACTGTGTTTGCTCTGGTGACCACACAGTCCAGTTTACTCCTGAGAAGGAAGATGGCAATGTGGACACAGGGTTACATCCACTAGTTAGGACAGAACTTCTGGGACTCAAGTTTAAGTAAAATAGCAAAATTTGAATTCACCCATGAGGCATATACTAAGATTTCTAAGACACTTGTATAATGTATGCGCAACTATTTTTTTAAGAATGCTCACTTCCCTCTCTAATGTTTCCATTCCTTACAGGTTACTCTTCTCACATAAAGCAGTAATAATTCTGTATTGTTACCACAGACCTTGTGGGTCCACAAAGGTGACAGAAGCATTACTGTAACTATAACATGGACTTTTGTTACCAGCATAGTAACAAAACTAGCAAATACTTTTGAAAGAGCCAAAGCCCTGCAGTGTTTGCTTGTCAAAAACTTCTTCTGACATATGCTATAATATCTAATCAGTATGATTCATTAGGTAATTAGCATGCCTGAAAAGTATATTCACATAATAACGCTGTCTTAATTACTTACTTCCCCAAGACTTGATAAGTCAGAAAAAACAGATAAACAGGAAATGCAAGCCAGTAGATCTTAATATTTAACCTGTCTCCAGATGAATTACATCTCACAAAGGTTACATAAAAGCCTCTACCTGAATGATTAACACACATCTGCCATTAAGCATTCTGTGCTATGCCAAACAAAGCGAGCCAGATGTTTTAGGACAAGGGGCACAACAGAATATACAGACATACTACAAAAATAGTAGCAAGATCTTCCTAGGGATCACTTAAACGAATATGACACTTCGCTGACGACGTCCACTGTGAGATAAGCTAAATTCTGACTGTAGAAGTAGCTGGACAAAGTTTATGTGTCCTCTTTTAATTTCAAGGGAGTAAATGTGCAAAATAAATTGTGGATAAGAGAAAAGTACTACAGATCAAACGTTCTCAAATATCAAAGCTAGAGCTTCTATATAACTTCTGTATCTGCAGCATTGTGCACTACAAAACGTAGCTGCTCTTTCTATACAGTTATTTAAAACAACTCTACCTGCTGTCTACTTCCTCAGAAATATGGCAGGCATATTTTAGCTGACCTGTATAGTCATTTCCTGTCTGCATGAATTTGTAAGAAAAAAATCAAACCACACATTTTTAGATATGATTTCTCTGAGAGAACGTACACTCCAACTACAGTTTCTTTATATAAATCTAAACTAACTTAACATGTAGAAGACAAAGTAAAATGCATTATATGAGACATGCAGAGATTTCCAAAATAAGTTTGTAAACATAGGTGGAAACCATCAGCATACCTGAACCTCAAACAGAAAAAGTTTCCTGAACTCAGAAGTAATGTATCCATTACTGAAACACAAAGCATTCAGTAATTTTATGTCAAGGCTTTGTAAGACAGGTCACCAACTCCTACCAGTATCATTTTATTTAGCTATAAAAAAACCTAAAAACCAAGTGTGCCAAGTCAAAGCAGAAAGCAGAAGCAATTTTATCCCACATCCTCTGACTCATCATCCAAAAGTACAAAACACTCTCAAATGGCCTGAAGAACGCAGTGAGGGAATTATAAATAAACAAATACATAAATAATCCACAGTTACTGGTTATAAATTTAAAAATCCATTTTGGTCCAAATGCTCTAACTATGAACATGTGGAATGGCTGATTTCAATCAGATCATTTGCCATGACTTACGGGAGCAACGCTGTTGATTCTCACTCCACTGTGAGCCCATTCTAAAGCCAGAGTCTTGGTTAGGTTATTCACTGCAGCTCTTGCAGCTCCTGTGTGCCTATGGAGAAAAAAAAGCAAAGGAAGCATCTGTTCCCTCAGCCAAGAATATCCAATATTAATCCTATTGCAGCCTCATGAGGGTATTCAGAGTAGTTTTCTGTGGCTGGACCAAGCATCTGGAAGAGAGAGATTCTCTAGTTTCCAAGTCTGACCATAGCTTCACTGTTTAAAGAAGCTATGCTGTGATTTCCTGTCATTGCTGGAAATACTTAAGATCTCTTTCCCAATGCAACACGGGGTCAGCTACACTCTGCTGCAGGAGGAGGCTTATTAAAAGAGAAACTATTTAAGTTCAAACTGTGTAAAACTACCTGTAGCCTGCACAGGTAAAGCAACACTTGGAAGAACAGTGGTCTGAAAGATTGTCTAAACCTTCTGACAAACACGATTAAAATGAGTCACCATTCAAAAATTACTCTAGGTGGATGGAGATGGAGACACAAGAGTCAGAGTGAACTCCTATACCTTGCTGCTGTAGGTAACTAGTCTGAAATGATTACAAGCTTGAACAAATGAAGACAAAATTATTGCAGTAGTCAATTTTACACAGTTGTAGTCAGAGAAAATTAATAGAATTTAGTTGCTTTTGCCCAACAAAACAGACTAAGACAAGATAGATACAATAGCTTCTCAAATACAGGGAAAGAATATGAAATACTTGAGGAAAAAAAACCATAACTTATTCATATGTTTAGACCAAAATAAATAATGTCCAGGCAATCTCTGAGGGAACATGACAGCTTTTATGTTCAAAATTAATACTTATGAAAAACTCGTATCAGGTGACTTTTGGTATGAGCAGTGTCTGGACTTGTAAAGGAATATCTTTTTCAACAGAACATTCCTGCAAGAAGTTTCAGCTCAATTTAATTTGAAAGCAGTTTTGTCTATCCATCTACGTATAACAGTTACTTAGGAAAATTTTTCCACCTTTATTCAGAGTTAGCTTTTTTTTTCTTTTAGTTCAACTCAAATTGAAACACCTTCAGCCTATTTGCCATGACAACTGAACCAGATACCACAGTGGAGATACTTCAAACAACTGCAGCTTCAGCACCACCGTGTGGATCTTGATATTTATTTTGTACTGCGAAGAACAAGCTAGTAAGAAAATATTCTGCTGTTCCTTAAAAAATTGTGGTTTTGAAACCATTCAACCCTAAATCGGGACAAAGAGATATAATGCAACACTTGCTCAAAACATATTTTCATATTTCTTCAACAGAAACTCAATTTCAAAGTTAAAAAAAAAAACAAACCCAAACAGAAAAGGGAGCCATTTCCAATTAAACCTTTACTGGCAAGTCTTGCTTCATAGTTTCTTGCAAACAAGTGGAAAGAGACCAGAGATGCCATCTACTGGATTAACAGGAAATCCCCACACATACAGACAAGTGATACTCTTGCTCTGTCTTGACCTAACTACTATATTTCCATACTCTGCTGCTGCCCAGAACACACCTTTCTGAAGTGTTTAGGAACAGTCAGTACTACTGGGGGAGAAATACAGAAAAGTGTAAAAAGAAAATATATATTACGACATTCCAGGAAAGCCATTTCTCACGGCAGCAGTAATGTTGACAATGGCTCCTCCATGTTCCTGCATCCAGGCATTGTACACTGTATGAAGGAGGAAGATAACCTATAAATATCAGAAGAAATGCATACAAATGAACTTGCCAATAGGAAGCCAAATTTGGAGAATCAACTGCAATCACACTACACATTTGTTATACTGGTTTAAAAAAAACAATTTGCTGTTCATTCCACAGCCTTGCCAATGCAGAGGTGAGGCCATGGGGCAACAGGAGTGGTCCAGGTAAGGCTCAATGATTGCCAAGAAGCATTTGATGGAAATCAAGATTTCATGTTTCCACATAAATTACTTTAACCTCCACATTCCAAATGCTATCTGAGAATGACATACTATACTTAAATTGAAGCCTAAATTTATATCCCTGAAGGGAGAGAAGTATTTTCCTATTTTATACATACATACACACAGGCCATAAAAGCCATTCACTATGTTATACATAGTGAATACAGGCCATAAAAGTTAAGTGGTTTTCCTAAAGTCTTTTAAATGTGTATCAAAGTCAACTGACTCCCCAAACCTGTCCTTAAGCAGAAGATCATGACTGTCTAAATGTATGTTTGTATTTCTGAACAAATGTAATAAATACCCACTGTCAGGTAAGTGCATGAAAAGAAGCTAGGGAAACCTTACATTTCTTATACCAGAAGTATTTCTGTAAAAAACAAAACCAAACATAAAAAGTTTAATGTTCAGACCTTACCTGCTTTGCAGCAATAGAAGGTTCCTGTCAGATTTGTGTCTATTACAGCATTCCAGCCTTTTGCACGGATAGCTTCAGAAGGACTTGCAAACTGGCCCCCTCCATTATTCACCAGGAAGTCAATCTTCCCATGCAGACTCAGTGTAGACTTCACCAAAGCTTCTACCTGAAACAGTATTTGTTAGTGTGGCATGCTGATTAAGCTCTACATCCAATTTCATTCTCAGACAGTATCTTCTCCCTCATGCCCTTTTCACAAAAGAACAGGAGGTCCAGTCTTCAGAGAGGCTTTAAGATTGGTACGACAGGTTTAGTCAGCCAAGAAGGCTGAAGGCTGTATCCATGTTTACTTAGGAAATTTTGCTGGTATAATGCAGGTGCTGCATAAAATACCAGCACCCAAAGAAAAAGGGGATTTAAGCTGCTGAAGATTTGTAAAACCAAACAGACACAAAAGCCTACTACATACAACCTACTAAGAACCTCCTGATGCCTTTCAGAAGAGTGAGGCCGTTCACATGAGATCCCCAAAGAATTCCATATAAGGTAGCTACTGTTATTTTTATCTGACCATACACCTGACCATTTAAAACAGAAAACATAACTTTTCGTGTGGAGTTTTGTCATTCTTCTCTAGAAGCTTTGTACATTCACTCCAGCTTTGACGTACCAGTTGGCAATAGCCAATCTTCTTATACACAGCAAGAAGGTTAATTACCCTATAAAACATGAAGTCTAAAAAATGCTAGAAATACAAGTTATCTTCCTTAGCAAAAAATATTAATTCAAGACAGTAATAAAAACTCCATAGCAACTGCTTAATAATTTAAGCTTTATCTCAAGAAACAGGAAATGGGACAATATGACTGTTTCCTGCTTACATCATCAATCATAACTAGATACCATGCATCAGTTATTCCTACTCAAGCATATATAAAAAGTTAATCTAGCATCTGTGGTCAGAGAAAAACAGAAACAAAAAAAAAAAAAACACCCACAAAACCAAACAGGTGGAGCAATGCTGCCACTCAAACAGATTGGGCTAGGGAAAGGCTATCAATCAGCCTTTCTCTGTATTGAGTTAGTGGTAAAAAACATCAGAAACAAAAAAAAGAGCAAACAATGCATTATCTGTATCCCACAATGAGTGCTACCAACTTGGTCTCATAAATATATGCCTTACATCTTTTGTTGCTAAACAGGATACCAGCGTATTATGGATCCTGTAAGGATGCACCTCTTGAAAAAGAAAACCAAAACCCTAAACAAACATATAATGACTGAAAAACTAGTGCCTGCTGAGAAAAAATTACTTAAGAAAACAATTTTGATATTTAAACCCAATCTTCAAATTCTGAGTGTTATCTTAGTCCTCATTTTAGTCACTGCAGGTTGTGGAATGTGAGGAAAAAGCCCAGAAAACCAAAACATATGTGACAGCAGTCCCAAAACCATAGCTTGCAAGAACAGCAATGCCACAAGGACATTCTAGCTTTTACTTTTCTCTTGTGAGCAAAGGAAAGTTATGTCTGGCTAGGCAGCAGAAGTTATGCTTTACTCAGCAATATCAAACTCTTCTCCCTGTCAGCCTGATAATCTTGCTTTGAATATTATTCTCTGTAAGTCACTGAAATATGGGTTCATTTATGGAACAGAAATGGTTTCAGTACAAAGAAGATTTGAACAGACTAAGGCTATTCAGACTGTGTAAAGACAGAGAGAGAGACAGAGAGAGAGAGAGAGAGAAGGAAAAATGCTAAGAATCATAATGAGAGAAGACAGAAAACAAATTAACAAGAAAAATCCACAGAGAAGAGACAGTAAAGCAAGTTTTCAACAGCTGGACAAAATGTATATTATGTGCTATAACATATCAGTTCAAAATGGTTCATGTGTTGTACTTAAGGAACTGTTGTTGTTCCTACTTGTTGCAACAAATTTTTAGGAAAAAAAATTAAAAACCCAACAACAACAGAAGTGTATCAGTTCTGCTTTCTGAAAGCCAGGAAGGGCCAGAAGGCTCTCCAGTGACAGCTCAGACGGCTCCAACTGTAGCAATCTTCACAAAGTCTTCTGTGCTGTAGAAAAAGCATCACTGCAGTACTTCTCCCAGTTACAGTAAACATGGTGACAGCAGCCAGCAGCACAGAGAGAAGGAGGGTCTGGTAGAACACATTTAAATCACAGTGACTACTAAAGAAGATTCTTCTCTATTCCCATAATTTAAAAATTCTCTTGGAAAGAACTTCATAGAAAAGCTGTTAAAGACTCTCTTTGGAAGCAAAGCAAAGCTGCATGAGGTAGAGCTACCAGTTTAGGACATTCTTCTAACAGAAAAGAACAAAATCAGGCACTTCAGACATAACCAGAAGATTGGAGCCCTGCGATAAGGAGCTTTTGTCTGTGACTGCAACTCAGAAGTATTATGCAGTAGCACATATTCACAGATAACTGAGATGACAGTAGTCACTGGCACAGGGAAAAGGGACAAATGTCCACATGCACTCATAGATCACCTTGACTGAGTAAAACACACAGGCAAACAACCCACTACAGAGTGTCAGAGATTTGTGATTTGGTGGCTAGAACTAAAAGGCATACTGGCACGGTGGTAACAGGTATTTTTACTGTGTTATTGCTGTGTTATTTAAAAGTACAACAACAGGAATCTCTTATCCACAATTCCCCACCAAGCCACAGTCTTTCACTACAGGCTTCACACAGACAGCCATTAAGTATTTATAAACCAACTGAGCCTCTGCTAAACTATAAAGTTTATTGGAAAAGAAAAGCTGCTAGTGAACTCAGACACAAGGTATGTGCTAAGTAGCACTGTATTGAGTCTGTCTGAAGTTGTCTTGTTGACATCCAGGAGACAGGTTCTACCCTCAGGGTCTGGTCCAGCTGCTGATGCTGGAGCTCAAGTACGGAAAGGAGACACTGTGAACAGAATTCTGAATCGCTGATTTCAAGAACAGCAGCAGCCTACCAGAAGTACAAGGTTTTATGTTCCACCTACCTAGACATGTAAGCTTTTACTTATCTAGGTGCCAGTTAAAGAAATGTTTGTCCACAGAGCATAGCAAAAATGTAAGGATTTAAAGAGTACAGTTGCCTGTCTCAAAACACTGTCAAGGCCATAGAAGGAACTAGCCATAAGATGATAGGCCATCAAAGCAGGAACTTGAGAGAAGCACAGAAGGGAGGAATTTGCAAGAGGCAGGCACTAATTCCAGGCCTAGCAGAGGTAAGACCAGATTAGCACATCTTGGTTAATGCATCTGGACCAAAGTGCCCACTCTGGCAAACTGTGGGAAAAGAAGAAACTGCTCATACATGTTACCCCAAATTATGGGAATGGCACCTGTGACCATCCCATGGATACTCAAAACTTGGCCTGTATGAAGGTGGTACCCCCAGAAGACTGAAGGGACTCCACTGCATCCATGGCTCATGACTATCATCTGCTTGGTCTCTGTCTCCCTCCCTCCCTTCCTCCCTTAATTCCAGCATTCATTCCTCGTGTCTTGTCCCTGTCAACAGATTTGCTGTGGCTCAAAATTTAAGACACAAAAAGAGATACACATGCACACAGAGCTGTCTGGTTTGCACCTTAGCAAGAGCTAACTGATCTGCTCTCAGCACATGATGAGGGCAGTGCCAGCAAATATATAAACAATAAAAATCACTTCAGCTTCATAATCTCTAAGAAGCAGTATCTATCACTATATACACTCCAAACCACAGGAAAAGGGAACAGGTGCACAATCACTGCTCCAGGATAAGACTCCATGACAGAATATAGAAATGCATTCTGATGACAGAATAGAGAAACCTCAGGTCCTCTTATCTCAGAACCCTCTATTCTCTCATTTTTAAAAATAAAACTGGTTTTTTATAGTTTACAGAACATTCAGTGGAAAACTAGTCAAAAGCAGCAGCAAACTCATGACAAAAATAAGCCTGACAAGTTACACAGTGGTTGAAAATCCTCCATCAAGCAGGATTATTTCTTGCACATTAAACAAAAAGTAAGCTTTACTAGAAAGCAAAAGGGCTTCTGAGGATGAAGATTTAGAGACTTAAAAATGTGAATTCATTAAGCTGTTCCCATGATATTTGCCATCAAGCTTCTGCAGCCATTAATTCACTGCACTTTCTTTGCTTCTTCCTAGGCCAGAAAGAGTTCTAACAAACAAACTGGACTACATGATGAGGGATGAACATGCTAATGCTTGAATTACACAGATCCAAACTAGAGGCATGAATCATGTCATCTTCAAAGCATGTCAGTTACTTTAAGATTTGCAATAGGAGGCAAAAAATAATCTTTTGGCAATTTGAAAGCACCTTCATATTTCTTAAATTTTCCCTATTCAAACTCCCTCCCTCCAGTTTATAAACTGGACAAAATTCATAGGGGCCTTTAGAGAAATGTAGAACAACTGATGGAGAATAAGGGATTGCTATAATAAGAACAAATGGATCGTTCCTACAGGTGATCAGGATGGCTTCCTTTAAAATAAAGATTTACTCTTAGAAAGACTTCAGTGAAATGTCAGAGAGAAATGATATATTAAATGAATTATGTAGTTCTTCAGGAAACTTCCTGGGCTTTGAAGCTTGTGATGGATCACTTCTGATATCTAAGGGGGCTTGAACTCCTAAGTTTTTTTTCTCTTGTTGAAACATTTATAATGTTTTTCTCCTGCACATGTTCTTTGGTATCTGGTATAAGAGCTAAGAAGGAGGATGCAGTGACTCACATGGAATTCTTGCAGAGGCTGTCCTCTCTACCCAACAATGTGCTCCCGTGATTTCTGAGGTAAATACTCTTCACTCACACTAAGCTGAAAGCAAACAATGAGTTGTAATGTTACTAATGAGTAGCATACAGAGCCAACACAGTTGTACAAGTCTTATTTCTTTTGTGAGGGAACCTCAAAGTTTACATGCCCTCTCATCCCCTCTTCCACTGTAACAGAAAGCTCTTTCTGTATTTGTGAAAATATTGAAATGAGTTACATTACTGTGTTGCATCTACTCAGTAACTGCCTCTTAGAAAAATCCTCAATGACATCTTTTACTGATCCCTGTTCCTACGACTCCAAGTCCCAAGCACTAAATTTTAAGTTAAGAATGGAGTAGGTTTTGAAAGTGGATGTACAATACTCTCTGAATCAAAGTAAAAGCCCAAAGGTACTTTTTCTCTAGTTTCCACAAGGCAAGCAAGTGCAAATTAGGAAAAAAGTACTTTTCACCATTGCCGCTCTTAGGAAACATAATAAATAAGCAATAGTAAGCAGTGGGATGTGGAAAACCTGCCATATGCCTCAGTTCTGACAGTTTTTAGCAGTGTAAGTTAACAATTGTTAATTTGAGTTTATCTAGTTTCAACTTACAAACCAAAGTACCTAAGTGTAAAGAAGTGCTATGCTCACTACAAATTTAAGAGCTGAAAACACAAATTTCTGGTCCCAACAGTAAAGTTAGAAATTAAGCAACACATGGTCAGGATTTAGCAATCTTTGAGAATCTCAGCATTAACAGAAGAGAACAGTCAGAAAGGCACAAGCTAAAGAACAAAAATCACAAGATGTCTCTAACCAATAAAAAAATCTGGTCTTGGAGATGAGAAATATTTAACAGGTATGCAAGTTCTTATGTTAACATTTAACAGAATTTTCTTGCATTTCTTATCGAGATTTTCAGCAAAAGGCTTATGAAATTTTCATAGCTTTTTTTTCTAAATAGGACTTCAAAAGAAAGAAGAGCAATTGGGGAACTGAAGTGAGTCAAACTATAAGACTAAATCAATGACTGAAAAGTTCAAGACTGGAGTTTAATCTGCCTTTTTCCTCTGAACCCTCTCTTCAATAGAAACAGGCATGAAAGGACAATGCTTGAAGAGAACTTCCACTGGCAGAAGACATCCAACAGAAGCTTCACCAATACCATACAAAAAGTTCTAAGAAAGTTCTAGTGTGTCTGTAAATAGGTAGAGTTTAAAACTAAACTGGAAACACAGAAAGACATTTCTATGATAAAACTGCAGGGTAATAGCAAAGACAGATGTTTCTTCAAGTATCAGCATGGCTACCTGTAACACAGAATAATGCCTAAACACTTTAGACAGCACTATAAAGAAGAATTGAAAAGCACCTTCAAAAATTTCCAAAGCCACTTTAGACTGTTTTGTCAAATAGGTATTTAGCCACACTTAAAAAGGAAACAAAGAAGGAATGGTAGTTTAGTGGAGATTAC
The DNA here is from genome assembly GCA_013399225.1 of Rhipidura dahli. NCBI lineage: Eukaryota > Metazoa > Chordata > Aves > Passeriformes > Rhipiduridae > Rhipidura > Rhipidura dahli. The sequence continues at coordinate 1,272,158 of VXAC01006717.1, read as the reverse complement.
CAAATTTCACTATCCAAGCCCTATAGCATCTCACAGAACTCTGCAGTTCCCACTAATTAATTTCAGGCTGATACAGAAGTAAGATTCACCTGCAGAATGTTATTACATATGCCAGAGTACTTTTTGCAAGAAATAGACCTGAAAAAAAGCTTAAACCTTTTTTCCTCTTTACCTCTTTTCTTTCCTGTAGCTTTAATCATGCACGCTGCCCTCTGACATCTGCCATAACCTATTATGTTGCACTGCTGATGCCAGTAAATGCAAACCTAAAATTCACTGGTAGGTGAAGTGACATACTGCACAGCCCCAGGGTTCATCTCCTTCAGGAGAGAAAGTCTGAGTAGATCATTATAAATATTTTATGGCATGAACTGTTCCATAAGAGAAGAATTTTAATTTTTATTTGTTTTATGGCTATATAGTAGGATATCTCCAGAATCTTCATAGCCACTGAAGGTCATTAATATTTAGGTTATGAGAGACTTTGAGAGGTTTAGAAAAATGTAGTAATCAGTGGTTACTGGAATATTTTCTAGCTGTCTTCCAAAAGTTAAAAATCCAACCTGAAATTGGACTTTTAAATATTTAATTAGAGAGATAAAAAATTAGGAGGTGGGTGCAGACTTCTGAAGAACCTGGATTATGTACTTTCGCTCTTGATCTTCCATTTTTTGGACTATGGAGGAAAAAATTAAAAATCAACTTGAATAGTGATAGAGTTCACAATGAGGCACACCTCAAACCATAACCAAAAATTTCAAATATGGCTAAAATATAATATATCTGTGGGGTTTTCTGGCTTTAATACAAGCCAAATTGACAATGCAGGGCACTTGTGTCAAGTCACAAGCACTGAGATTCCATGCTATGCCTTCCTGTTTGAAGAACTATTCTGAGGTCTCCATCTTCACAAGTTTACACCCCCTCACTTCTGTCACAGCAATGTGACAAAGAATCATGCTAAGTGGGCTCTGACTTGCTGTAGAACATGCCAGTTCCAAGGCTTGCATCTCCCAGAAATATCTGAAATATGTAAGCATGGTCAGAAAAATATTTGCCAGTATTTATAATTTTTTTTTTAGGTGGCTAACAATGTGTTCCCTTGGGAAGCACATTGATCTTTCCAGATCAATTTAACTGAGCTTTGCTCCACCTCTCCCCTGATCTAAGCTACTTTCGAGAAGGCCAAAGATCTTTGGAGATCTGAGAATTTATATACACAATATGATTTTGATATGTTAAGCCCCAGAACAAGACCACCAATCTTTACCTCTTCTTCTTTGCGGATATTGCACTCCATGGGAGTCACTTTGGCAGGACTCATGGAAGCAAACCTATTATTCAGTTCTTCTGCAGCAGCTTTTAATCGGTCAAATTTACGAGAGGCAATAACAACACTGCAACCTGTAGAGACAAAAGGAAGCATCCCACAATTATGCTTTTTTGTAACAACATCGTGGAGATATCTTATAGGATGTGCACTTATTAGTCACTGACTAGAAAATACAGTGCTGAAATTCTTGCAAGAGAGAGAAATGACTGATGTCAGGTGCTTCTTAGCAACAAGATCCCTCTGTGCCAGGAAAAGAGCAATTAAAAAAAATGTCCACAAGGTTTCTTCTCATTCCTGCAAAAGGGAAGATAGCCTGTGAGTTGCAGTGTCAGCAAAGCAGCTTTCAGACATCACTTCTGCTGCCTCTGCTCACAGCTGCCTCATTTATCAATTAAGTGATTTAAAGATGTTTCAGCAGGTCTTGTTTATGAAAAAATGCTTGCTCTTAAAACCACAAAAATAATCTTCCTGTACGAATGGCTGTAATTTTGACTAGCAGTGAGCAAATGTAATGGTCTGCTTTTTAACTCTACAGAGACTGAAGGAAAGGATAATAGCCTCACAAGATTAATCCCTATCTGCAGACTACAGACAGCAGGAACAGAGCCCTCCCTGTGGCACTGCAGAATCCTAGCTGCAGAAAGGAGAGGAAAAAAATAGGCAGGAGCTCAAGTACTCTTTTTTTTTTCCCCAACATTTGGAGGCAGAAGGACTCATTCTACCATGAGAGAAAAAAACAATGCAGGTGCCAAATTTGAGTCAAGCACTCACACTACAACTAGTCCAATTTCTTATGTCACACCAGTGGACTCAGGACAGCTTTAAGGCTTCAACAATTGCTACTACTAAGCCAAAGGACACCAAATTAATTCCTAGTACAAATCCAGCAGGCATGCAATTTCATGTAATGGATAAGCAAATTACTAGCTTCCATGCCAAGCAGTCAAGGAGGTTTTCCTCCCAGTTTGCTCCTTCCATAATCCTAGCATTTCAGCAGAAGTAATCCCTTCTTCATATCAGGTCTGCTGCTCATCTGCTTTAACATAAACAATCCTCAACCAGCCAAAAAAAAAAAAAAAAAAAAAAAAAAAAACANAAAAAAAAAAAAAAGGAAACAGTTAACATCTTGCCAGGTGTGGGGTTTTTTTCCCCCTTTGTTGCAGAGTGGAATTTGGCCTCTCATGTGATCAAGCAAACACCAGAATCAACACAAAATAACTGGTGGGAGGAAAGAGAAGCCAGCTGTTCATTTGACTCAAGCTGTCTTGTGAAACTATATATTAAAAAAAATTAAAAATAGAGGAGTTTAATTCTTCCAAAATACAAATCCTTAGGAACAGGAGCTTCACCTTTAATTAGTGGCCATCTTAAAACAACACATATAAAGATAGTAGTCTCTGAGGTCTCCTGATTTCTTTTTTTAATTAAGAACTCCAGTCACTTGCACAACCGCCCAAGTAACGCAAAGTTCATAAAATGCAATGTGCAATTACCAACCAGCAAAAAATACTGAATCACAGTAGCCCAGTTCTATTTAACAACTTAAGTGCTTGTTAATACACACACGATAAAGAATAAGGTCCAGTAAAAGACTATATTTTTGCTAAATATACTAACTGGGAGAGAGCAAGATTCTAATCATTGAGGAACACTTGGTACCTACTGTGCAAACTGTAATTTTCTTCACAAAGAATGACCAAACCATTTCCTGATAAGGTCAGGGGAAAGGGCACAAGTTTCCAGATAAAAGATTTAAATTTGATCAGAAGGCTTCAAAGGACACCTGTTATAAAAACAATGTATATCATGACTGGAATTATCTGTCACTGCTCCTATGCCTGTAGGAACCAGCCCCTCTTACCTAAAGTGCAGAGTATACATGGAAATAGTTCCTGATCATCTTGTCAGGATGATCAGGAACTATTTCCATGTATTCCCTGCACTTTAGGTATAGACCCTCAGCAACTGTAGAGATAAGGAAGGTTACTCAGTCAGACTTAAGCCCTATATAGCTCTTTCTCCATGTTTTCTCATGTGCTTTGTAGAGATTTGTTTTCTACTGTGTTCTATTTAGGCTGTTATGGACACACTTCTGTTATTTGTATTTTGCTTGAGAAAAACAACAAAGATCAAATTAATGGTACAATTTTAAGGCAACTGGGTAATATCATCAACCAACAGTGTGATGATGCTTAAAAAGCACCTTTCCCAAGCAGCATGTAAGGACACCTGAAAAAAAAAAAAAAAGCTTCGTTCCTCAGTAATACAAAGGTAACAGGACTAATCCTCCATTGAGCTCCACAAAGCAAGGGGAAAGCTGGAGCACAAAGGCCAGGAGAGGCAGAGATGTCTCCCAGCGCAGCCTTAACAAAGAAAGCTCTTTACTATGCAGTGCAGTGGTGCACATTCCAACAATGCAAACCACGGGAGTGTGGCATCGAGAGATATAATACTAGTGTTTGTATTCTGAAGGCACTGAATCCAATCATGACAATAAACTATCCAAACCCAGTTTGACGCCGATGATCCCTAACATTGATGTTGAAATCTGCAGGAAAGGTGCTGCAAGGTGGATGTAGGAGTCATCTCTACCTCTCCTGGCCTCACATCACAAACTCAGGAGACTGCCTTTCATTCCAGGTTTTACCACTTCTCTGTACTCAGCGTGGAAAGAAAACCCATGCGGTGCATGACGAAGATGTTCTTCAGTTTCAGGACGTTCCTTGTCGCAGGCGCTGGGACAAGCACCATGTCTCTAATATGTTACTGTGCGAACAGCAGTTCAAGGGTACTGCGCTGTGAGGCTCAAGGTTCAACAACCTCGTAAATCCTCCAGTTAAAGCAAAATGAGAAATCACTGAAGGGAGAGTCTGAGAGAAAGGGTCCCGGTTTAACATACCTCACTGACCTCTGTGTTTAAAATAGCGAGTGTTTTACGGGCCAGCGGGCCAAGAGGCAAAGCCCCACGTCAGCCTCACCTCGTGCCCCTTGCTATTCACCGACCCTGACACAATGTCCCACCCGCGGGCTCCCCGCACCCCATCCCCGAGCGCCGCCAGCCCCCAAAACGCAGCACGGCCCGCGGGCACTCCCTGACGGCCCCCCCAACACCCGTCTCGGCCCGCTGCTCCACCGGGGCTTCCAGCGGAGCCCGCCCCGCGCCCACCTAGCGCCAGCAGGTCGGCGGCGATGGCTTTGCCGATGCCGGTGCCGCCGCCGGTGACGATGGCGACCCGCCCGCGGAACAGCCCCGCCGCCAGCAGCCCGCGCCCCGCCGCCGCCGCCGCCATGTTTCCCCTCCCTCTCTACCTCCCTCAGCCGCGCCCGCCTCCGCCGTGTGACGCNCCGAGCGGTACCGGGCTGGTGGCGCCGGCGGTGCCCGGGTCCTGCGGCGCGGCAGGTAAGGGAACGGGGGCGGGGCGGCTGTCCACAGTCGGTATCGTCCGGGTCCGACCCCGCGGGGCAGAGCAGAGACTGCTCAGCGCCCGGGAGGGGTCGGTGCCTCTGGTGGTGCCGCAGGGTCGCCGCTGCAGCCCCGCAGTGAGCGCCCACCTGCCCCCAGCCGCGGGCTCGCCTGCTTTCAAGGGACGGGTCGCTGTGGTTTTCTATTCCGCTTCGGGTCACCTTCCCGGTGAGGCGGGCAGGCACCCCGAGGAGCAGCAGGAGCCGAGCCCCGCCGGGAGCGGCCGGTGGAATGCCCCGAGGGTGCCGCGGAGCAGAGGAAGGTGCTGGTGTGCGCCTGCCACGGACCCGCGGGCGGGGAATCCTCTCTCCGGGCACGGACTTTGTCGCGAAGAGGCCGTGAAGGCTGAGGTGATAGCGTTTACCATGCCCCCAGTAGAGTCATTTTGGGCTAAAAGGCCCAAAATGTGGGCATGTGATGGTGGTGTCCGTCCCCCCTCTCCCGGCCCCCTTAAAATGTCCTTAACTAAGCTCAGTATTAATTACTCAGTTGACACAGAGGACAGGCAACATCATTTTCCTTTCTATCCCACAGCGAAGTGACAGAGCATCTTTGTCCATTGCAGGTGATTTTAACCAGCGCTGATGTACCCAGCAGCATGTGTGTGCATGTTCAGTGTCTTTCCAGGCATCTCCTCTGTCCTTTTCAATAGAAGAGATGTTTGAAAGTATGTCTCAATTTTGTCTTGTTATTTTTGCCTTAGGAGAGTTGGCTACTGTGAGAAGAGAGTGAGTTTTTTATTTTTTTTAAAGACATATAAGTAAAGTGGGAGAGTCATTGAGTCTGTTATGGGTTTCTCATTTATGAAACAAATTTAATTACTTTTCCAAAAGCATCTTTTAAGGTTTAATACTTTAAATTTGGGACAGTTTTAGGATAACATCTTTATCCTGGAGTTCGGTGTGTTTCAATGGAAGCTGTATAGACTCCTTTTATGTGTAGGGAAGGCAAGGTACAGAGAAGTTAACAGTGTGTCCAGACTCATTCAGCAAAGGGTGACAAGACAGGAGTGGATTTCTGCATGGTGGCTTAGGCCAATAAAGGCACCTCTTAGACAAAATTGGCCTTTTTGGGTGGGTCAATGTTTGCAGAATACTTCAGTGTTTTGAAGCATTCCACTTTCTGGAAGCAAAACGTGAAGCATTGTGAGTGACACTGCAAAAATAATAAATTTCCCTCCTTTTAATTGTCTTTCACAATCTGAGACTTCACACATCCCCATTAACTGTCTCTGGCTGCCCTACATATCTTAGGCAGGCCGTATCAGAGCAATCATTAATTAATCCCAGGGAGAAGCACTCATCTCTGCTAGTGAATGAGATCTTCATATTCCAACCTGCCTGCCATCCCAACTGAACTGCATGGCTCCGAGGAAAATCCGGTGGGCCTCTCTACTCATGTGGCCTCCTTGACTTCAGTGTTCTTCTTGGAGAGCACTATCAAAGAATTTTTCTTCCCTATCAGGATATGTTGCTCGGTTTCTGGAATTTCTCAATAGCCACAAAAATGCCATAAATAAGGGGCTGAACACATGAGTTAAGGTTCTGTGAGTGATGGGCGGGAAGAGAAAGGGGAAAGGCATAAAGACTGTAGAGGAAGGAGGAAGGAAAAGGAGGCATCCATTCCTTGGCATTCAGTGGAGGGTAGCCCCTTCTGGTAGAAAATGTATCCACAAAGAATAGAACTGGGATAACCAATGCTCACAGACATTTTCAGCAAGGCAGTGGCTTCTGTTCACTGTTGTGTGCATTGCCTTTGGACCAAGGATTCAGACTGCACCTTCGTGTGAATCAATTTGGCCCTAGTGGTTGAAATTCAAAACTATTTAAGCTGAAAGTAAGAAAATCCTATTAACTAAAATCAATTTTAATCTCCTCATATCCTTGTACTTTCTTAAATCACAAAGGAATGTTAGTTTTCTTTTATTGGTAGATTAAAACATGTTGGTCTGTCACTCTACACAGACACAGTAGTAAATTCAGTAAGCATAAGGCTTTTACATATTGATGTTACTCTGTAAACTTAATGTTAAGATTCTGAATTTTTATGTGTTAGAAAACAGCATCTGGTTAGATAGCTTATTTTTTATTTATCTTTTCAGTATGTGTCAGCTTGTATTTGGAAGAAAATAAATCTACATTTAAAGCCTTGGAGTCTTAATTTTTGTTTTTTGAAGTAAACCATTTGAATTTTTTTGCCTTGCTATAACTATCACTTAAAACATCAACCATTCAAAAGTCATAATGACAAAAAGGGAATTCATCAGTAGTTTTTTCCAGTTGTCAGCTCCTTTGGAGTTGTGGGATTAGCATATGTCATTCTCAAACATCTACTTTTTTTATTTACATATTGAAGAGACAAAGCTAGATTTCCTGTTTTTACAGCTCCCAGATTGTGTCTTGGCTTTGAATGAAGTAGTTCAATTTATTGAGATGAATAGGAAACTCTGCGTTTTCAGAAAAGGCTACTCTTGTCCAAAGCTGACATTGTGCTTTGCCAGCCTATGGCTCAGCTATTCAGCTGATGACACCTGCCAGTCCAGTATGCTGCCATGCTTTAAAAATCCTGGCACTGATATGTACTGCCTTGAGAATTCCTTATGGCAAGCTATCCTTCAGGGTGTCTGTGCCCTCCCATAGCTCCGAATCCACGTTGGCAAGGGGGAAGGTCTGAAGAGTAGTTAAGCACCAACCTGATATGAGAAAAGAGGTGGCTCCAAACAGGTGAGAAACCTCCACAGGATCCAGACCCTGTGAGAGGTATCCCTGGGGTCCGCAGTCTCACAAGGAGGTAAGAGCAGAGGAGACTTAATGAAAAGCACCTTATTGCCAGAACAAAGCTTTAAGGTTAGTTTCTCACAGAGGATTTCTGCTAGTTAGCCTTCAGAAAAATGTAGGCTTGCACTCCAGTAGCCTCTGCTTTCCCAGACCCCACTCTTATGGATGCTTCAGGTTCATATCCTTCTTCTCCTGGGATACCAAACCATACAAATTTTAACAATCATTTCTTCCTTCTACATACCTATTACAATAAATGCTTGGATTGAGACAAAACCAAATGAAAGCTGGTGTGAGTTTGTGTCCTTACCTCTCTGGACTGTTCTGTGGGGTTATGCAACAGGCCTCTTTGGAAGTTCCTGCTACTTTCACCTCCTGTCTGTACATTCTCTCCTGAGGCTGCTTTTTCTTTCATCATCCTTCAACAGCAAGTGAGAGCCTTTCTGTTTTGTAGCTTCTAGTTTCCATGTCAGAACAGCCTCCTGGTCAGCCCCAGCTGATGTTCAGGCTTTCTGGTCATTTCATCTTTTTAAGGACTTCCTCTCTGGAAAGGTACTTTACTGTCACATGTATCTGGGGGGATTTCAGTCTAATTAGAAGATAATCAGGATTTTACAATCTTTTATTGTTATCCCTAGGAATTTCATTCCAGTGATTAAAAAAACAAACGCAGGAGATACCAAGACAGACATCCCACCCAAAGCAGAGTTCGTGGTGGTGCAAGATACAGAATATCAGCATCAAACAGTTTGAAACAAGTATCTACATAGATTTTCCAAACAATCACACAAACTTATACCATCCTAGTGATACTGAAGCATTTACTTGTCTGCAATTCAAAGTGCTGCATTTTTAATATCCTAGCATCATGAGTCTCTATCTGCTCTTGTATCCAATCACAACTCCCCTGAGCCAAGTAATTCCTGCTGCTGGAGATACTGTCTAAATATCTTAGATTATATTTACTGTGCAATGCATTGAACAATCCTGAATCGCTCCCAGGGGAATCTTCCAGTTCTCTCTCTGTGCAGTTGTGCTCTCCAGCAACTCCTGGGCTGCAGCCAGGTGTTACTCAGAGAAAGCTCTGATTTGAAGCCCCCAAATATCTTGCCTAAAGAAGAACCACAGGATGTATGTAGTTTGTTGTTGGTATTTTTCAGATAATGCTTTCCAGACTGGATTTACAATTGACTGTATTCTCTATTAGGCTGTATGGCTGCAACTGCTTCCTCTCTAATTGCAGATATTTCAATGGGTGGTTTCTCCTCATTTTGTCAGAGTGAAGCACTGGCGTGCTTGATCTTGCCAGCACAGAGCAGGGCAGGAAAGGAGACTGAGACTTTCAGGGATCTTCTGAGTAGGAAGAAATGAAGGAAAAAGAGCCTGAGGTACAAACCAGGGTTCTTGTTTCTAGTTATTGTAAAGGTCAGAAAAGAGTCCAGCATGCATTAAAACCTCCTCTGGAGAGAACCGCATGATGAGGTTTTGGAGCCCTTCACTGGCATCCCCTGCCAGCCAGGTCTGTAGCAGAACTCCTGTGTTAGCACAGGTGCTTCACACCCACCACTGGTGTTTCATGGCTTTGGAGCAACTCCCAGTGTTTCTCACTTCCACATGTGTGTGTCTCTGCTGTGTAGAAGGTGTTTTCTCTGCCCTCTGGTGTGGGAGGTGAGGGGCTTACAGCTCTGTTTTCATGTACTGCTCGCTTGGGTGCCTGGAGGGGAGGAGATACAGCTCTGGTTTGGGTATGCAGCCAGTTCCCAATGCATCTTCCAATCCCAACCAAGGACGAGTTGGGTCTTATACCAATAAAATAGATGCTACACTTGATCCCAGCCTAAAGGCACTGCTATGGAGGCAGGATGTTTGACTGAAGTTGGTGGGATTGACTTTGTTCAGCTGTTCCTATGGTACACTGTAATCCAGCAGTGACCTGGAGGATGGGGTAGGGATTGAGCACCTGCTGTTATGAGGTGCAAGATGGCCTGTTTTGGCAAATCCAGAAGTGAGGGGTAGAGCAGGGGAACAGAGAAAGTGTGTCTCCATTTTAAGGCTGAAATCTTTTTCCTACAAGATTCAGGGACTTTGTTTGAGTTTATTCAAGACTCATATCTAAATGCTTGGTTTGCTTTAAAGATTTTAAACCTTCCATTTTCAAGTCAGGCTCTTTTTAAAGCCTTGGTTCTCTTTAAAGGCTAACGTGCATATGCCATTCCTTGACATTTTTGACATAGTATAATAAATATAAAGAAACAGATATCATCCATGTGGAGGCAGTGGGAAGCTTTGTGTCTTTTATCTCAATTTCTCTTTCTTCTAGCAGTCTGTTCAAGTAAGTGGGAAGTCAAGGGCAAGATAGCATGTCAGGCTTTTGCTCCAAAAAAACATAGACCAGTACACTTGGGTTTTTTTTTTAAAGGTAGTATGCAAGAAAATTGATTAGGCATTCCATTTAATATAAAATAAAAATGCTTAGCTATTCTTGTATGCCGTTCTCCAGTCTTCAGTAAAAAGTGATCTACACAGCAGTTATTGTTCTGTGACATTTGGAAAAGTTATGGAACAGCAAAGGAAAAAGAAAGAACTGATTCATAAAACAGATACTCTGTAAAATGTCCTTGGCTTTTAAAAAAAATCAGTGGAAAATGTTACTGAGAAACAATATAGTGATACTGTGGAATGCATTTCTCCACACCTTTTCTTTTTGGTACTTTATCTGTGTCTGTAGAATGCTGTCAGCAAGCAGTTGGGTGTGTTGTGGAAGGATGAAAAAGAGAGCAAGGGTCCTGAGCCACCCATCACGGCCCTGGGAGCCAGGAAGCCCTTAACCCACACCCAAGCAAGTCCAGTCTTGCTGCAGCTCCAGTGATGATCAGCAGTAGGTTGATGGCTCAGAGCTGGCCACAGCAGGCTTGGCTCATGGTGTGGTGTGGTACTGGCACTAACGGCACCTGCCAACAGGCTGGAGCCCTGGGCCTGTGATAAACTGGAGAGACTGGGCAAACGTGGGTTTTTCAGTGCTTGCCCACAGAAATCATGTTGCTTGCCCACTCCTCCCTTTGCTTTTAGCTTGAGCTTTTAGCACCCTCTGCTCCTGAGGGTTAGGCATGGAGCATGGGGGGCTCCATTAGAAAACACCTCTAAAGTTTTTGGTGACTTGAGTCATCTTACTGTGTTATCCCCTCTGCTTGGATGCTCAGTGCAATCCTCTGCTTTTGGCAGTCCAGCTTGAAGTCTGCTCGTGCTCAGGTGCACACCCAGAGCATGGTCATTTTTCTTGTTTCTCTTTCCAAGAAATGAAAGCGCTTGGAAGCCTGTGGATTAAGCAGGGAGGGAAAGATAAGTGTGAGCTTTGAACTTTGCTGTTTGCTTTCTTTAACCTTGCTGGGGTGGCAGAGGTAGATGTTTCCCTTTTTGTCTCCTGCTGTTATTATACAGACACTTAATGCAGTCTGAAATCAGCCACTGCCAGGAAGGGTAGTTTTTCCCTCCTTCCCTAGACATTCCTTCCTGTAGAAGGAGCTGCTTGGTGAAGATTACATATGGCTAAAAATAAGATTATAATTTTCAGTGAGATAAATCCCCCTGTCAAGCTCACCACAAGCTGCACAGACCCTGGTACTGATAGAAGGAGCTGCTTCTGCCTCACCTTCTAATATATCATTAATCACAGTCTTGAGTATTTGCTAGATTCAAGTGACTGTGCAATCTAGTTTGAGCTATTTCACCATGAAATAAAGAGGAGACAGACATCCTCTGTTTTAACAGGCAAGGATGCATATGTGAAAGATAATGTGAAGTCATTTAGGTATTTAAAACAGATCCAAAGCTGTGGAGGGAGCCCAACCATTTGGTCCTTTTTTTACATGATGTGTGAATTAAATGTGCTTTCTTATGTATGTCTTGTCACATGTTTTTCTCTGGCCTGAGGGCTTCGTGTTTGCATTAGACCAATGCATTTCATCATGACACGACTGGCTGGTGACAGAAAAAGCTGTCCTGAACAGCTGGATGCATCTAATAGCACCTATTTTTCATGTGTACAGTCTGCCAGCAAATAACCCCTTTAAAAATACTAGGGATTGGAAAAGATCCTTTGGGTAACATGCATGCCCAAAATCACACACATGAACATGCACAAAATCAGAGGTGGGGTTGAGTGGAGATGGGATTAGAAATGCAGAGGTTATGGGGTAAAAGCAGCAAGCAAAGAAGATCTGTGGCTGGAAAGCTCTCTCAAGGTGTGTCTCTGGGGTAAATTTCCCTTCATCTCTTCCCCACCCTGCATAAATCATAGTGCATCTAAAGCACAGGTTGTTTTTTTGTTTCTGCAGACAACCCCTGCATGATGTGAGTGAAGACACAGTGCCAGTTCTTCTTATGTGTTGTACATTTTATGTGACTATAAAAATTGCTCCTTGCTGCTTACCGTCTACATTTTTTCCTCTCATGTCTGCTCTGAGCAGTCATAAAAGGTTACTTGTGCTGTAGCGGGGATTTAAGATCAAGGATTTTATTAGCTTGCAGGAAGGCTCTTCCTTCCTGTCTGCATTCAAACCAGATAATTTCTCTTCTGTTAGCAGCTGGATCAAACCCTGAAAACCAATGGAAGAAGCTTCCTTTGACCTAAATGGTGCAAGGTCAAGCTTTTAGGCTCCTGTTTTGTGTGTCAAAGACTATTACTGTCACAGGAAGCATAAGCAGCCGAAGCTTTCCTGCATAGTAACAGAAGACTGTGCTTCTAAAAATTACTCTACAGAGTGTTTTTGCAGAGCTGCCTCCCCAGGGTTCTCCATCTGTTTTCATATGGAGATTAATAACAAATTGTTTGGCTAATAAACTGCTCCTTGCTATCTCTGAAATATGCCCATTTCTTTTCCTTCCCTCCCATGGACAGTTCTTAGATTCCTGTCTGCCCCTGTTCTCCCACATGGGAGACATCACTAGTATGAGATACACAGCAATCCAGCTCCACAGCAAGGCTTTTAAGGGGTGAAGATTTTGGTGTGTGGCTGAAGGAACTGGTGCTGTGGACAGCTGTCTAGTGCTGAGGGCTGGCCATATTCTTAGAAGTTGTAAAGAAAAGGAAGAGAGAAAATTAAGCTCTGTGTACACTACTGTGATTTCTGCAAGAGCCCATTTCTTGTTTGCAACTACAGAGAAAATATTCCCAGGAAAAATGGGACTGAGGGTTGAACTTGTTCAGCTCAGCAGCACTGCTGTGGGATGTGAGGCTGATGGTGGTATTTTGAAGTGCTGTGTTCAGAAGTTCTGGACCAGGTGTCAGGGGGTATTCCTGCTGCTTCACTGGGAAACAGATGAGAGAAAAATAAACATGTGCTGTGAGAACAGGCATAAAATCAGGAGAGATCTTTGTGATGTTCAACATGACTGTTCCCTACTGTAAGTCCCTAGAGGACTTCCCCTCTTCTGGTCAAGTACAGGTGACCAAAATTCTGCCAAGATAGCCAGTCCACATTTGGAAGTTTCCAGTGGTGGTACATCACCCAGTGATGTATACCAAGGGACACCTACCCACTTTCTTACAACACCTACCTAACGTCTGCCCTGTATTTCTGTTTTATCTTGCTGCACCCTCCTCTGCTGGATCACAGGATCTCCTTCATGCTTTTGGTTTTGATGTAGACAGACTGACATCAGATTTTACCTTCTTGTGCCTTGAACAGAATAATCTAGGCTCCTTCACTTCCTTATCCCAAGGGCTTTGACTCAGCCACAGCAACAGTGCTTCTTAGGGGCTTGTCCCCCATTGCCCATTCCCTCTCCTTTTGTCAGCAGGAGAAGAAACTGAGCTGCCACTCTCAGATTACCCTGCTGTGGAGGTGTTTCTAGTCCTGGTGGTAACTTACAGTGGCAGTAGCTGCTCTATTGGGGTGGGAACATCAGACATAGCAAAGTAACTCAGAGATCATAGGCATCTTCTGGTCATTAATCAGCAATTTGCCAGACCAGTGAGCATAAGAACAAGACACAGATTGCCAGTGCCTATCTGTGAGAGATTCAAAAAGGACATCACCTTGCTGCTTGCATAGTCAAGGCTGACATTTTGGACTTTGGCCACTGCTGCATCAACTTTAAGAAAAAAAAAATGCCCAACTACAAATCTTTGCTTGTAGCTTTGTGTTATTTTTAAATGTTATGTGCAAGTCATCTCCTTCTCAAGTCAGGAGGGACTGTGGAACTACAGCCAGAAACTCTGGGAAACTAATCAACTTCTGTGTCTCCAGACTTGTAGTAGATTATTCCAGAAGTGATGCTTTTGGTTTCTCTGTTTCCAGGCCTGTTTTTCTCACCTTTTGGAAGCAGAATCTCACTTTTGTCTCAGGGGCTCATTCGGCTCAATCAGGTAATTTTAGGGTTTTATAGATGCAAAACATGAAATTTTGCAGCTGATTTTCAGAGAAAAATGTTAAAGCCTGTTGTACCTCCTGAATGAATTTACTACAAAGAATAAGTTTATTCCATAGCACAAATTAATTCCTTTTACCCCTAAAGGCATTAAAAAAAAAAAACCAACAGACAAAAGCTTTAATGAATTTCTGTTTTCCAGGATGTCTGCTAATTTAGACATACATTTTTTATGGCAGTTGAGATGGCAATCTAAACAGAGTCTTCCCAGCCATGCTGCAAAGCTAAACAAAATATTCTCCACCCAGTGATTTAGCAGTGGTCTGGTTTCTGGGGTGTGCTGAATCTTGAGGGGTTTTAAAGTCCATTTAATGTGTCTTCTGATCACTGGGGAAGACTTATTTTCTATAATGCGCAAAAATAATCTGTATTGTTGAATTCTTCAAGGCTTCATAGATGCACTGCCAGCTGGGCACAGTCTTAGGTGTTAAAGTGATACAATTAAAAGTTTTGTGTGGGTGTGGTGTGTGTAAGTGTGAGTGTATGAGGCATAAATAGTTGATCTAAAGTTCTGCACAAAATTTCAAAATAGACCAGCAAAATCTTAGATCTGTGGGAAGACCAGGACCATACTGCCAAATTTTAAAATGCTCAACTTTTTTCTGTCACCCACTCGTGTAAAACCATTTCCCCAGCATTGTGTGGGCTATAAACTATGATACCTGTGTTTCTTAGTTTCCTGTTAGAGGAAAGACTTGGTTAGTATGTAGAACCTTAATTATTGGTCAGATGCATTCTTTTGAGTACAAATGTTCATGTAAATGTTCAACAGAGCTCTTCAGAGTTGTTAAAATGTTATTTATTTGTGTTCAGATTTGTACCTAAATGCTTCATGAATACTTGGCACAGTCAGTTTCTTAAATGTTATGAAATCTGAGAACGAATAATCCGTCTTCCATTTTCACGGAGCAGGATTTGTCTGCCTCGATGCATGTTTAATTATGTGGTTTTTACTGAGGCAGCTTTCCAATAGATAACAGTTTCACTTGATATTGCTGTTAACTTTGCTTGAATGGGGAGTGAAAAATCACGTCTTTATATTTGTTACAAAGATACGTGAAGAGTTGTGCTGTTTTCTCTGTGCAGTCAGATGAATTTGCTGTGGTTCCCAATTCCCTCTCCAGCAACGTTATCTTAATAATAATTTTGCTATAAATCCACTGTAAAGACTGTATATTTAAAGTACGCCAACACTGCATATTGCTAAATTGTTAAGGTTTGAAACATCACTCATTTTGACATAATTCGATTAATTTTTGTAATATCCTTGCATAGAGGAGTAAATAATTAGACACTCAAAATGAGAAAGGCTGGCACCAATATAGCTGTTGTAATGCTGGACAAGCACAGTGTTCCTGCTGCAGTTGTCTCTAGGGCAACTTTAAATCTTTAAATCGGTCACCTTCTTTTTCATCTATGGTTTCAATCCTTTCTTCTGGTGCATTTGGGCCAAAACTATTGTCTTCTGATTGTTTCCAGCACTGTAGAGGAATGTTAAATTCATCCAGTAAGCTGGCCAAGTTTAATCCCTTCTAATAAATGTTAATACTCTTTCCAGTAGCTTTGGTTTGTTGCATTGAAAACTGCACCCTAAGAATCAGGATAGATTAGATACCACAAAACATGTATCCATGTAAGAGAACTGGTGTTCAGGACAATAATAGGGATCTTCAGAGGACATTTAAACCAGTTGGAAGTAAGCCTTTTTAGGAAAATTCTGCCAATCTTTTCTGCTTGGTAAGAAAAAGACACTTTTTCAGCCTTCTCTCTCATTTTAGGCTGGGAATGGAGTGCATAGTTTGGATACCAGCAGTGGGACATCTTACCAGAACAAAGCATCCATGGACCATTGTCTAATCAATGACTTCTAAGTGCATGATTGGTGCTGTTGGATTGAAAACAGGTGCTACAAGATGCCAGGTGAGGTGACTGAGAGTAGCAGTGGGATGGAGGAGACTGTGCAGAAAGACAGCAAGTCTGGAGGCCAGAGCCCTCGCTGTGGCACAATGAGAAGGGCCGTGGCAACCACTGTCACCTTTGATGGGGAAGCCACTATGGACTGGAGGAAAAAGAAGAAGAAGGAGTCCCGCCCCGAGTCAATAATAGTGTATCGGTCTGAGAATGACAATAAGGTGGAAGAAGAACAGGTGGATGAAGAAGGAGGGGAGAGGAGCTCTGAGGAAGACTCCAAGTTCCTGGGTCAGTCTATGACAGATGGTATGTATTCCTGAGAACACTCGCTTCCTTTTTTGATGCCGTCATGCTCTAAGGTCAAATGGAAGTGACTGTGGGACCAACCCTCTCCAAGACTGCAGGCAAGGAGAGTTGAGTTCATACATGAAAATGCGCTGAAACAGAAAGCATTACAGGCTGATTTGGGATGTCTCCTTGCAGTTCTTTGTGAAGTTTGGTTGCTGCTACAGTCTTAGTTTTAAATGAATGTGCTTGTTGGGGTTGATGTGCTGGTTGCAATGCTATGCATGCATTATGCAGTGATGTCACTCTAAGCCATGATCAAATCACCGTCCATGCCTGAACAACTGCCTGTTAAGTGAAAGGATGGGAGCAGATGGAGTTAGTGGCTCTACCTGTGATAGGGAATTTAACTCATTATCTAGGATTTGCTGTTGCCTTCTGTTTACATACACTCAACACGGCTTCATCTGGAAGGGTGATTATTTGGCAAGGTCATCATAGGGCATCTTGGATTCACTTTCATTTCTGCTATCTGTCCTGGGTACCCTTGCAGGGAAGAAGCATGGAGGACAGGACTTGTGGCTAAATACTCTTGTGAGTCAGCAGTGCAGGCTGAGAGGGGCTTCAATGTGAGTGCATACTCCTGGTCCATCAGATACACTAGATCACCCCATGATCCCAAACCCTATCCTCAGTACTTACCTCAGTACTTACTTGCCTTCTTACTTTTGTGAAGCACTTCAAGCTGTTCAGCCTCTTTTTAAGAGTTTTTGAAGACCTCCTTCCAAGCTAGTCAGAATTAAGACCAGGAGGAAATATACTGTAGCCCTATGGAGGAGGTTTTGACCAGTACCTCTGCATGAACCTCCCATACCAATGTCACTTGAAAGCTAAGGCATTCCCTTCATAACTTTAACTTTAACAGTACTGTCTGGTTTGGTGCTGCTACTGATCTCCTAAAATGCAAATATAATTTTATGTCAGTTTGTTAAGTTTTTCTAAACTTCAGAAATTAATTTGGATTGAGATGCAGTGGAAATGTAAAGTGAAATATTAGCTATTCAGGTGTAATTCCATGTGTGGATGTGCTTATTCCAAAACAAGAGTCTCAGTGATATTCATCTAATTAATCCCAAGTGTCCATGCTGTTCAGGAATAAATCCATGAAGGAAACAGAGAAAATAGGCATACCATTTTCAATTGGGTTACTCTCTCTCATCTCATTCTCAAATACTCCTGGAGCACTTTCCTTTCACATATTGTCTCTAGTGGAGATGCTGGAGTCTTCTCCTTTGTGATTTCTATCATCTGGAATTCTTGTCTTTTTCCTCATTAGCTCTTTTTCCATTTTCTTCTGTGGTAGTTTTCTTCATACTGCATTGCTTCTTGTCTTCCATCTTTTTAAATTTGATTTTAACTATAACTCCATATGCACTATCTAATTGTCTTTGGGGTCTTTGAGGATTTTCACAAAATGCTTCGTACAGAGGATAAATCTGACGTAGATGAGTTTGTCTGTGTTGTAGGTGTCTGGAGCATGCCTTTAGACAGTCGATATGTCACCTTGACTGGAACAATCACCAGGGGAAAGAAGAAGGGTCAGATGGTGGATATCCACGTCACACTAACGGATAAAGAGCTGCAGGAACTGGCTAAGTCAAAGGAGCCTCCTAAAGAGGATGTACCCGAGAAGAAGAAGAAATGTGATGTTGGGTTGGACAGAGGACCCCACATCGTCCTCTGGACCATCATCTGCCTCCCCATCATTTTTGTAGTGTCCTTTGTGGTTTCATTCTACTATGGAACCATTACATGGTACAACATCTTCTTGGTGTACAACGAAGAGAGGACCTTCTGGCACAAAATCACCTTTTGTCCCTTTTTGATTATCTTCTACCCAATTATAATTATGGTTGTTTCTTTCTCCCTAGGCCTGTATTCAGCTGTAGCCCAGGTAGCATGGTCCTTGGGGTACTGGTGGCACGCTGTCAGGGATATGGAGAAGGGATTCTGTGGCTGGCTCTGCAGCAAGCTGGGCTTGGAAGATTGCTCTCCGTACAGCATTGTCGAGCTGCTTGATTCTGACAATATCTCAGGTAGTCTCTCTGGCAAGAGCTCTGCACAGGGGGTTGAGACCTCAGCAGTCTGAGCCTTTGTCCTGGATGACTATTTTGGTCACATGCGAGCGTTTTCACCTAGAAAATAACACACGGATTTTTAAAAAATATACATATATATTTAAACACAAACTTAATGAAGAAAATACTGGGCTGAGAGTCCTCTTTAAATGTCACAGAGTGCAAGAATGCTAGCTTCACATGCTCTGGGTGGGGAGGTGCATGGCTTTTCAAGGATTTGTCATGTGTTGTAGCTAATTACAGCTTCTGGGAATGGTAAGAAAATCCAGGTCTGCAGGGCTCTGGCTGTTTGTGGAGTGGCAGAGATACAGTATGAAAAGTCCACTTCTATCAAAGTAGACTTTACTTTTCAGAAATAGGACATAGCAGTTACCCATGACACAGTGAAAAGAAGTCTCTGCTCGGGGGATGAACTTTAAGAGATAGGAATCCATTCAGAGGTGAAGGTTAAATTGCAAAATGTGGGATGTTCCTGCAGTTTTCCTAGAAAGGGTCCTTTCCCAGTCCTTCCAACAAGAGCAGTTAACTTAGGCAGGCTGACTGCTTAGCCACTATCAGAGTCCAGTGTCACAGACCACTGGAGTAATGGGAGAGGACAGCAGAGCTACCAACAAAGGCGTGTGAGTTCCACACTGACCTGAAACATCCCCATCACAGGATGGAAGAGCAGGATTGCTTTGTAATGCGGTGTGTGGGGACCTGATGAGGCTGTCACCAGGAACCCTCAAGAAGCTGCAGGTGCTCAGACAGATGCTTGGAACACACCTGCAGTGGATCTTGTGATATGTGCACTGCTAGGGAGGAAGGAGCTACAGGAGTCATACACAGTGTGCAGTGCAAGCAGTTGCATTATAGGGAGGAAACACCTGCTCTCGGGAGATGCCTGCCCCTAAGGAAGAGGCAATCCATTTGCATGTCACTGCAGTGCAGGTGTGGACTTGCAGCACCTGGATTTAGGGAGGTGGAGTTGAAGGTGCTTGGGATGGGAAGGTTTCTGGAACAAGTCATTCTGGTTTTCAAGTTGCTCTTATGGAAGAGCTGTTGGACCTCCCCTTTCAGAATGGGGGAGTCCAGGAGTTCATGTCTATCTGTGCCTCAGCTCTGCAAATCTGTGTCACCTTCCCCACCTCATCCCTCTTCCTTGTTAATTATATGGAAAAGCAATGGATCATACATCCTCCTCCCCTTGTGTCTCATTTTCATAATGGGTTTCCCTCCTTTTGGATTTTTCATGGCATCATAGTGGGCTCCCTGACCAGGCTGAGGTGGCCACCATAGGCTGGAGAAATTTAAATTATCTCTTTAAAAAATGACTAGCAGAAAAGTTATTTTTTTCTTAATCAACTGTTGCAGTTTTGGCCTGAGAAGGAGATGAGCAAAATAAAAGAGAGGTATAGCAGATTCTAATGAGTTACACATCTGAAACATGGCTAATTTTCTCAGTGCTCCAGTTCAGCTGGTGCTGCTGCAAAGTCTGTCTGAGCCCCAAGCCCACCATTTGCATGCGTGTAGGTAGGTACGTCGTGGCGTGCAGTCTGTCAGCTGCACAGTCACTCCTGTCTGTGTAGGTGTCTCACTTCCCCAGTTTCCCTACTGGGGGGAACTGCTCTAGTTTTAGGATGGTAAAAAGAAGCATTCAGAAGCTGGATTTCAGAGAAACTAATGCTTTGTGTTGCATTTTAAGGTTGAGCCCAAGACTGCACTGACTGTCCTGGTTAGAACATCAGGAACTGGTGATGTATAAACAAGTCCATCTGATCCTCTAGTCCTGACACTGAGAAATAAGTAGTTCTTGCTGCATCCTTGGTCCCTGGGAGCTCAAAGGAGCCTCTTAGCATTGGCTGAAGGCTTACAGTGAGTAATGCACAAGCCAAATATCAAGAGCAATCTTGGCCCCACATTTAACTGAGAAAGTAGAGGTGCTCCCTGGGCACAGGTACAGCCAGGCTGTGTTTGT
Source organism: Rhipidura dahli (assembly GCA_013399225.1). NCBI lineage: Eukaryota > Metazoa > Chordata > Aves > Passeriformes > Rhipiduridae > Rhipidura > Rhipidura dahli. The sequence continues at coordinate 1,251,865 of VXAC01006717.1, read as the reverse complement.
TGCTTCCTACTTTCTGTTTTAACTTATGAAGTCTTTCAAGGCAATTACCAACTTCCAGCAAAAAAAAAAAATCATAAATAAAATAGACCCCAATCTGTAAGACAATGCCAGGTAGTTTAGTGGGGCTCAAAGGGACTGACATATGCCTGGAACTGGTTCAAGCAGTGAAATGCTTTTCACAGGGCTGTTCCAATCAAGCATGCTGATACGCCTCTGAATTAATGGAGATGCTGAGGATAAGCCATGTCAGTGCTGGCAGTCTGTAGTGACCCACTGCAGCCACTCTGCTTAATAGTACTCCACATGGAAAATGCAGGCTCCCACATGGCTGGAGGGTGGGAATAAGTGATGCTTAACAAGCATTAAGGAAAAGGAAGGTCCACTGGCAAGTGTTCTCACGCTTTGCCGAAAGGGACACTGCTGGCATGAAAGGGGTGGATTGTGTATCTTGGCCCCAAGATGCAGCAAACAAGTTTGGGGAAAGGATGGCTGGCAAGTGTGCATTGCTGCAGAGGGAGAAAACCCAATTCAGCTGTCACTGCCAAACAGCAGCTGTTCAAGACTAGACGAAAGGCTGGGGTCAGTAGCACAAAGAGCCTTCAGCTTACGGAGGGCTTGAATGATAAATACTAGCTCATTACAGAATACATCCATGTGAAATGTCTGCCGAGCTGCAGGATTTGCTTTCAGGATTGCTAACAGCCCACTGGGGTGGAGACAAAACCAAATCTGTGCCTCTTACTGCAATGTAGGTACAAAGAAGTGTCAGAGGAGTCATAGTACCCTCCTTCTGCAGTGGCAGCTGTGCTTCTGGGTTTGGAGGTCACATTTGGGGGGATATACTGGGACAATCCATCATGTGTTCTCTACTTCTTTACACTTAACTAAAGCTTGCCTTGGCTCCTGCTAAATTCAAGGCGTTCTGTCATTGATTTTGGTGGGGGCTATTTTAAGCTTGGGGTTAGTTCTGGTGCTATTTGTAAAAGTTTAATTCAGACTTTTCTCTAAACAACTCTGGATAGCTTTCTCTCTTGCCCATTATCCTCTGTAGCAGTTTGCCAGTTGCAAAATATATAATATAATCTTTATCAATAGTTGTAATTGAAAAAAAGCACAAGTTTTTGTCTTGTTCTACCCTGCTTTCAGAAACTTACAAGTAATTTCTGCTTATGTGCTACTGTCAAACCGCAGAGAACTCCAGTAATTCTGATTGAGTGTGTTTCTGGCTGCTCTAGTCTGGATGGTTTTTTTAAGTAAAGATACTGTGTGTTTGCTGATTGTTATTTTTAATTGCATTCCCTTTTCCCATCCTTGCTGGCCTGGGTGGAGAATAAAGATATATGTGGCTTTACAGGAGTGTTGCTCTCATGATTCTGTTTGACTTTGTGTTAAAATCAGTCCTGTGGGATGGACACAGTCATTCTATGCTGATAAGTGATTAGAATTCCTTGTATTTAAAGATCCACTTTAAAGTGTGTCTGAAATGGGTCCAAGTTCTACCCCTTGTTAATCAGTGTGTATCCAGAACTGTCACGTATCTCTGGGTCCTGGGTTCTTTGTTTTTACTTCATAGCTCACAAATGAAAACTTTGATTTAATTTCACTCATTGGGAATCTGTTTAGCTTTAGTCACAAGGATCTATGGCGGGGGGATACACTTCCATACCAAAACAAGTACTTTTAACCCTACAAACATGATTTGTGTGTTTGTGACTTGGAAGATGCTATTTACAGCTGTGCTGGGAAGATTTCTTACAACCCCTGGGTACTTCAGGCATGTCTCTGGTAAGTCAAAGGAGAATCCACCACTACAGTTCTTCAAGGTGTCTAAACATTAAATGACACCTTTGGTTCTCTCCCACATAGTCTTATTACAGTCCTACCCTCTTGCTGACACAGGGAGAACACTTGAGATCTTCTTTCTTCTAAGAAGGAGAGATGGATCTTTGGAAAACCCAAATGAAATTCCTAATTGAGGCCTAGCACAGCTTCAGAGTAACAGCTCTTTGAGCCAAAAAACTACCTGCAGGTGATTCCCTCAAACTGGAAGTGCAACAGCTGGAAATAGCAGGAAGGTGCTTTTGGTTTGATGCCTACTGCAAACATGGCCAAGGGAACAGAATTCCCATGTGTCAGATGTATGTTGAGGACTTGCCACCTCCAGTGAAGAACACAGTGAAGAACACTCAGTTTCCTGGTGTGACAGGGTGAGATGGAGGTAGTGTTTGCAGTTCTCACTTCTGAGGTGCAAGGTAATCATTTTATAAGATAATGGTTAACAGTGTGAGAGACTCCTATTGAAGACCTTTGCACCAGGCAAAACACTTGTATGAGTGCACCATGTATCTCACCAGGGGGAGAGAAGGTGCTAATTCTGCCTGCTGATTTACCCACCCCATTCAGTTTCTTTGAGGACTGAAACAATCACAGCTTGAATGTGTTTTTATCCACAGTAAGTCCCTCGAACTCACCCTTCTAATCCCTCTGGCCAGTGCTTTGAATCCTAAGGCCAGGACCCTGCAATTCCTTGCTGAGATTATCAGCAGAGATTGTACCATGGATCCTTGTAACCACCCCCCACGGGTACCTTTTAGAAGCTGCAACCACTAGTTAAGAAAAGCCATTACAACATGCTCTTGCACACTGAAGCATGCAATTACAGTAGCATTACAGGGAGAAAATAAGGATGCACAGCCCACAGTTCTGCACTGTGATGGACACAATTTCACCCAAAATTTATGCAACCCCTTTTTGTCCCAGGCAGTGAATTATCTGTGGGATCAGCACCCTTCCTGCTTCTTTCCAAACACTTGGCAATGTGAGGCAGTTGTATTGTGTTTTCATTCCTAGATTAGACCATGCACATTTATTCCCTGAATGGAAAAGGGAACTCACAAAAAAAGAGAGAGGTTCCATCAAATTCAGGAGGCTAATCCACTTGGAAACACAACTTTTCAATTAATTTGGTGAATTAGAAGGGACATTGTGTTTGTTTGTCTTAACTACTAGAGCATGACTTCTCTTGCAGCAGGCAGCCATGTAATGAGGAGGGAGGGCTTGTGGTTGTGTGTTAGGTCCAGGTAAATTACCAGGGGGCTCAAAAAGCCCCCTAAGCATCTTTTCACATAACAGGTGAAGTGTGATTGCATGCAAACAAGCAGTCCAGAGAAACAAGGCTTGAGGGTCTCTCATGTATCCCCCTTGGTCACCCAGTTCCATTAACTTTCAGTTCTCCTAATTTCATGTCATTACACGGTAGCTGAAGTCTGTCAGAATGCATTAAAATACACAGAATGCCTGAGTCAAGCCAACAATGCATTTTTTTCCCTGTGTTAAAAAAATGCCCTTGCTTTTAGTGTGCTAAAACATAAAACCTTACTCCCAGAGTAGAGCAGCTAAAATCCATTTTGGTTTGTATCCATTGAAATTAGATATGCCATGGATGAATTTGACCTGGAGCCCCTAAGATACACATCTTAGACGTGATCTCCTTGTCTTAGGGCTCCTTTTCCCAGCCATTTCTTCCAGGTGGAAACTCAGCTTCACAAGATAAAAAAAAGGATAACTACTGATTTTGATAGTATGTTCTGCCTGCAAATAGGATGAATCCCCCACCTCCCAGACAATATGTTCCCCCAGAGCTTGGTTTATTCCAAGTTCCCCCATCAGTAATGTGCATTAAGACCAATATATTTGAAGGTGCCTTTGACTATCTTCATATATACACGAAATTCTTTCTGCTCCTACAGTGATAAGGTAAGAGAATCAATTATTTCTACTACAAAATACCAGAAAACCAGCTCATTAGGATATAAAATAAATATAGCTTAATTAATCTAGCCTGATTATCTGAATAACCTGCAGTTGTGATCCAAACATCCCAAATATCATATATAAACTGAATGGCTTTTACAGTGTCAGTGCTGGGCATGAATCCAACAGCTCCTGGGATAGTCAGCCTGAGGAAAGCAAGCCTTTTATTCAGTCTTGCTTTCTTAAAAGACATTACTTGTCCTGAAGTATGGAACTATCAGTTTCTAATGATGTACTTAAATGTATTTGTAGTGAGATGCCCGTATAATTACAGGCAATTACTAGAATATCCTTCCATCATAATGGAGATTTTCCTTAACACTTTAACCATGTAAAAGTGGCATGCAGAATTAATAAACACAAGCAATTTTAACCTTCATTAATTTATTCAAATTAGCTCCTCTGTGACTTAAGAAAGAAGCAGAAATAATTCCCAGTATTTGCGTGTAGTAAAGAAAAAAGTGAAATATTTAATATAATGAGCAGTATCATCCCAGGGCACACATAGTGTCATTGCTAAATGACATCTCAGTTCTCCCCAAATACGTGTTGGTAGAGCTGCCTCAGTGACTCACAGTGATTATAGCACTGGCTCCTCTCTAATGCAATTAAACACTGCTGGAGTGATGGACTCTCATAACGAAACAGGCTCCAAGGCAAAAGTTTCATGTCATGGTGGTGACTTCAGCCAGCCCCATGATTACAGCAGGACTGCTCTGAGGCTCCAATTCCACCCTAAAACCAAGTGTCTTTTGATGGCTAAATTTGCCATTTATTTCAATAGAAAGTTATAAAAATTGTAATGTCTGTCTTGAATGTCTAGTACAGAAAAACTGCAAAAATCATTGTCATCTTGATGACTCCCTTCCAAGGAATTTCTGCATAAAATAACTGACAGGGAAAACTTGAAATTATTCCTCCCCTGCCTCTACATCTGACACTGTCGGGTATCTGCTAGTATAATGGGTTAGCATCAATCTACACAAATAGAAACCAAACCTAATCCCTTCTTTCCTCTCAAATATAAGCTCTCTCCTTCACATTTGTGCTTTGTCCTCCAAAGATGTACAAACTGGAAACTCACAAGAATTAAAATATTTAAAACATGACATCTCATCCTCCATGCTGCAATGCTCCATTTTCAAATTGCAATTAAAGCAAATATTTTTCAAAAAATCTGAAATTTCGTCCTTTCAGTTTGATTTCAATCTGCTTCCAGGTGCAGACAAATAGATAAAAATTTAAAATGGGGTCCTCTCAGCTCAGAAAGAGCCTTGTTTGGCAGCTGAAGACCCCTCATTCCTTCCCACCGTTGGGTGGATAAGGAACAGAATACTGTGCTGTGAGGATTAAATTAGATTATTAGCCAGCGTGTGTGCATGCAAACATGCTCAATGCTGGTGGGGGCAGGATTTAGGAAACTAAAGGGGAGGATACTAAAGGCTTATCCTTGTGCGTCTGCAAAGCAAATCCTTCACGCAGTGAGCTATCCCAGCTAGCTTGTCCTGAACAATCCGCTGCATGAAAGCGCTTTCCAGAGCCCCTGCAAACACAGCTGGCTTGCTAATGGCTGCCAACAAAGACACTGCACAGGCAGCGGTGTGATAAAACTGCGAAACAAAGGGCACGTGGAGAACAAGATGGATGAGATTCTCCTTCTGCGACAACCCCAGCTGAAACAGCAGCAGCCACTTGGTACTTACCACCTTCTTAAAACACCAGCTTTAACTTTTTTCCAAACGCTATTTGATACTCTTTTGCTGGGCTGTTGCTTTCCCCAGAGCAAATATACCTGACACGATCTCTGTGGTCATCTCCAGGAACCCAGGTGCACTGGAATTCAGTTGAGCCCAACTATTTCTATTTGTTTGAAAGAAAATCAGATCCTACATGGCAGATAGTCCTATAAAATGTAATAAACAAATAATTTGTTGTAACAGATTTAACAACTAATCCAGAAAACTCTGCTAGAGTTGTTTCCAGTGCAGAAGTATGTTTGGGGCTTTTCAGTTACTTAGCAATGGGAAATATTTTGCCTCTCGTGATACCAAGCTGAGCAGCTCTTGCATCACTGCCTGCAGAAATCCTTTGGCTAATCCAGGGATTTAGAACTCGTGAAGCAATCTCAAACAGAAACACAGATTTTAGATGAAGGGAAAAAAAATTAAATCTACCTCCCCAAAAAGTAAAACAGCGTATGTTTTTTTGCTGCTGTTATTGCCTATTCCCTGCCAGAGCCACGTGCAGAAATTCCTCTGCAGTGCTTGCTGGGTGATGCTCCCTACTCCTGCGGGCTGCAGAGCTGCCTCTGCCTGGTGACTGGGATCACGTTGCCCTCCAGTGGCTGAACTGAAAAACGGGGATAAAAGGCCACTGCACTATTTTTCTTTTCTGCTTTAGAAATGCATCCAGAGAGGTCTACACACCATGAAATTGCAATGGAAATGCTAAGAAACTATGTCATGCTAATTTTTAATATATAAATATAAAATTAATCCTCCCCTCCGTCCCTGTTCCTTGTAGGTATGCAGTCTGGAACAGTCTTTATCCACAGGAGTTCATGCTACTCTTTCTCTGGCTTGCCAGGTTTATATAGTGGGGCATGGAAGAAAACACAACATTTTGGTTTGTTCTCATATTTGAAAGTGTGGTCAAACCCCATTTGCACAGGGTGAGCAAAGCAATCTCTCAAAAATACATGCCACTGTAACACATAAGTTCTTCTCAAAAATACCTTTGGGGTTTTTTCCCAATAACATGTGACATGAATGCTGATAAACTAATACGTGGCAACAAAGGCACAATATTTTAAAAGATACAAAAATCTAAGAAAGCTCAGTGGCCCTCTGAGATGCCTTGCAGCTGATTTTATTTTTGAACATTTAGCATAATGAGGCATTTTCTGTTTTGAAAGTGAAACTCCATTCACAAACATCTGTGAGTGCTCAACACTCTCACAGATCTGACTTATCTGAAACTGAGCACTAAGAAAATGTGATTCACACAACTGGTGCTTACTGGTGAGAGACTTAGTTCAAGTGATATGTAAACCTGATTACAAGCAACCTGCTGAACAAAAGCACAGTTTAATTCTAAAATTGTCATTTAGTTATCATAATCATAAGAATTTCCTCTTTCACTCTCTGTCTCCCAGTTTTTGTAACAAATGAGGCAAGAGTCTCATGACTCCTTTAGTGCACAGCCCTAACTTTATCCCAATATGTATTGAAATAGACTATGACATTGCAGGACAAAAAGTACCTGGTCCTGAACCTGTATCACAGCATAGAGAAACACTCAGTTAAGGTTGTAAAAGAAACTTTAATGTCAGAAATTCCTGTTATTTTGGAGCTGGACTTTTGTAACTTTAATATTCTCTTTACTTCTTACAGGAGAACATATTAAATGAATAAAGAAAATGAAATTATGTTATATAGACTCCTCCTGACAGTTACATGAGATTCAGCTGGGATGAAACCTTTGGACCCATAGCATATGCTTCTGCCTTTTGAGCTAATTAAATAATTGACAGCTGTGGAAGACTATCCATTTACAAAGGTCATCTGCAATCAGGCAGCAGCACAATTAACATCAGCAGCAAGACGTGATTAGAGATAAAACAGGAAATGTCAGAGTGCTTAAACAGTGGAGATGTTTTTAAATCAGCTGAGCCAGGTGAACTCCATCCAAAGCAAATATAACACTGGCCAAAGCAACCTTTACTGATTTCCCTTGAAAATCATGTGTGAGATTACAAATACACATGAATACATCTACTTTGAAAAGGGATGAGAGAGGGCAAAGATGTCAGGGAGTTATAGACTCTTTGTGTTCCAGATAGTGGAAAGTAGTGTAGAAAATAATCAAACCTTTAATAGGAGGTCAGAAGATAATAAGTAAAAGGAAAACCGGGGTGGGGGTTTAAGGACAAATGCTGTTAAATCATCCTCCCACCTTCTTTATTTTCTTTTTATCCTTTAGTAAGGCTTTGATGCTGTTTTAAATGATGCTGCTCCTGTGCAGGCTGGGAGGTGTTGTGCATTTTGGTGTATGACAAAATAGCTGCAAAAGCAGGTAGAGTGATATATCTAGAGCTGTGTCTAGTGATTATTCCCAGGACTGGCTACCTTGGGCTGAACACTGTCCTTTCATGACCTGACTGAAGAAAAAATGGTGCTTATGAAATCTGAAAATGTTACCAAAATGAGGGGGATGGTAAGCACCATGGCTGATAAGATTAGAGTTAAAAAAAAAATCACTGCAATTTCATAAATGGTTTGAAGGAGGAAAGAAACCAGGATTCAACTTGTTAGTCAAATGTGCCATTCAGTTAATTTGGAATAACAAACAGCAGCAATTCTGGATGGGCAGCAATTCTTCAGGACAGTACATGCAGGCTATAGAATAGTGTGATTCTCAAATGTGACTCCATGATTGTGTGGAAAAGCTAAAAAACACATGGGGGAAAGGGACTGTAAACACAGTTGGCCTGTGATTTCATGCTTTCCCTTTCCATGAGAAAAGCAAAGTCTGTGAGTTGGGAAGGGCCATCAGAAATCACTAAATAGACATAATAAATACTAGTGTTAGTCTGCACTACAGTTTTGGCATGTGCTTTCAAGCAGGTGTTTGGAAAGATCTCTTGGGAGAAGACAACTCTGCACCTCACAAAGCCCAACATAGGAGGATGCTAACAGATGTGCTTCCAAGCTCTGCTTTGTTTTGGGTGCCAATTTCTCATCTACTTTGTCTTCCAGCTTGCTGCCAAGCTTGTATTGGTGGAAATACAAAGCTGATTGGTGTCACAGTGAGTTTGCCCTGCTTTATGTGTAGAAAATTCAGTTCATTATTCCTCAGTTTGCAGTTAGCACCCACTTTTATGTATCAATGCAGGTAAAGAATAAGTAATGATTGCAAAGTTAATTCTATTTTTCTGTAGAAAGTTCTGCATCATGTATTCATTTCAATAAAACTACTGGGCTAGGTCTCAGATGGCTACAGTATCCATCTTTCCACCAGGCATTTATCCAAAGTTTTACCCTGTGGGTAAAGAGGGAGAAAGGCCAAGTCATCTTGCTACTTTTATATTGAAGCCATTTACATTTTCTCAGAGATGCCAAAGGCAGCTGGGTCTCAGCTGTAACTCTCTGGGTAATGCATTCCTTCCTGTAAAAAAACAGGGAAGCCATTTTCCTTGCTGCCTTGTAAAGGCATTGAGTGAAGTTAAGCACAAGGCAGACCATTCATTGCTACTTCCCAAGAGTGTGCTTATTTAATCCAGGCTTGGTTTTTGGGGGGATTTAACCAAAAAAGGAATGAGCAGAGCAATGAGTGAGACTGACACTGAGATGGGACTCACTTCGGTGTGAATGAGGTTACAGATGATCACCCTGGATCCTGAGTCCTCTGAGATGTCACATATTTATAATTTATACCCAGAGACTGACATTCTGTAAAATAGAAATGGACAATTAATCACAGATATTTTTTGCAATCTTTTACAAGCAAAGATCATAAAATCTTCACCCAGGCTAACAAAGCCCCAGTGCCCCCAGATGGAGCTGACTAGTCAGATCTGATGATTGTCTCTAAGGGAGTTCTGATCGGACTTGCAAAGGAAAAAGGAAATGTGGATTAAGGTTTGTTTCAGGAATGATAAGCCAGTTTTCCTTTGAATAGTGGAAACAGCTCTGAGGAAATCCAGCAACATGAAGGTGCAAAGTGGAAATTTTTGGGTTTATTGTTTGTGTATTTTGCCAGAGAGCTAAAAGCCCCCATTTGTGTCAGACTGAGAGCTAAAGGATAGGAATATCACAGACAGAGTTTCATGGTTATAGGTGTCTTTAGTTTTACTCAGACTTAGTAAGGAAATAGGGTGGGTGGTGCCTGGGCTGGGCATACAAACCTCCTGTATTCAGAGGTTCCCAGTTCTGGCCCAAATTGGGTTTCCCTGAGTAGTGTTTGCAATTACAGCTCTAGCTGCAGGAGCTTGGACCAGAGCCTGGGATTCAGCTTTCATGTCAAATCCAGGATTCAGAAAGAAGGGGTTTATGTCAATAAAACTGCTCTGTTCTGGCAATCAGGGCTGGGGTTTAACTTTCCAACCCCAGCATAAAATAAAATGTTCATTGATCATGATGCCTTGCAAAATGCTTTTCTGCTGGTGTGAGAAAGGCTATTGCTGATGAAATTGATGAGTTCTTGTTTCTCTGTTCTTCCCTCGTGTGTGCACATCTCCTGTCTTGTGCCTAGAATTCAAGCTATGTTGGAAATCAGTTGGAGTAGGGTTTGCCTGGTCATGAGCCCAAGGGGGGGGCTTTTGGGCTAAGACAACAAAAGGAATAATAATAATAATAATAATAATAGTAGTAAGCAGCCTGATTTCTTTGGCTGATTAATCTGAAATCTCCTTAGAGACATTCAGGAAGACAATGCAAGATTTTCACTGGCAGTAGCCAACTGGGGGTTTTTGTCTACCATTTTCCACTAAAATGTTAGTCACATTGCCAAGCTGCTCTGTTCCTTTGATATGCAAAGTGCTTTGAAGAGAGAATCCCTCAATTAGCAGTATTCCCAAAGCATGGCAATGTAGTAAGGAGGGAAAGGGGATTTTTGTCTTCAGATATCACTCAGTATAAAAAGGAAACACTTGTGTTTGCAGGGTTGTCTTCTGGTACAAGATTTTTGAAATGTTTGTGAGAGATTTACTCTTTTGTAGCTATGTTAGTACTGCCACTTTGAGCTCTGTTTCGAGAATAATTATAGATAATATGTGGGTTTTGAGATATACCTAGAAGTGAAAGAATACTGGTAATGATATCCTCAAAGGATACAGGGAAGGTAATGCAGAACAAGAAGTACTCTGTACCTGTGATCAAATACTTAACATTCTCATAAATCTCTGATTATTTAATATTCAATGGGCGCTAAGATATACGTGACATAGCACCTATTTTATTTGGACTTCTTAAAATCAGCAGGTTCCAGTTTGATCAAACAGCCTGGATGCAGTGTGGTTCAGAAATTCTCTCTGTTGTTAATGGTGGGAGAAATCTAGTGTTGTGCCAGTGTTTAATGAAACAATCCTGATCCACTGGTGATTCATGGGCAGAATGCAACTTATGAGATGCTTCAGGCAGCCCAAATCCCTGTCCTAGTGGTGAAGGGGAGTGGCTGCTCCCCAGCAGGCTGTGTCCTGTGGGACTCTGGGGTGCCAGGAAAAGGAGGCTGGAGAGCCCTATGGACAGGCCCTCTGGGGTGGTGTGCTGGGTTTGGCTGGGATAGAGTTAATTTTCTTCACAGCAGTTGCTATGGGGCTGTGGTTTGGGTTTGTGCTGAACACAGGGTTGATAATATAGAGGTATTTTTGTTATTGCTGAACAGGCCTTACAGAGCCAAGGCCCTTTCTGCTTTTGGTATGGCCATGTTGGCAAGAGAGCTGGGGGTGACACAGCTGGGTCAGGTGACTCTAGCTGATCGAAGGGATATTCCAGACCACGTAACATCACAGTATATAAACTGGAGAGAAGGAGCAAGGGGGGATATTTGGAGTGATGGAATTTGTCTTCCCAAGTCACCATCACATGTGATGGGGCTCTGCTCGCCAGGAATTGGCAGAACTCCTGCCTGCCCTGGGGAAGCAGTGAAATAATGCCTTAGTTTGCTTTGCTTGTGTGCATGGCTCTTGCTTTTCTTATTAAACTGTCTTTATCTCAACCCACGAGTTTTCCAGCTTTTACCCTTTTGATTGTCTCTGCAATCCCACAGGTGGGGGATAAGTTGAGCAGCTGTGTGGGGCTGGGCTGACGGCCGTGGTTACATCACGGTGGCTGAGGGATGGGGGAGCCAGGTGCTCTCGGACAGGACAGGGCAGAAGGGCCTCTGACACTCGCCCTGCCACGGCCTCTCCTCAGGGACCCCAGCCCACCCACCTCGGGCTTGTCCTTGGCTGCGCTCTGCTCGCGCTGTGGCCAAAATGACAGCCACGCCTGCGAGATGTGGCACTTGGACGGAGGGCTGGGGGGACACCTGAGGAGAAAGATGCGGGGGCTACCGGCATCTCACTTCCCTCTCCCACAGCCCAGCCGTGCCCAGGCCCGGCAGCGTGTCCCGAACCCACCGGGGCCGTGCCGGGCCCGCACCGGGGCAGCGCCAGGAGCGGCTCCGCCCGCGCCCCGTCCGCCGCTAGGCGGCGCTGCCCCCGCCGCGGAACGCGAGGCGCCGCCGCCGTGTTCCCGGGGGGATGCGGGGCGGGAGGGGCGCGGTGCCGGCCGGAGCGCTGAGCGCGGTGCACCGCGTCCCGGCACGAGCGCGATGGCGCCCAGCGGCAAGGTGAGGGCCGGGGCCCGGGGGTCCCACCGCCTCCAGGCACTCACATGCGTCCTTCCCTCGCAAGGAACTCGTCCCCGTGCTGGCCGGCGAGCCGCTGCCGGTACAAAGCTGCGTAGCTCAAAGGGAATCAGTGTTCCTGCTGTAGAGCACAGTGCAGCTCCCGCAGCAGTAATTGTCACTGCTCTTGCTAAAATAATGGTAGAACTGGTTTCGCTCTGTTGAAAATGCAGTTTGTATGTGTGGTGCGTTTAAGGAATCTTTTTGGTGAAAGCTGTGTTAAGGTCTCCTGTGGTACGGGGCAGTTTAGTGCCTGTTAAACGCAGCTTTATCTGTGCTGCTGTAGCCATCTCCCTCTTTGCTTTATTATAGCTACCTTAGCCCCGAGAGGTCAGCGATAAAGGCAGGCTCGTTCCGTATCGCCCTCCCCGCAGCTGCCCAGAGCAGGCGGGTGTAGCTCAGGTGCGGCAGTGGTGTCCTGCGGCCGCACGTGCGGAGCGTCGGGAGCGCGTCCCCTGCGCCGGGCAGCAGCAGCGCTGCGGGACGGGCCCGGAGCTTCGGAACAGGTGAAGAGACACAGACGGGAGGGCTGCCAAAAGAGTGACCTGACCTCTTCCTGAAGGAGGATTCCACACACCCGAACGGGCACCGAGCTTGGGTTTGCTGCCTTCCAGAAGAGCGTGTTGGCACTTGACACTTGGTAGTGTGTTTTGTAAGCAAAACAGCAGCTCTTTGCTCCTGCACTTCTTTGGCTTCTCTGGTGTTATCCTGCCAACTGTGAAGAGAATTTTACCTCTTTTGGACAACAGGATAGATTTGGCTGCCAGCTATTGTGTGATTTGAGGCAGCACAGCACCAAGCTAAGGAGGGTCTGCAGTTGCTGGTGCTGGTAGAGTAATTCCTCAGGCTGGAGGTGGGCACTGACAAGGCTCTTGAAAGAATGCAGTGGAGCCTCAATAACTGCCTCTGTTCTACTCTAAGCTTTTGCAGACCTAGCTGAGTCAGGCATTCATTCCCAGCTCCCAGGCAAGCTACTGGTGAAGGCAGTGAGGAATAGAGTGCTGAGACTGAGTATAACCTGCTGGACAGCTTGTGGAGCTCTGCTGCTCAGCCTTCTTTCTTTCTTTCTCTCTTCCTCTCCTTGGAGGATGCAGGGAATTAAACCGGTGCTTGTTAAAATGACAGGGGAGGTGCACAGTATATTCTGGGAAAAGAACAAGGGTAAGAAAATAGCTTGAGAGCTACTAATGCAGAGCATTAGGCTGCTAACTTGGGCAAGTTTTTCTTAACTTGGTTTTAAGACTTGTGTATTTGGGTGACAAAAAGGGTCAGGTTCTTCCAGTAGGTCTTTGAAAAGGTACTTGGAGTTTCTTGCAAGGCCATATGCAGAGCTTAGACCAGCACCTTTTCTTTCTATTCATCCATTTTGCTTTGCAAAAGCAGACTCTGCATCTTGTGTCACTTGACAGACTTATGATTTATTGTCCACATCCTTTTGGCAGTTTAATTTATTCTGGAATTGGGTATATTTTTTATTTTACAACGAGTCAGCTGGCTCCAACCTGGGTAATACCCAACTTCCCTGTGTTCTAGCAAACCATAATTTTTTCAGCCAGTGTAATTTAATCTACTGGCAGCCCATCAAGCAAGGTTTTTATGTATATTTAGGGAACTTTGGTTTAATCCATGAAAATAAATTTAAACTGGGCTTGGACATGCAGGGTATCATTTTACTGAATTCCTCTTGCAACTATATTCGTCTGGATGATAATTTAGGTAAGGGCAGTCTGTTAAAAACTTCAGAGGAACATAGAATCAAATGAGAAATTGCAAGAAAACAATTTTATTTGATTCTAGTGTATGAATGGATTTCTGGGCAGTCTTGGGCAGTGTTTCATGTAGATCAGTGAAAGAGGTGATCAGAAATGCAAAAACATAGACTAACTTGAGGGATTTAAGCCCCTAAATTGAAATTGGAATTCATCCTTGCAAGTGTCAGCTAAAATACCTGTTTAATTTCCTAGTGCAGAAAAGCCCTTAGATCCCTAATACATTCATGGGGTTGTGTAGAAATTGCATGCCTTGTACAGATCATTGTGTAACAGGATTTTTTTGTATTTTCTGCTGAAATGTCCGCAACATGGTACAGGATTAAATTATTTTCTTTCCTGTGCAGTCATACCAATTCTGTCTCCCACCATTGTCTCTTATTAACAGTACTGTAAAAGAAACCAGTTGTAATGTAGTTTGAATTTTTGGTTTTGTATGTACCCTTTTAACCTTTTAAGTAACTATACTTGTATTTTATTTTTTATTCTTACTTATTCTTTCCAGGTGGCAATAGTGCTGTGCCTGGATGTGGGCTTTACAATGAGCAGTTGTTCTCCTGGTGAAGAATCTTCACTTGACCAAGCCAAGAAGATTATGACAAAGTTTGTGCAGCGACAGGTGTGTGTGACTTCATAGATGTTAAAAAGGGAGAGGAAACAACAACATCTGTGAAATATTTTACTCATTTACTAAATTAATTTAATAATTGAAATAAATGAGGAATGAGTAAGCATTGGTCTCTTGTTTATGCAGGAGTGACAGTGTTCTTTGGTTCAGCTGCATTTTTGTGTGTGAGATGTGATAGTTTGGTTGGTCACCCTTTTTTCTTCAGGGCAGTAGGAACTTTTAGGGAAAAGAAGTACTTTTCTCTTTCTCTAAAATATTTCAACACAGAGGACTCATTTCGAGGGCTGAATCAGCCAATTTTATTTGTTTTGTCCCAGATAGCCTCTTGTCAATTTGTTTGTTTAATTACATGTAGGTTTGTGAACGCACTGTAAGATTACAATTTGAGAGGATAACACTGAGTGAGTAAAAAACCAGTAAATCCATTGTAATTGATGTTTCAGAATGAGTTCATCTTGCTGATATCTGCCTAACATAGTTGTGTATGAATCTGTCCTTGTGTTCATACCTGTTTTATGTTCTTTGTATCTGCAGGTTTTTGCTGAGAGTAAAGATGAAGTCGCTGTAGTTTTGTTTGGCACTAATGGCACTAGAAATGACCTTGCCAGTGAGGATCAATACCAAAACATTACTGTACATAGGTCACTAAGGCTGCCAGATTTTGATCTGCTGGAAGACATTCAAGATGTGATAAAAGCAGGCTCTAAACAAGCAGACTGTATCCTTTTGCTGCAGAGCACTTCTTGAACTGATTCAGCTATGTAGGAGACAGCAAGTCAGTGTTGTGAAATTGGGCTCAGCCTCCCAAGTTTTAACTACTATGAGAGTTGAGCTAATTTGTGGTTGTTTGTCCAAAAGCTATTTTAGCTGCATTTGACGTTCCTTTAGGCTAACAGATGTAGCCTTGGCATTAAGGAATCATTGGTTTTATGAAGTGTTCTGTTAATTAAAGAGAACAAAGATAATAATATAATTTTAGGCCTCAAATAAGGCATGTATTTTTTAAAATAGCATTACAGAGCTTGGTTTATGCTTTTTAATAAAATAAAAATATTGTTTATTAAATAAGTCAGCAGAACTACCAGAAACCAGACTGTCGTGGTTTAAGCCCAGCTGGTAACTCAGCCTCACACAGCTCCTTGCTCACTCCCCCACCATTTGGTTGGGGAGGGACCTGGAAGGGTAGAGGGCAGAAAAACTCGTGGGTTGAGATAGAGACAGATTTATAGGGAAGTTAGAAGCTGTGCACACAAGCAAAGCAAAACAAGGAATTATTCAGTGCTTCCTATGGGCAGACAGGTGTTCAGCCATCTCCAGGAAAGCAGGGCTCCATTAGACTTAACAGTTACCTGGGAAGACAAACACCAGAACTCTGAATATCCCCCCTTCCTCCTTCTTTCTCCCAGCTTTACATGTTGAGTGCTATGCCAGGTGGTATGGAACACCCCATCAGTCAGCTGGGGTCAGCTGTCCCTGCTGTGTCTCCTCCCAGCTGCTTGTGCCCCTCCACCCTCCTCACTGGCAGGGTGGTACAAGAACCAGAAAAGGCCTTGGCTCTGCAAGTACTGCTCCTCCCCAACAACTAAAACATCCCTATCTTATCATCACTGTTTCCTGCACAAATTCAAGACACAGCCCCATGCCAGCTACTTTGAAGAAAACTAGCTCTACCCCAGAGAAAGCAGAATAGAGGTTTATCAGGTTGATTTATTTATAAAGTGTTTCTAACATTGCCAAATATCACTTCCTGGTTTGAATGCCATTCATATTGGAATGTGTTCTGCTCTTAGTTACATATCAGGTTGCGGACGCACGGAACCCTCGTACTACGAACCAATTTGATTAACGCAAGAGCCGTTTATTGTTTACATTACACTATTCTTATACACTTCTGCTACTGTAGTTCACGCGATCACGCATGACTCGATTGGGTCGCTCGTATTGTCCACGCGCCTTGCATGCACCTTTCAGAGACCCTGATTGGTTCAAGTCCGAGATGGTGCAGTCCCTCTTTGTTTACCTTCTTGCTGTCTTGTTATCTCATTCTTCAGGCCGCTTCTCTCCCGATTTAGAATAGCTTACAGTTCTCTAACCTTGACGAATTCCTGAGGCCTCAGACAGTGCCAGCTAAAGACAACTTGGCTGGGGCCCGCAACGGGATTCAAATGCCTCACAACATCAGGTGAAGAGTTTTAAAGGGTGATCTATATAGTATTCCTTCAAGTGTTTCATTTACATGCAGTTCAGTTCCCTGTGTTGTCTCTCTCTGGCCATAAAATGATTGCTGTGAGCTCTATCCAGGCAGTCAGAGCTGTTTCAGAGAAGTGTGCAGCCAGTCAACTGGCTCACATATTCCCAATGGAGACTGTGATGAGGAAGAAACTAAGAGATTGTCAGATGCAGGTGGTTAGAAGAAAAGCTTGCATCAGAAAATGGTATCATATATTGAAATTTTGTTGGTGAATTCAGAGTAACATTCTAAAGATTGATTGTCCCTTCATTGGACTTGAGCCTTTCATTGACAGTTAAGAGGGTGGGATCTGAAGCAGTCTTTTTTGTGTTCCATTTAGTGTCCAGTATAGACAAGTTATATGGGAATCTCTTGCACGTGAGTTATTTGCAAAGTATTTATCTCAAGAGTACTTCGTAACTAAAATGCATCTTTGTCAGTCTTTGAGAGGGAGTGAAAACATAAAATTGTTTCATAAGAAAACCACTTTTTGTTATTTGATTAATGTTCTGAGGTTTTTCTTAATTTTGCTTAGTTTTGGATGCTATTATTGTGTGTATGGACTTGCTTCAGAAGGAAACAATGTGAGTATGTAACCCAAAGCCTTTTACAGAATTCTGACTTTGCACTGATCTGATTTCTTGTCAGTCTTGTATTTCCAGCATGTGTAAACATGGGAGGTGCTTTCTTAAAAAAACCCCAAAAATAAAAAATTAAAATAAACACTAAAGATAAACAGCACACTACAGAAGTTTGTCTCTGAAGAATCCTCATGAGACATCTGACTTCTCCAGACAATCAGAGAGCTTTCAGAGGCAACTGGCAACTTTGTAGTAGAGCCATGAGAGTATTAATGCCATTATAGAAGGCACAAAGGCTTCACTTTTTGACACATTCCTTGTGATCTATTTTCAAGAAGTGTTAATCTGGGTGTTAAGATGCTTAGAAAAGGGCTACTAAATTTAAATGTGATGGTGCATTTTAGGAAAAAAGAAAACAAAACTAGAAAGGTGAACTTGTTCAGCCTAAAGATTTAAAGACTGTTGAAGTGGCTGTTGGCAAATATGCAGGCTGTAGGAAACAAAGGTGCAATAGGAAAAAGCACTGTTTAAACTGAGAAAAAATGTTATCAG
Source organism: Rhipidura dahli (assembly GCA_013399225.1). NCBI lineage: Eukaryota > Metazoa > Chordata > Aves > Passeriformes > Rhipiduridae > Rhipidura > Rhipidura dahli. The sequence continues at coordinate 1,233,904 of VXAC01006717.1, read as the reverse complement.
GTGTTACAAAATTGTCAGCGAATGTATTTAGGCTGGCAAGATGTTTCTAACACTGAACTAATGGTGCAGGGCAAGGAAGGTAACTGTACTTCCTCTCAAACCACAGCTTGAACAGGTTTCTATAAAGGTTATATGATCTAATTGTGAGTGCAGAAGACTAGACTTGGTGATGCAACTTGTATTTTTATGAATAAGATCTAATCAGTGTGGAAAGTTGTATCCATTTAATGGTTAAAACTGAGTTGTGAATGAAAATTACTGTGTTTAAGGCATTATAGTCATAAATAGGTATGGAGCAACTTGTTTTGTTGTTGCCTGTATACACCAACCCCTTTGATACGGAGTTTACCTTCATTTGAGAAAATACTGTAGGGTAAAAATTCAAGAAAATCACTTTTATGCTTGATAATCCAGATCAAAAACTGTACCAGTTCAACTGAATTTTGTTCTGTCATTGGCTAATTTTCCTGATCTATATTGTTACTACTACTTAGTATATTAAGTAGTCTTGAAAGTCTCCAATGGATCTACTGAATCAGGTTACTAAAATGGAACCCCCACCAGCAACAGTAATTTAAAATACATTTGCAGAATAACTGACTTACAGCTGCAAAGGAAATAACCAGTGTAATCCATAAACAACCTAACATATTTTATTAGCATTTTATCCACATTGGTGAAAATTGACAGAATTCCATTCATTTAGATGTAGTTAGTGATTTATACAGTCAAAGGGCTAGAGTCCTCAATTTTAGGGTAGGAGGGAGTAGGGGGAATCATATAAAGATAATAATGGATAAATAATATAACCTATGATAGAACAATTTCTACCAAGTAGGTTTATTTGCTTCTTTCATTTTACAAGTGTATTTCTTTGGTAAAAGTAATTACAACTGTATTACTTTTGTTATTATTTTGTAAGGAAATATTTTAAAAATGGCCTTATAATATTTTCAAGATATATAAGTGTTTTTTCTCTATTTTAAGAGGAAAGAAATATGAGAAGAGACACATTGAACTGTTTACAGACCTTAGTAGTCCTGTCAGTGACGATCAGCTGGGAATTATCGTTGCTAACTTGAAGAAAACAGGAACTTCACTTCAGTTTTTGTAAGTATGTAAAAAGCTGTTATATACTGTGCCACTCTTTAAAGGGAAATCATTCTTTCTTAATAATTATCTTGAAATAGCTGGTGATCTGCTGGTGTATGGTTTCTTTAGAGGTGTAACAGTAAGTAATATGATTATTGTAAATATTTCTATCAGTTATACATACCATGAATTCCAGTTATGGACCAGGTCCCCTTGGTTAAGTGATGTTAAGATGATGGCTTCTTCTTCACTTAAGCTTATAGCTTAGAGCCAAAGTCTAAAATGGGAGACAAAAGAACAGTATAAGCACAGAATTGGGAAACAGCCAAAAATAGCCTCGGAAACAGTGGTTTTATCACAGCAACAGCCTAGATCCTTTTACGTGAGGATGTTACTGGGAAGAAATAATGAGGTGGTATTGCAGATATGAATAGTTTGATTCTGGTGTCATTAGAAGAGCAGGTCTGAAGAGAAGGGTTGTATTCATAGTGATGGGCTTGTAAAATGGAAACCATGTCTTAAGTGTTAGAACAGGAATCCCTTGATTGTCACACTGTAGATAAAGGCACTGATCTGAAGAATCAGTGCTGGTCTGGAGGTCTGTATTAGCTATTGCATGCAATGGCAGCTGGAAGCTGTGAGCCTTCTAGAGGAGTTTATTTAAAAGCAAAACTTTGTGTGTTGCTGTTTATAATAAATACTTCCACAGGAGAAAGTTAAAGCCCTAGTTTTACTGCTGACCATGTACTTTTATCTAGATCCAGCATTCTGTAATGAGCAATGTTGTGAACTTAATAATAAATTCATCTAAACCATTTGCCAACCCATCTGGAAGATAAAAGAGGGGTTAGGTAGGAAAATGTAACTGAAAATCATGGACTGATTCTCCACAAAAAAAAAAAATTCTCTGGTTTTGCTTAGGGGAGGCTGAATGTAAAAATGTCAGTTTCTGTCTACACAGCAAAAGCACTTATGCTTCCAATGTGACATGCCCCTCCTGGCTTATTTGAGCTGTTTTTGGCACTGGAGGCAGTGGAGGTGCAACACCATGAATCTGAGTACCTCTGCCAGTCAGAATACATCTTTTGGAGCCCTGGTATTTAGCTGCTGCTCCCTTCTCTATGAAGCACAAGGGAAATGTTGCTGTTACAGCACTGGATGCGGATTTGCACCCTGTCTCCCAGCCCCACGAGCAAAGGATTATTTGATTTTTACATGTACAGATGTAAAATGCTCATTTAAAAATAATTTCTTGCTAAAACTTGTCCTATTGTAACCCATGCTTCCAACTCTTATGCCCTGTTTATAGACTAGGTTGTAACTTGCAGCAGATAGTTGGTTTTCCTCCCTGTTTCCAGGTGCCAAGCACATGCTGAGCACTGGGTAGTGTTGGGTATTACGTACTTCTAATCACAGTAGTCTCTGGGCGTTGGATAGTGAAGGTAGCCTGACTTACTTATCAGAGGTTTGAAGCTTTTTGATGTTGCCATATCAGCCTAAAAATACAGTTTCTCTATTTTGTCGGTGGAATATGCTTCCTAAAAAGATACCGAACACTTTGCTGAAGCTTGATCTTTAATTTTGCTGTATGTGACACTGTTAACTCTGCTTATTATGTGCTGCTTCACGGATAAGTTTAGTGAGGACTAATGAGGCAAAAGTATGCTAAAGATCTGTAAGCTGCTTTTTAAAAAACATAATACAGTGCTAAAGTTATTTCCCTTTGTGGAAATGTGGTAAGAGGTATCATGTGGTTCATTCAAAATTGGATCAGATGAAAGACCTGAAAAATCTGCAGGTGTTTTCAGGGGCACAGGGTAGAGGATCTTCCACATCTTTCTCTACTGTGTTTGTTATACTTAGTTAACTCTCTCCTGTATTTTGAAGAGCAGCAAAATCATTTTATCTATCACCCCTGGCTAAATTCTGAAATCCGATTCATGAAGTGCAGGAAAAATGTGTCATCTTCAGTCAGAAATTCACCTAGTGTTCTAAGCTCTTAAAATCTCACAGAGTAACATTTGTTCCAGAAATACCTAATAGCTCCACAGCAGAAAACGTCCTGCTTGCTGGCATTTGGAGCTGATACAGAGTCACAGGCATGGAATGGCCTTTAACAAGTCATCTGGAGCAATCCTCTCCCTCAGACTGGGGCAGGTGTATGTCTGCCATTGCTGAGCAGTGTTTGTCTAATCTTCCAATAAAGATTTGCAGTGATGGAGATTCTTCTCTCTCCTCAGACAGTTGGTTTTTAGAGATTATAGTTTGAAATGCCTTTATCAGGTTTTTGAATATCTGACCTGACTCCATGATGTGATTGGAATACAGGCAGAATACAAAGAACTGATTGTTTCCTTCCTCCCTGCAGCAGCTTTTTATATTTAAGGCTGTCTTGCCCTCTAATTCCCTTCTCTACAGGTTTTATTTTGTTCAATCTTTTTTAATGGATCTTACTTTCTAATCGGCATTAACTTTACTGTCTACTCTCTTCCTCTATGGGGATGGCTTTGTTGATGCACGATACCCAGAACTGGTGCATCACTCTGGTCAAGACATTCCCAATGCCAAGTAGACTTGAAATACTCCTGAACTTGTTTTGCAAGTCCTGTGGCTCTTTGTACATCTGGCTGCAGCTAGATAGAAATCATTAGTCCTGAGAAGAAATCATTCATCCTGAGAACATTTTTGTTTTGATTGGTTATTTTAATAAGGAACAAAGTCAAACTAACTGCTGCTTCTTGTGTTCTTAGCCTGCCATTTCCAGTGGGTGTTGATGATGGAAGTGGAGATACAAGTGCCAGTGTACATGCTCATATGGACAGAAACCCTTTTCCAGGAAAGGGTTTAACTGAACAACAGAGGCAAGGTATTGATGTGGTGAGGAAACTGATGCATACTTTGGATGAAGAAGGAGGGCTGGAAGAAATTTATACTTTCAGGTAAATTTGGCTAATCCTATTTTTTGTACTATTGATTTACTTTCTGATTTCTTCTCCAAAAGATGAAGTTAGGTAATCAGTTGTGTCACAGTTTTATTGAAGTCAATGAATTTTATGACTTATTGTACACTCAGTCCCTTTCATATGGCTTCTTCAGTGGCTTTAGAATAAATAGAAGAGCTTACAGATTTCAGGGGAAAATCAATTTTCTGTATGTGCATTTAAAGAAAAAAAAATCCGTTTTCTTCTATTTTTAGTGTTGGAGGATTTTGGAGGCAACATTTCTATAAATGTCATTTCAAAAACATGTTTTAGAAAGAGATGGAATTTGTGACATAGTGCAGCTTGAACATCTGCATTTAATGGTAGCCTTTGTTCCTTGGTCACAGGCTTCTTTTAGCTCACTAGTTTGATAAACTCCCACAAATGCTTTGAGTAAATGTTGTTTGTTGAATCCTGCTCTTTAATCACAGTCTGCTGTGCCACTGTGACAAACAGTATACTTTTTTAGCAGCATTCCTAATACAAGAATTGAAAGGTGATTTTTCACTTCTTGTGACTGATACATCCAAGACTTTTCCACATAGGTGTTGTCTCAGTTGGGAAACAGACAAAATGCATCTACATGCCTTATCATAGTGTGATGTTACTGTCTCAGTAGTTCTGTTCTACAATTATGAAAAGTGATCTTTTATACAATGTGGTTTTAAGGAAGGTTAGCAGACCATAGCTGTAATGTGGTTATCAAAGGTAATTTTTAGATGAGGGTCATCCCTGTAGGTTTGTGTGCTGTAATTCATCAGTTTATTTCTGGGATGTCCTTCCCTCCCCCAGCTCAGCCAGTCAGCTTTGCACCTCAGCAGCCAGTGAAGCTGCTGCTTGAGCATTAGTGAAGAGGCATGTGTCACTGGGTCTGTAATAGTCAACAGAGCAGTCTGAGTCTCTAGGAAAAAAACAGGCTTTGTCACTGCTTCAAAAGACTGCACAGAAAAGCAGAATCTTTCCTGGCCCGTTTATCCTTTAGGATAATCCATATGCATGAACCTACCATGTGGCTTGGCCTCTTTATACTTTTTTTATCATAGACTCTTGCTACTCTACAAGCTGTCTTTGTGCCATACTTTCAGGGGAAATCCAAAATCTCTGGATAAATAGGCATTTGGCTCGTAGATTAAAGCTTCATCTGCAAAAGTTTTTTAAGAATATGTGAGGTTTGAGATGCAATTAAGTTGCTTATCAAGCTTTAAGAAGTCAGTTTTGCCAGTCTGTCATGATAATTGGCCAATTCAGATACACTCTCAATTTTCCTAGATTCGTTATTCCTGCTGGTAAAAATATTTCAACTCTTGTAAAAATAAATTAGCCGTGCCAGGAAAGTGAGTGAGGAGATTTTGTTGTTTTGTTTTAAGTTATGGTTCTTGGCCTATTAGACAGGAGGTACTTCTGCTGCCTCTGGCTTTTGGGGGAAGGGATTGCAGAGTGGAGGAGAAAGGCTGTGTTTATAAGATACTAGTGGAAATGTACATTTCCAAGGGTTTTATTGACTGTGTCATCTTTGATAACAGGCAACATTTTTGTTCTAGAAATATAAGAAATTAAAGAATAGAGATAATAAATTGAGCTTAAATTACATTTTTAGACATTTGGCACTTATGTATTTGATTTATGTAATCATCCTTGAATGTATGTGTTGCAGTACTCCTAATGATGAAGTAGCAGGTTCTTTTTAAAAAATCCTGTATTAATGTCTTTATTCCTAGAAAAAAAATCCTCCATTCCTTTCCCTAAGGAAAAAAAAATTAAAAATCCAATGTTTGTCTCATATAAAAATCCCAGTGCATTCTTGTCTTTCATTGTGCTTTTAGAATTTTTAAAAAATCAACCCTGTTCATGCTGGGAAACCTGAAAAGCAGAATGCCAAGTTGAATTCTCTACTGATGTTTTTAGGAGTTGATCTTGATTTCTGCCAGACAAGTGCTTTCATCAAGAGAGTGGTAGATTCCAGGTTTTTGTGAAAAAGATGAGTTCAGCATTGTTTTATCTTTGCTTTATCATGCAATGAAAGAAAAAAAAATGAGAGCTTTCTCTGTGTTGGAATTTTACAGCCAAATACCAACATAATTTGCATTAGCTGAAAGCTGTTCTGGGGGGCAAGCCTATTTGAATTCACAATGATATATTATAAATTACTGTGAAGTTTACATTTTGGACTCCATTGCTAAAAGTTGTGCAATTAAGTTAACACTTTTCAGTATAAACTCATTAAAGTTCCTTTTTTTTGTGTGTTTTTTTAAACTTGTATATCTGTTGTTTAGGCTAGAAATAGTTGAAGTAACTTCCTTCACTCTGACAAAATGCCCTTAAATTAATGAGTTCATTAGTACTGTATAAAAAAAAAAGTCAAAAGTTAATTTCTACATAAACAAAATCCTGTTAATTGAAACTGGATTCTTTATTTCTTCAGTTGCGCTACAGAAAGCATTTTACCACTTAGAGAGCCTTTTCTAATTTGTGTTGTTCTGGTTGCTCCATGCCCTAATTGGGTGAACACAGATAAATGTAAAATGCTTAAGAAGCAATTGTGTAGTTTTATCACTAGACCTAACACAGTGCCTTGAAGCCTTAATGTCACACCATCATAAAGGCTCAAGATGGGGATAATCTACTGTACCACCTCTTTTTTTCATTATCTTTTCTGACAATGGTTAATGATAAGATTATTGATAACAGTTTATTTTCTAATGCTTTATGCAATCTAATCTGAAACAGTTTGGACTCCTGCATTTCCTTAAGGAAAGTGTTTTGTCAATAATACTTTATTACAGTTCACCAGAGTTCATTTCTGTTTTCCTGATTCCTTCATTTAGGGAGAGCCTGGAACGTCTTTCAATGTTTAAGAAAATAGAAAGAAAGCCTACCCCTTGGCCCTGCCAGCTCACTATTGGTCCTAATTTATCTATAAGGATTGTGGCCTACAAATCAGTAAGTACATAAAATCATATGTTTTAGTGTCATTTGGCAGCAAGTGAGGTGCAGCTGCATGTTTTTTTTTCCCTAAAGCTAAGAAAATAAAAGATAAAACAACATACAAATAATTAGGATAGAGATTTTTATTTGCTTAGAAGCCAGTACATCTAAAATTGTGGTTCCCACAGCAACTTTAGCTTCACCATACACTTGTTAAGTAACTAAAATTCATAAGGTACAGAAATAGGAGTAATTGCTGTCTACTCTGGCACTTAATGGTATTGATGACCATGATTAACAATGCTGAGATTGAAGATTTACATTCAGCATCTGTGATGTGTGAGACTTTATATATATTTTTTTAAGCCCTAGGCATGAGAGGAATTTTGGACGTGTATAAAATGGTGGGTGTAAATGTTTTACCAGCCATTGTTTCAAATCACATCTGTTGTTATTTCAGACTTGGAATAAAAGCTGTTTTCAGCTTCTTTGTACTGTTTGACAGAGCCTGGGGCCAGTCTGTTTCTTAAGGTTTATATGGTTCCTTTAATCTGTGTTAGGAAAATGTAAGTGTATTTAAAGACAGAAAATGTGCAAATTTCTAGTTAGAGAGTAGTTAATAGGTAACTGTGTAGTGTGGCAGTACTGAGGGATCTGGTGAGATGGGGATTAATTATTTTGTTATTTCAACACAAGACTGAGTCTGATATTATGAAGCTGAAATATATCTGCATTCTGAGAGATGTGTATACTATCTTTGAAAGACATCGCCTTTCTATTTATAGTTATTAATAATTTTTTTGTTATGCTATTGTGCCAAACCTGTGCAAGTAGACAGAAAGAGTCCCCTCCCAAAGACATTTACACACAAAATAAAGTAAGTTTGGGAGAATAAGCAGCATGAACTGAGTGACTGGCCTGAGGTCATACAGCAGTCATACTGACATAATGTATTCTGTCTTTACTGTTTTCTGCTCAGCTCTACATTTTTCTTCTCATGTACTAACTATACAATCAATTTCACTTAAGCAGAGAGAAAAGAAAGCAAGTTTATTTCCCTGTATTTGGGAAACATTCACTCATGGTAAATACTTAATCCTTCTTTCTCTTCCAAGTCCCATAATGCAGCTGAGATTTCTTTTGCCTTTTGGGGAAGTTGCAGTATTTTTATCCTGTGGTGTAGTAAGCCTGATGGAAAACTTGGCCAAACAAGCTGAATGAACATTGAGTCTTAGTGTATCTTAAACATATTTCTTAATGCTTTGTCAGAAGTATTGATACAGTTGGAGGTAGTAAATTGCATGGCAAGCAAGTTACACAGTATCCTGTGACTCAAAAACTTCCACAAATGGCTTAACCTACAGGTTTAATGAATAAAGTATGCTGTCAATATGCTACAGTTGATGTGTTCACAGATGAAGCAGTGCTGAAAGCACTGTGATGGCAGCCAGAGATGTGTCATTTGACACTTTATTAGTTCTTTATTGGGAAAACAGTGCAGCACTTAGGCTAAGGAATTTTTGTGTGTTCTGGTAAGTACTCTGGATCCCACTGAAATGTTAAACATTCCTTTTCTTTGAATTCTGATGTCAAGGTCACAGAAGAGAGGGTGAAAAAACTTTGGGCAATTGTGGATGCTAAAACCCTCAGAAAAGAGGATGTGCAAAAAGAAACTGTTTACTGCTTGAATGATGATGATGAGACAGAGGTTCAGAAAGATGATACTATTCAAGGTACGACATCTTTATGTGCACCCAGAAGACAAAGATAATGGCTGGACTCTTAGGTCACCCAAGGGCCTTTTAGTTTTATACTTTGAAGCCTAGTCATGATCTTAGAATGTAAGCTCTGCAGGCTGATGGAACACAGAGACTATTACATGAGAGTCTTTTTCTTCACATATTTTAAAAAATCTTACTTTTCCAGTAGTAGGAATAATAATAATAGAAATAATAGTGACAATAGGAACAATAATAATAGGACTAATAACAAAAACAATGATAATAATAGTAGCAGATGGAACTTGGAAGACACTACATCTTCCTGAACTGTGGAGGGCCTTGCCTCAGTTCTGTAGTGTGTAGTTCTGCTACCACTGTTCTGTTTTTAGATCTTCAGTTGTACTGATAACATGACTGCTTTCATAGTACTGCTTTTTTGTAGATGAGCAACTGCTCTAGTTATTCTGCAGCTGGAAAGGTGAAGCCATCAAAGGAAGATACAGTGTTCAAGAGTACTAGCTTTGCTGTACTGTAACAGGATCAATCTGAAGTAATGTTATGCAGAATACTTTTTCTGATGTGCAGCTTCTTTCTGAGCAGATTAATTTCCTTAGAAAACTACAGGCCCCAGAAATTGCAGGAAATACTTGTAAAAATGGAGTTAAGCAAATCTGTTTCATTTTTTTGTGATTGTATAGATATATTTTGTTACTAGATTTTTTCCTTTCCTTTGCTGTTTCAATCCCACAGAAGTAGGACAGGTATACTAAATATAAAGAGCAGAACTATTCAGATAACAGTATTCAGAGAGTGCTGTCAATTGAATAACATAAATTGAAAATTAGAATAAGCTGTATTTTTTTATTTAATCTATTTCAATTTTAGCATTCATAGGTGTTTCATAGGAGTATCAGATAAAGTTCCAACAACAATGGGACCTTTTCTTGAAGCAGAAATGATGGTTAAAAGATGGTCTAGTTATGTTTTGCAACTTCAAATCTATGTGTAAAAAAAATCCACTGCTTACAGAGAATGCATTGTAGGATTTGTAACTGTTGTCAGCTAATCTTCTGACTGGTTCAGTTAATAAGGAGGTGTGGGATACTAGTAAAAAGAAGTGGTGAGCAGTTCAGCGTGAACAAAAGAGATAAAAGATTTCCCTGACAGTGGTGTGATATTTCTTATGCTAAAAGAGTTACTGATGCATCCTGGACTTATGCGAATCTTTTGAGAAATGTCATGATTAGGCAATATTTTATATTTGCAGCACAAATACTGAATTTTTTTTCATTCTGACTGTGTGTTTGCTTTTCAGTTTGCAGGAAAATGTATCTGCTTATAGATTTTTCATCCAGGGATTTATCTCTGTTCCTTCTGCTTTCTTCACACCTGAGGATATCATCCTTAGCCTGTGGCAATATAATAAAGTGATGATGTTACAGGGAGGATATTGGAGGCTGAGATAGGAAATAAGCAGTTGGAACAGATGATACCTCTGAGAAATTACATCTTCCTATTTTGTGGAGATATACCTGTAATGTATGGCATGGGAAGTAAAACACAGAAATATATAGAAAGACCAGTTCTGCATACAAGAGTGTTTTGGTTTTCCGTTGTGTACCTTGCTTCCACTGTTAGCACATTTTATTCTCTGAGTCTCTTCTGGTGTCATCTCTTGTGCTATGATTTGTGGTATGTTTGATGTTGCTTGTATTATGTTTGCAGAGAGTGTTGCAATCTGTTTGCTGAAATCTATTCTGATTTGCTTAAATCTATTCTGTGAGCGTAACTTTGTTAGGCAAGATGTTCCCTTATTTTCTTTCCTGCTCTCTGAGGGTACTTGTGTTACATAAAATGATGTACAAGGAGTGCAACTGCTGTTTGCGAAGTACAAAATGTGTCTATGGGTGTGTGTGTTTTTTTTGCTAACAGGGAAAGTAATTTGATGAGCATGTGTGGATCGTAGCTGTGGGGCACGAGTGCATTGTTAAAATATTCAGAGAGCTAATTTCAGTGTTAAAATTGTAGGCCCATATGCTTACCAGATGCTCTTCTCTTGTTCTCCAGGTTTTCGGTATGGGAGTGATATAGTTCCTTTTTCCAAGGAAGATGAAGAGCAAATGAAATACAAAACAGAAGCAAAGTGTTTTTCTGTTTTGGGATTCACTAGATCCTCTCAGGTGCGATACTAAATGTCTTCCTATTCAACTTCCTGGGTTATTCAAGACACTTGATCTTGGTTTGAATTCACTGAAGTCATGGTGTTGTATTGGGTTTCAGTACTGGGAATGGGGCATGTCCACTCAGGTGTGCAGGGGCGACTTATTTGCTGATTCTAGTACATGTAAGCAATGTGTGGTCTTGCAAAGGAGGGAAGCTCATAAATGTGGCCACTGGACCCTCAAGTGAAGCCAGAGCCTCTGAACTCAGATCTCTGCAAAGACAGAGGTGTTGTGGTCTCATTTCATCTCACAAACTTGAATAGTGATGCCAGTCCTGCAACAGAAGATGGTCTGTCTTCAGTTCAGGCAGCAGCCTTTCTGGGCTTTGTCCAGCCAAGAGTATGGCTGCTTTTTAACAGAAGCTTCTCCCTCAACATTACTTTAATATTAAAGCAAGCCTGAAAACTGACTCCATTCATTCTTAATCCATAAGGACTTGTTTGTGAACCATGACTTGCTTCTTTTTTCTGTTGTGAAAAAAACATAAATTTAGTGAAGACTTCTTAGAACTTAGACAAAGGTGACATCTTAGATCTTAGACAAAGGTAACATCATTCAAAAATTCTCCATATATCTGTGAGGTGCTTGGTGTTTGTAATGCATTTATTTCTACTTGTGGTATTGACTTTGCTATTTGTTGTCCCTGACAGCTGTAAGAAACTTACTTTACACAAGTACCTCAATAAAAGTTATCCAGCACAAGGTGATTTCCTTCAGAAAATCCAAGACTTAAGCATTAGCAAAGCCTTAGGCAAGGGCTTAACAAAACTGCTCTTGAAGCAGGACGAATGGGGAGAGAATACAGAGACGCAAGTGCTAAGTAATTGCTGTGAATGTTAAGCTGCTCCCCATCTTTTTTCCTCCAGGATATGCACAGGGTGACTGAAACTTTACTCATCTTGGAGCTAGCCACACCCAGTCCTCTCTTGACCTGTCAAAACTGAAACTAAATCATAGGGCAGTTCTACACCTTCTGATCTGACAGCTCCCAGCCCTCCTCCTCTTTGAAATCTCTCACTGCCTGAACAATGTATAACCCTTGATAAAGGCTAAGGGATTGTCACCTTTACCATGAAGGAAAGATGCTGATGAAATAGGAAGCATCTGTGGGAGGTTACTCCCAAATGGATGTAACTAAACATCTTTTTACTATACAGTACAGGTGTCACAGAGACCTTTTGCATGTTGCTAGATGTGTCATTAGATGCAGTGCAGTGTTCCAAAACTTACTAACTGAGGAGCCAGGAAGTTATGTTGATTTACTGAAATGAGAAGCCAGCCTAACTGGAAATGGTAACCTGGTTGCTCCTCGAGGATTTTCAAAACTTAGTTGTTGAGTAATGTGGGACCTTGTGCACTGCAAGTGGTTGATCAAGGAAACATCTCATGCTTGAGCTTATGTGCCCTAAATTAGCCAGGGCCAGAGAGGTGTTAGGGAGTGTTACCTCCTGTACCAGAAACTGGATCTAATAAGTGAAACGTGTCTGAATCCAGTGTTCCAATAAGACAAATTTCTTGGATCTCTTCATGCATAGTGAGTCTCTGGCTGAGTCTTACTATTGTCATTTAGCTCTGCAAGATGTATTTCACTGTGTGCAGAGTTTTCTCATGCTGGAGATTGGCCTGGCCTCCTGTTTCAACTTAGTCTGACTTTATTTGAAAATGGAAGCTAAGATGAGGAATACAGTGTTCCTGTGAGTGAACTGTGATTTCACATGGATTTTCATTTTCCCATCATTGGTCAGATAGTGTGGTAATACCTTCAAATATGTAGTTAGTAATTGTAGGGTTACACTTAATTTTAGGAATATTTTTCGAGTCACATAAATATGCATAAAGACCTAACAAGTTGTTTTAAAAAGTTTTCAGTGTACTAAATATTGATTGCTTTTGATTAATTTTTATTATGCACTTCTCTTGTCTTTGGATTTCATAACAAAAAGAAATTACATCTTAAAGTGTGCTCTAGTCCTGTAGCCAGGAGTGTGAGTATTTATGCTGATCAGTAGCTGTACATCCCCCTGGAATAAAATTATTCAGGTGTGCTTGCAGGATTAAAATTACAATATATAGATCATGGTGTCAGGAAGTTTTTAACTACAGCCGGAGTTTTCAAGACCTATGCGTTATCTTAAGTTTTGTCTCTAAATTTTGTTGTTTGGCATGATAGAACTGACACTGTTCAAATGTATGCTTTATATTAAATTGTTTCTTTAAAAAACTTTGGTGGAAAGATAATTCATTATTGACTAGAAAAACTGGAACAACTCCAAATACATAATTAAATAAGGAATAGAGCCACCTTGTATTATTTTTCTGAGTTGTTCCCATCCCTCAGGAAAGAAGATCAGAGGCCGCTTAAACTTTGATTTTTAATTTATAAGCCATGCCATGTAAATCAAGAAATAGCACCTGAAAATATTACAAAGGGACAATTTATTTTGCAAACAAAAAAAGGTGTAATGATACACACATCTAGTTATTTATACTATATTGAAAGTAAAATTTCCTGACCATTTAGAGACAGAACAGGAAAGGAGGTATAATCATCTGATCTGAAGAATCGTGCTGTAGTACAGTAAACAGATCTGCTGTGGTGCAGGTTGTCACTGACTTCAACAGCATTATGGTAATATGCTAAATAAATATGAAATAAAAAGATGAAATGAATGAAAGGAAATTCAAAGATTTAGTGAAGTTTGTTCTCAGACTGTAATTTGAAGAGGGTTTTTTTTTTTCACAAAGAGAGGCTATTTTAACCAGTGTCTTGTGGTAGAGTGTGATCTTTGTGACAGATCTTCTGTGGTTGCAGGGTTTGTATGTGTGTGTGGGTCAGCAGCTGTATCTCCAGCTATTCCAGTGATGCCCCTTGATGAAACAATTTTTTCTGTTTGTTTTTGATTCAGCCATGTTCATGAACAGAGTAAACTCTGCTATCAGAAGTGCTTCTTTGCCAGCACAGTTGTTTATACTCCGAGTTGCTGTTGAAGTAGCTTTATTAATTAAGGATGGGACCTTTTTCAGCTCCTTTTTGATGTATCTTTGCTAGAAAAATTTAATGGCATAGATGTGGCATCAGTTAGGTTTAGATCTTGTATTAAGTACTGTTGTTTTCCACACTGACTTGAATTACTGAAGTATTATTCAGACTGGTAACAGCTGCACGCAGCACTTTCATTCCTGCCCATCAGTAGGAAGCTGTGAGAATATCCTACCCAATCTGACTGAGTACCCATGTTAAGTGATAAATGGAAATACAAGGCATATACAGGACTTCAATCTCTATGCACTGTAATTAAATTTGGTGGCTTCTGACTTGAGTAATGTTAGTTGTTTTGTAATTTAATTGGTCCAGTTGCATTAGTGACCTTTTCTTTAGGTCAGGCTAACTCTTGGCCGTTTGAATCTATAGGTCCAGAGGCATTACTACATGGGCAACCAGGCTCTGAAGGTCTTTGCAGCAAAAGATGATAAGGTAGGGTGAACTGAAGTTTAATGCTGAAGGTATTTTGCTGTGGAACAAAGAAGAATAGTAGTGATACTTGAGATTGTTCCATCTTTCCATGTTTATAATAAATGCTTTTAATGCAGCTTGCAGAAATGTCTTATTTCATTGCCTAGTAGGTTAAGAAGAAGTTGGATTAAGCCACAAATGATTACAGTATCTCAGGAATTATGAAAATCTGGTAGATATTATGTTTGAGCAAGGTTATGAGGAGCCTGAAATTGGTGCTTAAGTCCATTCTCATGCAGAGCAACAGTGTGCCCTGTCACTGTGTTATTTAGAACAGACCTCCAAAATATTAGAGGTAAAAAGCTCACTGTGGTGCTCTGATATGTTCTTTTATGGGTCTGACTTCCCTCCCTTTCTCTGTCTCTTGAAAAACCTCTGAGAGTTCTTCACACCTGGTGAAAAAGGTGGAACGTGCTGAATCTAAAGTTGGCTCAGTCTTGAATGGATCCACTATCATGATGAAATTTGACATTTTTGCTTCTTTGATTTACGATCATGAAAAAATGCTTGTATTAAAGCTATAGCTGAAATGGAAACTAGTCTTGACTAAATCAATGCTGTTGAATTCCCTGTGAAAGATATATTTCATGGTTAAGAACTTGCATGATTCTGTAGACTTCTTTTTTCCCTCCAGAATGCAGCAGTTGCTTTTTCTGCACTTGTTCGTGCATTGGATGAGCTGAAAGTGGTGGCTATAGTGCGCTATGCTTATGATAGAAGATGCAACCCACAAATTGGAGTAGCTTTTCCATATATTAAGGATGCATATGAGGTAATTTTTCACTCTTACCCTTCTGCAGAGAGACCCAGAAGCAACACAGTATGTCAGAACTTTTGCAGCATATGTTTCCCCTGATCTTTCTTACGAGAGACTACTGAAAGAGCTAAATATGTATAGCATGGCTGAGCAGTGACAGAGGTGGGGGCGGACACAACAATCTTCAGACTTTTGAAGGGTATAAACATAAAGAAGGGAAAGGAATTATTTAGGGTGGTATGAACTGGAGGAGGCATTTGAATAAAGAAAAAATGAGGCAGAGAAATGTTACAAAAACCAAACCCAACTTTTGACTTTGAAATACAGTAAGCTGTGATAAAATCTCCCATAGCGCCAATACTGGATATTTAAAGCTTGGATAATTGCAACTCTGCACAAGAAAAAGGAATCAGATGGTCGGGGAGGTCTTTATTCCATGAGCAGAAAAAAATGAGTGTAGCCATCACTATGTTATAAAATAATGTGCTGTGTTTTATTCTGATTAAAATTGTGTTGCTCTGTGAATATTTTAAGTGTTTTGATCCACATAGACATTAGGCCTTCAGATTTTTCTTATGTTTTATGTTGCCCTGATATGTCACTCTGGGAATACAGAGTTTTTTTTTCCTTCAGGCTCAGTTGTTTTTTCTTTCCTCTTGCACAGTGTCTCATCTACGTGCAACTACCCTACATGGAAGACCTAAGACAATATGTATTTTCATCCTTGAAAAACAGTAAAAAATGCATTCCTACAGGTAAGGCGTGCTGGTCAACTGGAAAAGTAACCTGCTTGTTGTCTTCCAAGATGCTCTGTGAGAGTTAGAATATTTGGCTTTCCAATGAAGACATAAGTTTTGTTGTTATTTTGGCTTAGGAGAAAACACAGGTATTTGGGTATCCATTATGGTGATGTCATCTTGAAGTGTAAATGGGTATCAAAGCTTTGCCACTTCCGTTGCAGGCTGAGCCTAAGTGTGAAGGCACTAGTTCATCTGTTCTGTTAAATGAATTCTGGCTCAGGTTACAGCATCATTAGTCTCACAGGATCCTGTGATAGAGAACTGAGATTAGTCCTCTGTATCCTTTGATCTTTGAACTCCTTGTGGGAATGAAGTGTCCAGACCTTGTGGGATCTACAGTGTGTGATTAGCTAGCTAGAATTAGAACAGGCACAGCTGCTCTGTTGGTGCAAAGCTGGTCCTGTAGCCATATGCAGTATGGCCTGTTAATATAATATACAAAGGCAAAGACAGTATTTTCTGTGGAGTGTTACTGAACCATGAACTTACTGGTATCCAGATTGAGGTGGATGGCATCTTCAGAGAGCATGCAGCTGTACAAAGCTTGACTTGCTCTTGTGATAGTCTTGCACAGCAATGAGTCTTAAGTGGATGTAGTTTAAAATCCACTCCCACTTCTTTCATCTGTTATGAGATGTGTTGAATGGGCACCTGCACGTCAGGGTATATATAGCATGCTGGTTTTTCTAAAACAGTTTCTATTTTCTTGCCTGTAAGCAGTAGTTTGAAAACCAATCTAAAACCTGTCTTACCAAAGCAGTAGCTGGCTCTTGTGAACTGTGTTAATTTGCAATCATAACTTTAAAAATTTATATTGTGCCATTTAGTTTTGCAAACCAACTGTTCTCCTTATTTTCTAAGTGGCCTATAAACCTTCTGTTACAAATGAAAATATCTTGAAAAAGAAGAAAAGTGAAAGCAGAAGGGCAACAATAATTGAGGTCTTGGGGGAAAAAGAAAAAAGCTTTATGACTTTACGCTGTAGTCCTTAAATAAAGCAGGGGTTTATTATTGTGTCCATTATCCATATTCTTTATTGGCACATCTATAGCTGCAGTGTATTCTGTGGCATGTAATGACTTGGGGAAAATCTCACATTGTGAAGCGAATCTTCATTTATAAATTGTTTCAAGAAATGCATCCATCTGCAAGGGTTTTTAATCTTCCTTTGTGTGTAATTGCTGCCTTAGCGGATCAGTTATCTGCTGTTGACTCACTGATTGATTCTATGAATTTGGTTCATGAAGATGGAGAAACTTTTGAGGACCTATTTAAGCCCAGCAAAATCCCAAACCCTCATTTTCAGAGGTTATATCAGGTGAGATGAATGATATGGTAATGTTTTAAAACTTTTTTAAAAGACTTTTCACTTTTCTGTCTTTCTCTGATTCACACTGGAAAGAACTGCATTGTGAAAATGCAGATATAAATCTCTGGCATTAAAATACGCGGTAAACCAGTGATTTCTGTCTTGTCCCTGACATAGATTTATTTTTAAAGTCTCCAGTTTCCAGGGAGCAAGGGAAATTATACCTGTGCTGAGGTGTCTGGAACAGCATCAGTGATATTTACAGGCACATAGACTAGGCAAGTAAAAACTTGCACGTCAACACTGTATTGAGGACATAGATTCAGTCTTTGGCTTTTGGACAAAGAGAAAAATTGGCTGAAAATCAGGGGTATCTTCAGCTGCTTCTTCTGCATCACATCACTTTTCTGTGCATTGTTGCATCTAGCACTGTTCCAAACCAGGTCGGTCTGAGGTGAACTGGACCAGTAATAAATGGTTAACATTGCTGACATTTAAAATGTTCTGCTGGGGTGTCTAAGCTGATGTACTTTATGAGCAAGCAGAACAGTTCACACTTCCTGCAGTTATTCTATCAAACTGTCTCCATTTTGATTTACATTCCTTTCATATCATGAAGACTTTCATTGCAACTATGAGGATGAGAGACCTAATTATACATTGGAATTCAAGTGTTTAAAAAATGACACAGCAAATTCAAAAATAAGGAAAATTATGTTGCAATTTAAGCAACTGCAGAATTGTACTGTATACAGAACCATGGAGATATATTGTATGTATGACTGCTCTGAAAATTGACCAAAAATGGTACTATAGCAATCATGTTCATCATATCTCAGTAATTCCACAATTTATTTCAGTTTGCAAGTAGGAAGAAGATACTTTTTTAAATTAAGAAAACTTACCCTAGCTTCTCAAAGCCTTGCTTCCTCAGTGTTGTCAAAATAACCAAAGGATCTGAAGGTCAATGTGTGTTTCAGGAACACATGTAAACCCACTGTCTTCAAATCCTACTCTGATTGACACCCGAAGAACTCGGCGTTCTCTTCAAGTTCTGCCAGTCATATTGGCAAGACAGTGTGTAACTGAATGCAAGACTTGATCAGCTGGAGGTTATTACAGGGCAGGAACTTAAAATGAACTGACCTCTGCACAACTCTTTATTTTAGGAAGGATTGTTAAGCTTGGATATTACAAAACAAGTATGGCTTTGCTTGTAAGCGAAACTGTTAGGGAGTAGAATTTCCTCTGTTATATTGCTAGATGGAGCTTTGCATTCTTTTGGTTTAGTGGATGTCATCTCTCAGTGAAAGATGGTTTTTTAGGTGTGCTATTTGTCTTCTGAAACAATGTGATGGTGTTGTTCCAGCACTTGAGTCAATTGCTGCTGGAAAAGAGTAACTGAGTAACTTGCCAATTTCTTTACAGGATAATATGATTTTGTCAGGGTGAATGCTACTGGTAGAAGAAGTGTTGACTGTTTGAATATATGGGGTAGGATACACTTTCTGTCCTTGCTGTTTAGAAAGCCCTAAACTGTCAGTCCTCTTAGTGCACTCTTTTGGCCACACACAGCCCCATTTGTTTGTCTTATTACAAAATTGGTATTAATCTGTGTAAGTTGTTCTCTCTTTTGCTGCAAAAATGTTCCAGATTCTTAGTATTTTGCTCTTAGGCCAAGTGGCACTGCTGGTTCCTTAGGAACTATGAAGAAAGATTCTGCATCATCTTTTGACTGTAGCCAGTAAGTTGATTGGGCTGAACAGAATCTATAAATGGTTTTGAAAATAACTCAGAAGAAAAGGATGAACTCCTACTTCATTTCCTTACTTTGTTGCCTCATGAAGATATTTCGAATGAAAAGTGACAAGAGCCAGAATTTAAACAAAAACATCAAGCTAAATTATATCTCTGGAAGTCGTGGTAGGCATCAGGAAATGACAGAGGGGGTGAAAAGTAGTTGTTAATGCTTGCTGAAGTGGAAGATGAGGAATATCCTATATCCAGACTTCCAACTTTTATTCCTTGCTTCCAGAAAAACCTAAGTGAACTTCCATAGCTTTTGTAGTGGCAGATTTCCAACATTATTGTTTAATTGTCCCTCTTAAATACAGGGATTTAAAGCACCTAAGACATTTGGGGAACGCAGTGCATTTTATTTGCTATCCAGATAGAAATAGATTGTTCAACAGTGGTGGTTCTGTACAGAGATGGACCTGTTGGTCTCTTGGTGCATATTTGTCATTGCTTATCACAGAATTAATGATTTGAAACCTATTTCATTTCATCCATTGACTAGTATCTTGGTGGAATCCCTGGTCCTGAAAGCTGGCTTTGTCTCTAAAAGTGGAAATGTAAGGAAATCAGGAAGAGCGAAGAGCTAGTGCCTTGGTGACAACATGCATGAATAGAGCAGTGAGTCTGGAAGACAGTGACAGTGTTGGTTGCCTTCTAGCTGTGAAGGTAGGAGGGTTCTTGCTGGACGCAGAAGGAAGGGGAAGCAAGGTTAAGAGGGACTGTGTTGGTTTAGAAACTCCAGGTTGTCTGTTTAACTTTATCTCCATTTAGTTTTGACGGTACGTGTCATCTCATGTTTCAGAGTAGTAGTCATCTACTTTAAAAACAAAAGTGGATGCTGTGGCCACTCAGTCTGCTCAGCTTCTGCAGCTGCACACATAAAGAGTTCAGTTACAAAAGCCTGAAACAGAGGTATAACAGGGGATTTAGGTTTTTTTTGCTTTGTGAGTTTAATTCAGTTACCTAATTTTTTTTATATTGGTTTTTTTTTGTATCAAAAGAGCCATTACTGCAGCTCCCAGTAACGTTTTTGCTCTCTTTCAAAATAATTGGGCTTTAAATCATTACAAGTGTTTCCAAATCAGTAGCCTTGTACAACTGCCTCCTTTTGACAGTATGTTCTAATATGGACTGGAATCTTAATGGCAGCCTGAAAACACATCAGTATTGATGTGTCACATATTGTCTGGATTTTCTCTATTGGCAGCTTTCCAGTGTGAATAGGGACTTTTATTTGCTTTGGTTTTGTTTTTCAAATTAATGTCATGTCTGACAGCCAACAGGGGAGCAGGTCTCTGCTGTGTTCCTAGTTTACTGAGTAGTTATGTTCACACTGGTGTCTAATGCACCCAGTACAATGGGCATGGAAAAATTTGTCTGCTGTGTACATCACATGTTTTGATGTGTTTGTGTGCATGCATTGGTATCTGTGTGTATATTTGTAAATGCATACACCTTCCTACTGCCATCCCACACTTCACAAGATTTTAAAGATACTTACTTTGTTTTCAAAACACTCAATGGAATTTCTGTAGCCTGCCTCATTAACCTTGTCTCTCCCCCTCTGCTTGGCTCCCTGACTGTGTTCACTGACTCTACACTTGGGTGAAAAATCCTTCTCTGCAGCTCTCACCATCTGTTCCAACTTTGTGCATCTGTCAGACCCCTTCATTCCCTACTCCTTTCAAAGCTAAGTTCCAAACATACCTATATTCTGTGCCTCACCTGTGCACATTTACTATTCTCTTTCCATTTGCTCTTAAACTGGTGAACAATTGTCCCGTATGCATACTGAGTTTAATTGACCAAGAAGAAATATTTTCTTGGAGGCACATTAAACTGTTACAATAACTGGAATGTGTGGTTGGGATAGGTCTCATTACTTAATTTTGAAACTTATAGAAATCTCTCCCATGTGACTGTTCTATAATAGAACTACTTTTTAAAGGTAGAGTGAAGCTAAAAATATGAACAGTTGCAGAGGACTGTTTCATTCCTGGGATTTTTCTAATAATTTTCATAGAACTTATTCCAGTTAGTGTAGGAAGACTCATCTGCATCAGTATTCTTGTTTTAATATCATTAATAATCTCCTTAAACAGTTGGTCATAGACTTTCAATTCACTGTGAGACAGAACATTTTTCAGCAATACAAAGGTAGTATGTTTAATATGGAAGATATTTTGCACCTACCATATGGTGTCAGGCGTACAGGCATTACATTAAAAGTTTTTAATACAATTGAAAGTTTTACTTTGGTCAGACTGTTTTGTTTCTTGCAGTGTTTGCAGCACAAGGCTTTTCACCCCAATAAGCCACTGCCTCCAATTGAGCAGCACCTTTTAGAAATGCTGGAGATGCCTTGTGTGGTAAGAGAAAGGTGTCAGGCTCCTCTTGAAAGAGTAAAAGCACTCTTCCCCCTAAAGGAAGTTGACAAGAAAAAAGAAGAGAAGACTCTACAAGACGTCTTCAAAGACAAGTAAGTTGAAGATGTATTAGGGATTTTTTTGAAACTTTTGGTTTTTTACACTTCAAGTTGTTTTTGCTGGATGAAGCTGGTTCAGTCTTTTGAACAGAAAATCAATGAATAACACACTGGAAAAAATGCTGATGGATAGAGAATATTGTGGTGCCACAGAATGTCTGGAGTATTTTGTGAATAGTGGTGTACTGCTGCAGTGCAGAACACACTAGGAACCAGTGTGTAAGTTCCTTATGTCTGTATCTGCTGTCACAGAATCACAAAATCCATCAGGTTGGAATGGACCACAGGAGGCTGCTTGGTCAACCTGCTGGTTGAAGCAGGACCATCAGTGAGATCTAAATGGGGCTTCCTCCAGTCTGGCCTTGAAAACCTTTAAAAGGTTTGTGCATCCTTTCTGGGACACCTGTTGCATTGCTTCCTGTCTCCTGGTCAGACAGTTTGTCCTAGAGCTGGTTATAAAATAGTTCAAATAACAGTAACAGAAGGTCTAATTTAGTTTAGAATAAATGCCATGGAACTTTAACCATAAAGTTGAGCCTTCCTTCTCAGCATGTGTGATTTAGGTAATTCTCTAGCTTTCATTTTGAATATCAAAAGAAAAGCAGTTTCATTATTGTCTTCTGTGGTTGTCTCAAGAAAATCAAGCTGTGATGGACTCTTTCTGGAACAGTTATTGTTTGAACAGTTTTAAGACAGGGTATTTTTGTTGTTATTGAATATACTGTGCTTAGTTTATTTGTGCTTCAAATAGGAAGAATAAATGCTGAATTGCTACTGCAGTGGTACTGTTACCACAGCCAAATCAATTTGCTCAAACAAAATCTGCTTCTTAGAAATTAATTTATTGAAATCTATAATATAACTAGTAGGTCCCTGAAATGGAGTGTTCTCAGTTAGCTTCTTCTCCCTTTGTTCTGTCATTTTTGGTTCAGTTCTTTCAGCACTAGGAACAACATCTTTGAGGTGTTTTGAGCTCTTGCTTAGCTGAGCTGTCCTGCATCCTTTACTCTGGGTTGGGTAGAGCCTCCTCAGCATGTTTGCTTTGGGAAGACAGGAGACAGGACTCCTCTCTTGGCTGCTTAAGACTTATGACCACATTTGTCTCTACAGACTAGGAAACATCTGGCTTTTTTTTGTTGCTGTTGCTGAGTTCAGTGTGTTCCTGTTGCCCTGGTGTGTCTGTGAATTCATACTGATTGAATTCTCTTTTCCTTACTCCGGGCCCCAATTTCTTTGGGTTTATGTACATCTGTACATTTATATGTATATTTTAAAAAGTGATAGAACCAGTTTAGAAGCCAGAGGTAAAAAATTTGGGCACAAACAAGCTAGAGAGAGAATTTAAACAAAAAGCAGAGACCCATTACTGGTAGTTGTTTTAAAATATATCTTCCCAAATGCATCTGGCAAGCAAGAAGGAAATCTATTTTGTTTAAAAACTGGCTTCCTTTAGAGGGGTGATAAAAGCAGCTGTGAAAGTAATTGAGATAGAAATTTATGTAGGACATTAAAATGATTTTTTAAAAAAAATTGTAAAGAAAGTGAAAGGATACAGACTCAGTTATGCAAAGAAGAATGAATGATAGTAAGATTTTTTAAAAATGCAGAAAAAATGGTATTGCTGTATTAATGAATGGAACTGGTAGTATTTTATCATTGCTACAACTGCAGTCTTAACTGTATGGTTTTGTTCTGTGTTTGGGGAAAAGCTGAGATGATTCAATATATTCACTAGATAAAGAAAAGCACATCACTCTGCAACAATGATTAAGGAAAATATGAAACAGCAGAGGCCTTGGCACAGGTTGCCCAGAGAAGCTGTGGATGCCCCCTTCCTGGCAGTGCTCAAGGCCAGGCTGGATTGAGCTTTGGGCAGCCTGGTTTAGTGGGAGGGTCTCTGTCCATGTCAGGGGCATTGGAAGAAGGTGATCTTAAGGGTCCCTTCCAGCCCAAACCATTCTGTGATTCTAAATGCTATGGTTCTGTGAAATTCAACTTACTAAAACTCAGATATAGGTTGCACTGATGTATTTGGAAAAAGCTGTTTAGAAGATGTCTTGACTGTTCTTTTTGTGTTCTAAAACTGATTGGTATCTCCTGTCATCATATTGACCAGATTATTCTGTCAATTTTTAAGGTCGAATGGAACTAAAGCAGCATAATCATAGGCATGCTATCTTTAATAGAGATTTCAGTATTCATTTGTATCGCTTTTGCTTAAGATCTGTTTTAAAAATTTAGTTCAAAAAAATCCAGTAAAATAGAAAACATTTTACTTTTTCCTTCTTAGGTTGGCCGTGGAGAGGCTGTTACCTTATCCATCTTTGTAGGATGTGAGAGGCTTCTATATTAATGTAGAAGTGGGTGTTTTAAATTAATCTTGTATTTTATTAATTTTTCTCAAATAGTAATTGCACGTTTTGCAGTTTAAAAATACTGCTAATCAGTGCATATTCTAAATGTCAGATCCTTGGCTGGTATAAATGGCTATGGATTCATTAGTTTCTGCTGTGCTGCACTGATTAATGACAACTGTAGATTTGGTCCTCAGCTGTTAAATGCAGTATCATCATTTATTTTCTCCTTCCTCCTATCCCAAAGCATTTTGAATCAGTAAAAATAATGCAGGAAGAAAAAGAAGAAATTTGATTGCCATATACTTTTGGAGGAAAGTATTCTAAAAGAGATTTTTTTATTGTTCTTTACAACCTTTCATCAAACCATGTCAATATACAAGATTTTTGGTTCCAGTAGAGGTTGTAAACTCTCTGGTGTTGATAAGTATCAGTTTCTTCTTTTACAGAGAGACACACTGGCTGTTAAAAACAATCAAGCAACTTGTTCAAGGTTAGCCAGAAAGTCAGCAGAGTTGAGAATGAAGCAAAGGTATCCTATCCTTGTCCTTAGGCATAACTAAAGTCATCATTTCTCCTAGAGTGATAAGTAAGGTTATGCTGAATGACAGGAGTTGCTGAGGAGAAGGGATTTCATTTCAGTAGTGACAAAATTAAGTAAAGGACAGAGAAGACTCCTGAAACGAAGTGAGATAGTCAGTGATTGTAAAGTAGGGGAGGAGTGTGCTACAGAAAGCAAAAAGACTCCACGAGTTCTTTCTAATAGTTGATTGCTTCTGTAACGTGCAATGCAGCTTTTGCAATCAGTTCTAATCTTGTCGAATGAAAAATGGCTCCTAGTTCAGGGTCTCTGGCTTTGCTCCTCATCATCAAGCTTTTTCTTCTTTTCACAGTAGTAGAATTTTTCAGAAAAACTTGTTACTTTGTTTTGGGATTCCTTGAACACGATCCTGTCCTTTGGGTTGCTGAGTAGGTTTCAGTCATTCTTAAACTGAAATCAATTCATCTTTGTCAGTAGCCTGACAGCATCTGATTTTCTTCACCTTTTGTGATTATCTGGGTTTTCTTCTGTTGCTGAGATGTGCTCTAAAGTTAGAATGAAGTTCCTAGTTTGAAAGTACACCTTGCTGTATGTTACCTGTAAGGACAAAGCAAGAAAGTAGCCCAGAATCACAATTAGCTTTTAAAAAATAATAACTAGTCTTTTGAAAGCATTTTGAGATGTAGCTTAAAATTCCCAAAGAGTTCTGATCTGCTTAACTGGAATTTGTCTAGTGGGTTTTAACAAATCTGAGTGGAAGTTTACAGAGCTCTCATGTGCTGATGAAGAAAATGGGTCATTAGACTCAAAAGCCACTGTGTAAACAGGTTTGTATTAGCTATAAATTCAAGACAGGAACTAGAAGTTAGTGATTGAACAATAAATTAATGTCTTACTAAAATGGTAAATTTTCACTAACATTTCATGTTTAGAAAAAAATCTAGTGAGAATAACAAATGTCGCGTTATGCACTGTAAATTATCAAGGTTAATTCAACATAGAGGTTCCAAATAAAGTGAATGGAGATATTCTGTGTTTAGAAAGGTGAAGAAGGACTGTGTAAGGAAATTCTCACCTGAAATAGGCATGAATAATCTCATACCGTCAACAAGTGATGCCTTTGCTTTATGCTAAGTTTGATCTCTATTTCTACTGTATGATTTGTGCAGCCTGGGGGAAAAATGAGGCATGGTTAAGTGTTGATTTTGGAACAGTTATGTAATGAAGTTTAGTTCAGTGCATGATTTCATTAATTTACTGACTCCCTAGTTAGTAGGCAGGACAATTTACTTAAGTATTTACATTCATTTTTGTTCTTCTCATTTGCAGCGAAGATGAACCCAGCCTTAAGAAACCAAAAACTGAAGATGAGGAAGGGAGCTTTAGCATCATGAAACTTGCTGAAGGCAATATCACCTCTGTAAGCATATTTTTACAAATCTGATTACTAAAGGGGAAGATTAATTCTCTAAGTCTATTATAGTGAATATACAAAATTCCTGATAAAAGGAGGGTTTCTAGCTGAAACATGACTGAAATACTGTCTACTTGTACATTTGATACTCTCTGCCAGAGATTGTAAAGACAACTTTCTCTGCCCTTAGGCATGTGTTAGCACAAGTTTCTATCAGTCGTGGATATTTTAGGACAAAATTCTCTCCTGGTGTTTAGAACTCTAAAAGGAAAGCCTGAGGATCTGCAGAAAACAGAGTTGGAGCTCAGTGATTGTAAATTTTGTTCTTGCTGTCTTTCATATCTTCAGCAACATAGATGTTGCCTCTGTATATTTAATCAAAGGTATTGCTGTGATTTTAGACATTGTTCTCTGCATTAATTGGGGGTCTAAATCAGAAATTTGGCTTAATCTTGCCACTAGATCTAACTTAACTCTGTGGGTGAATGAAACCTGTATCATAACTGTGCACCTTCCTTTATTTGATGTTTCCTTATTATAAAAAAAATCAATATTGAGCTAACTTCACTTGTTTTCAAATGTGCTATTCTTTAAGGTTCGTTTTGAAAAATGCATTATTGATACTTAGAAAAATATTTAAAATCTGAAAAGATTTCAGTGTTCTGCACTCCTAATAAAATTTTTGCTATTTCCTGAAAAGTGATATTGCCAGATATAAAAGAAATGTGACAAGACTAAGCAAACTTATTGCAAGGTCCACGAGTTATTTTGACAGTAAAGCATACCATTTTTTTAAAATTAGGAGAATTCTGATTGCTGATAGGAAATTATAAGCAAAGTAGGGTTGTTCTTTTTTTTCCCCTCAAGTTAATGCATCTGTTTTTCAGTGTTTATTTATATTTGACCTGGTTTTAGTTCCTTTGAAAGGTTTCTGTACTTGTATGCCCATTTAGAGCTTTGGCTTTAAGATGTCAGACTATGTCAGAAAGCCTAGATGATTTAAGTGCAAGCTTTTAATTTTGAGGTTCCTATTGGAGTGGCAAACCACTGATTCTGTACCCACGTGCCTGGGAGCTCCCACTCCTCACTGAGCATCTGGTGAGATTAGGGAGGTCTAAGAGGTCTGTGCTACAGAAGATCTCAAAGCTCACCAAGCAGATAACCTGAATTGTGTTTCTGTGCTCTCAGCACCAGAGAACTGCTCAACTTGTAACAGTGCAGCAGAGTGAGTTCATCTTGCTCATGTCATAGCCAACCTTTGCCAGGTGTACTGTGCATTAACACACATTGTAAGACTTCCATTTTTGAGTCTGAATGCAGACAAGTGCAGAGCTTCTGTTTTCATATGAAAGTTTCTAGTTGTCTGTCAAGAAGAAAGAGATGAATATTGGCATACAGTTGAATTGGTTTTTGTACCTTTTTTAGGTAGGCAGTGTTAACCCAGCAGAAGACTTCAGAGTTCTGGTGAGGAAGAAAAATGCTGACTTCAAAGATGGTAAATGACTTTTGTCTATCTTAAATATATTAGTAGCACCTTCAGGGTTCAGTAAATGCAATGCATTTGTCTAAACATAAGTTTCTTGTGCATTGTGAGTTGCTGTGGAATTTACAGGTTTGCTTGTAGGGCCACTCAGCCAAGGAATGTGTCATTTGTAATTCTCTTGTCAATACTTGCCTTCCCCAGTTAAATGTCTCAGGTAGCTGTGTTTGGGTAAGAAGGCACATTGAGGCACCTGAGCAGCCCCTCAGGTGTTTATAACAGAAGATCCCATGATATTCGCTGACTGCCTCATTCAGAAGGAACCCCAGCTTCTTATTGCTGGGATCTTTCTGGCCTTAAGTGAAGGGCTGTTGGCTATGCACAGTTCCATGAGCAAAAGAGAGGTTCTCATGCCTGGGACTTAAATCTTTACATGGCAAAATCATTTCTTACTGCTTGTGAGTGAAAGAAAGCACAGGTGAATTCAGAGTGGAATAAGCAGTTAATATGTGTAAGATGAAAGTTGAGAGGAGGTTCTGTGCACACTGACTCTTCTCAAAGATGAGGGAGACAGGTCAGGCACTGTCTTCCATGGCCTAAGTCTGAAAATGCAATGGAATTATCATTTGTTTGTATGGTATTTCCCTCCTGGAGTAGCCATACAAAGATATACATAATCTGAAGGTGTCTTAAGAATGCACAAGATGGATGGGGTCCCTTATCTTGTAAAGGGCAATTTGAAGGTTGTGGCAGGGTAAACCTGATCTGCCAAATAGCCACTAATGTCACATTCCTTTTCAAAGAAAGATTTGCAGAGGTACTTAAGTGAGGTGCTGGATATTTCAACAAGGCCTTTGGTCCTTTTGGATGTAGTTGGAGAAGTTTGTGGAGCAGCATACTGCGTTGGGGTACAGTCTGTTAAAGCCTACATAGCTACTGATCTTCAGAATTTCCAGACCTCAAATCCAGATAGCTAGCTTTTTACATGGATTTTTCATTAGATCCAAAAGAAATTACTTATTGAAAAAATATTTGGAGTTGTGTTCTTAAATCTCAGACATATTAAGATGCAGTAAAAAAAAAATTGTACAATACATTAGTATACAGAAACTGTGAAACAGTTGACTACTTGGTTATGGTTATAAATTTTATCATGTAGGAAAGCTTTAAGGCAGAAATAAGTATAGTGATTACTCTTGAAGGTGGTTTAACTAAAAAGAGCATTTAAATGTGTCCATTTGGTAGTTGTGCTAGAGATAACTGCTGAACATGTTTGGAAGGTTCTGAAATTTTGAGCAATTTGCTTTTATTCTGTGTGATCTGCTCTGTAATGATAAGGTGTAGTTAAACTGAATGTAGTGCAGTCACCCATTTAAAGGAGAGATAGAAGCCACTATAAATAAAAACGTGCTTTGCATATTATCTCTTTCTTCTGGATAATCCTTTTTCTGCTTTAGAGCCTTTTAGGTAGCTTAACACATTCAACATTGCAGGCATGTTTTTAATGGCTTGCTGTATTGCACTTGGTTATGTAAATAGTAAACTCTGCCTTAAAACTATTCAGTGGTTCAAAAGGGGTTTTTTTTAGTATAATTTTATGTCATGTAATGATGAAACTTTTTCTCCTCTGCTAGAATGTAAGAAATAGAAAACTTCTTTGCAGAAAAGAATAATCCGTGGCATTTACTTCATTGTAAAAAAGGTAGCATTTTATGTGTCAGGATGCAGACAGGAGAACTGCTAAGTTGCATTCTGTTTTTCTTTCTTGTATTAAAAAAACATCTACTATATCTTCCTAACTGAATACAGCTTACATTCACCTTTTAAAATAACAGCAGTCCTTCCATAGGGAGGAGAAGGACCTTTCAACTGTTTGATTGGTGGTGGGTTGTTTTTCAGTAGATAGAGAAGTTGTAGCAGAAGGAAGAGTTGTACTTAAAATACTGACACTTTTTAATTAAGCAGCAGGTTAATGGCACACCCACACCAAAATTATAAAGGTAGCAGTACCAGAGGATGGCAAGGGGATTATTTTTCTTTTTTTCTGAACCATCTTGTAGGAAATCCTAATGGTATATTTATCACTGAAAACAGATACCACTACATTTCCTGCAGTGCCCCACTGGAATTTGTTAATCAGGGTTTATATCTTTCATAGCAGAAATCTTAAGTGTAAGGTAGTCCATGTCTGATGCTGTGTGACAGCTGGGCCACTAATGCCTGAACATATGTCTCTAGAAAACCAAAGATTTTCAGATTGGTAAGGGTCTTAGCATGGGTTTTCTGGACTGGTAGCTCAAACAATAACCGACTTTGGTTTTACCTGACAACTTTGTAATTTATTACAGTAGGGAGCTGCTTAAGGGTTACATGGTGAGTTACGTTTGATGGTATCAGCTTACTGGTTACTGCTGATGCTCATGTAACTAGTATTGTGTTCCCCTCTAGACATCCTTACTTTCTTATTTGCATTCATGGCCAGAGAGATGTCATTTTATGCAGATCCTATTTTGAGCAAGTCACAAGTGTACAGTCATCACAAAGAGATGTCTTCTGATAACAGCTTCTGACGTTTTTGTCAATGACTGCACATAAAATAGATTAGCTTACCTGAGTAAAATCTAATTGTTGCTCCCAAGGGTGTACAATGAGTTTCTTCACTGCTGTGGCTTCAGAGAAGACTCTCAAATGCAGTCAGTGGTTGCCATCTTTGTAATGCCAAAGGAGTAGCCACGTGACTACCAGTTCATTCTGTTTGAAGGTTTCCATCCATGTCTGCATTTCTGGAGAGCAGAACATGTCTGATGTGTTGTGTTGTATTTTCATAAGCTTCTCTAGAAAATAGAATCAGGGGAATAGAAAAAGATACTGACATATGCATAGTATTTTCCTTGATTTGTAAATTTTCTGGGTGAGTTTATAGGCCACATTTCATTGCATCTTACAGGACTCCTGTCTGAGAACATGATGGCTGAAATCCTGTGGCTGAAAAAGCTTTTTTTATTTTACTGATTGTCAGCCGGGAGAGAAATCTGCAGTGACAACTCAACAGTTTATGGACTAAGAAAAAATGTCCAGAGACAAATTGCACTAAGCTCTCAATTTTATAATTATAGTAAGTTTGTTAATATTTTTATTCCTAGACATTTCTAGAAAAATGTAGTTAAAGGAGTCAGTAACTGCATGTAAACAAGGAGGATGTTTTATTGCAAGATTTTCTATGGAAATAAGTATAGTTAATTACCTTTCTGGACCTAAGATAGTTTTCAAAAAAACTAATACTTAATTTCATTTTTGTTGGCATGTTTTTGCAGTTTGTCTGCATTTTTATCTTATTGGATGTTTTTATGTTTCAGAGACTATTCATACTCTACTGCTAGGCAGACCAAATGCAATGACTGGTTTGATGAAAATGATTCAGTCATTAAAAGAGTTTTTGCAAACCAAATACTTGAGTATATTGAATCACTTTGAAGTTTTCTGTATATCTGCTTCACAGAGATGATGAAGCCAGGTTTGTCTTTGAAGAGCATAGTGATTGGGTGAGACTCAAAGCTCTAAGTTGCAACAAACAGAATTTGAATTAGATATTATGGGGAAAAAGATAATAAATGAAATTCAGACACAGAAAAAGGGGCCCAGAGAACTTGGAGACTCTCCATCTTTGGAGCTACATGGAACTCAAGTCTGGAGCACTGAGCCACCTGTTCCACAGTGTATCCTGTTTTTAGTAGGGATTTGGGTCATGCATCCTTCAGACATCCACCCTAAATCATTCTAATCCATTCCCACAGGACATTTAGAGACCATTTCAAAACTGAACAGCACATCATAGGGTATTGGAGTAGTTCAACAGGTCTTGATCTTAAAATTCTTTTTTCTTGGCTCAAAGATGAAGGAGGTCCTTAAAAATTAGTCCAGTTTTCAGTTCAGAATTTCTTTCTTCTTTTCAGTTCTAGAAAGATGATACAGAGCAGTATTTTAGAATTAATTATCAGGTGTTTTAATTGATTTGCCAGTGAATCCTACTTTAAGCACTGTCCATGAACACAAATCATTGCCACCAGCAGCACGTAAATCAGAAGATTAACAGGAGTCTTTTGTCTAAAGGAAGAATTATTTTCTTTACCTGATTTATTTTTTTAAGGGGGAAAAAGTCCCCAAGGAATTGAGCTTGGACTGTAATAATAGACAATTTTGGCTATTATTATTGTGCAATCTGATTGGTATAGTAATCAAGACCAAGAGCTGAGCTGAACAAACATGAAAATACAACTGCACTTTTGTACTGTAGCTTTTCAGAGATAACAAGTGAATATAATTGTTCATGGCATATTTCACAAAAAATGACAGCACGGGCGAATGTGTTTTGGAGTAGCAAATGTATCTGAATGCCAGAGGGGAAGGGATTAAATTCTGCTAGAACTGAAAGATCTTCTAGTCTATGTTTTTTTTTATTTCCCCTGCAGTTCTCCAACCCCTAATAACTATATTTGTTATCTAACCAGTCAGGTGCAGTAGAAGGAGGAAAGAGGAGATTAAAATTTCTTGGGATGTTCTGCAGAATGTGGTGGTTATTAGGAGTTCTAGAAATTCCAGTTAATGCAAAATGTAGAAGTCTGTTAGTTCACTTCCTTAAATGTGTGTGGAATGAGAGAAGTTGGGAGAGAAGAAAGAAGTTACAATTACGCAGAAGTGGTCTGAATAGGCTGTCAGTTTGTAACTCAAGAGCCTGCTCTTCAAAACCACAATGCCTGAGATTTGTCTGGGACACATCAGAGTTAATGCTTAGCACAGCTTAGTTAAAAGACATCTTTATGCAGAACATGCCTTGCTCCAAAAACAGGGACATCTATTTTTTGCAGCATCCAGGCCCAAAGATTCAGACTAATGAAAAGACAGCAGGAATTCAACAAAGTTCTCAGATTAGAAGTGTAAAGGAACAGCAACTACTTCAAAAATTTCCAGTTATAATCCTTATCTACTATCTTTAGTATAACTTTTGGCCCTCTGAAGTAATTTGGTAGTCTAATCAGAACATAGGAATTTTTGTTTATTTTATTTTAGATTCATCAATCATTGGCCTATCATTTAAGGGAAACCCAATGGACAGAGCAACTTTTTAGCCAAACTATTTCAGGATGTTAGAGGAATCTGACTTTAAATACTGTTGCCATGTAACCTGTTTGCTGCATGTGTTACGGACTCTCAGTGCCTGGTAAAACATTGAAGGTTTCCTTTGATTCCTTACAACAGATTTCAAAAGGAGGCACCTCACAGTCAGTAGCAAGAAAGTGGTTTTTTCTGATGGCTGCCAGGGCAATCAAATGGAAAGGGATTTAAAAAAATTAAATGCAAAAGAAGTAGTAGAGTGTCTGATAATTTCAAACAGTATGCTGGAATCATTCTGACAATAAAGACTTTTATTGCACCCTCATAGTGCCTGGGGTTTTAATTTAACACATCAATGAGAAGGCAGTGTTTAAAAAAACACCACCACCACTGAAAACACCAGCAGGACTTGCTTTTATTAGTGCAATTCATAAGAAATTAGAACATTTAATGAGAAAATCATTAACCATGAAAAAAATGGACTGACTTAACTTGGGAAGCTTAAGTGGTGAGACTTCAATTTAGTTTGTCAGCTACTGGTGAAATAAATAGAGTGAGCTGATTACCTCTGGCACTGTAGGAACTTTAGCACTTTCTTATGCTGTAGCTGCTGTTGGGCAGAACCATTATCTGTCTCCTGTTCTAGAAACTGTCAAAAGCTAGTGGGAGAATATCAAACATGCCTTTTTTCACTCTATTCAGAGATGTTGTCCTTCAGATTCAGTTCAATTAGGCATTTTATAGAAAATAATGTAACAGCCAGTGCTGTGCATACTCACAGTGAGCAGAGTGGAACACAGTACTTAAACAATGTCTCCTCCTTGGTGTTTTTATTTGTTGCTTCTTCCACCACTCTGGCAGGTGATTTTCTTTCTTGTTGCTTTCATAGCTGAGATACTTGAAGTGACATCTGTGCCTGTAACATCTGGAGCTGGGAAGGGTTATAGGTCAGGGGAAAGGTTCTGCTAATCCACTGACTGGTCTTTAACAGTACAAGAAGAACAGGACAGGCAGATGCTGTGACTTGTTCAGAAACCTTTCCTGAATTTTTTTCCTCAATGGCAACAACGCTGTTAATCTTTGTTGACAGACATCCTCTTTGAAGAATTCTAAGAATTTGTTCAAACATTTTTTTAAGTTGTTAAAACTTAAAGCAGCCTGTGGTAAAGGTGTTATGTTTCAAGAGGTACTTTTTTATTGTTGTTTGTTCTTAACCCAACTCTTGGCTCTTGTTTTGAGAGAGGCAGGGGACTATCAACTCCCTATTCATTCTTTTCACAATGCTTCTGAGTTTATAGGTCACTGTTGTATCCTCATCACACTTGTCCTTTCCCTGGCTGAGGTGTCTGCCAGAGAGTAAAATTGGACAGTTCCTCACCTGTAAGTAAGCATGAAGAGAAAGTAAATTACTAAAATCTAGCAGAAATTAGTTGGGATTTGCAGAGCTCTTGGGTGACATTTTCTTTTGTCTGTTTGCAGTGAATTACAGCTACCTTTTAGGAGCTCAGTAGTAAGGGTAAAATGGTGCTCCCCTTCTTGTTGATACAGGTCTCACTATTTACATCTGCTTCTTTCAGTCAGGCATGCACAGTTTATAATCTCTATAATCATAACATCTTTGCCCTGATGAAATATTATCAAACCACCTGTACAAGAGACAAGACATACTCTGATGTCAATAACAGCAAGGTCTTTTAACTGTAATCACCCTACACATGCTGGTTTGACATTATTACACCTTTCTCATAAATTTAATGCTCTTATTGAAATATACATCTATTGCAAAGGATGTTTAGGGGATATGCTTGTGTTGTAGAACATTAACCTCCCTAAGCTTTAGGATCCTGAATTTTTATCAAACAAGTTGGGCCACTGTTTTTTTTTTCTAGTCTTTCAGGGAAAAGTATGCCTTGGACATGCTTGACGTTCTTCCTAGAATATCTTGCTTTTCCAGAGAGGCTGAAATAATTGTCACTAGCTTAGATAACAATTATCAACTTGTGTAGCTTGAGACAGTGTGGGTATGATTAACTATTTAGATACCTGTGGAGTAGAAAAAGAGAGATGTAAAAGAAAAGGTTTTTTTTTCCTTGAAACTGTACATTCTTTGATTTATTTATTTATTTCTCCTTATCTTCCAGTGAGTCAGCAGTTGATAAACCGCATTGATCAGTTCCTGGAAAATAAAGGTTCACAGTACTACATGAAAGGAGTTGACTGTATCAGAGTTTTTAGAGAGGAGGCCATGAAGGTAATGCTATTGTGTGGATACTCTTATCTCTTTCAAATTAAAGGCACAATGGGCCTGTTGTCTGTATTAGAAACTTGAAAATGTATTGCTGCAGCAAAAAGAATTTAACTTTAAATATATTTCAAATTTTAGTAATAGAGTTGCATTTTATGGGGGTTTTTATTCTTACTGGAATGGGGACTAGTATCTCTGCTATTATTTGCTGTTGTTTATTTTCTTTTAAACATAAAACAGAAGGCCTATGACCTGATGCTTCTGCAAGGAAAAGATGTAATCCTACAATTTTCTTCTTCAACAAGGCTAGTTACAAGAAAGTCTTTCTAGCTTTCTGAAAGGCAGTTTTTGTGGCTAATCTTTCCTTATATCTTATGTTTTTAATAGAAATAAAACCTTAATTCTACAGACTTTTGTGTTCACTGTGTTAAATGACTTCATGAAGAATTAAATTTGCAGTACTCTTTAGTAGTTTTAGTATTTCTTACTTACAGTTACTATTCTATTTTTTCAGCTGTCCAAGGTGCAGTGCTTTAATGACTTTCTGCAGGCCCTGAAATCAAAGTTGGAAGATAAAGCCTTAGCTGATTTCTGGGAGATCATGCTACAAGGTAGGATGGCATTTTAAAAGAATTAGACAACTTCTAGTTGTGTTATGCATTTACCCATTAAGTAGAAAACTTCATTAGCAGTGGGGCACTTAAACTAACCCCACTGCAGCATTTTGATATGCTTCATTCCTGCAGCCTATTTAAAAAAAAAAGTAACAACTTTCATGTTGCAGCTCCCTTTTCTGCACTACTAGTTTCATATAAGCATTATTCATAATGCATTGCCAAGTCTTGTTGAAATGGTAAATTAATTGTGGAAGAAGAGACAAATTAAATGTTATGGGGTAAGGAGAAGAAGACACAATTTCAGCTGAATTTCAGAATAAATGGAAAAAACTCATGCAGTAGAGCTATAAAAAGATTCTTGCAGTTTAAGCTTCCAAAAAGTCATAGATAGTGTTGAAATGTGTCACTGATCTTTTTGTATTTAAGTAACCTGAAGGACAGAATATATGGTGCTGTGACACCTACCTATGATTAAACTAGGAGATACAAGGCAGTGCCATTCTAACAGACATTCAGAGACTACGCAAGTGATAAATAAAGGAACGTTTTCACAAATACAAAATATAGTGGCCTAAAAAAAAATCTTTTACATCATACTCTTGTTTTTAATTGGAACCAATGCTTTTAAAATCAGTTAAATTAAACCTGTATCTCTTAAGGTTGCATGCTATAAAATGCAGTGCTATGCTTTTGTATAGTACCATTCAAAGTGGTGAACTCCAGACGTGCTGTAATGTCTACTTTGTACAACTGCTTTGAAATACAGGATGGGAATTTGTTTAGCAATGTGAAAAAACCAGCACAGGACAACACTAACAGGAATATTATATTCAGTAATGCTGTAGGGGACCTTCTCCGTATAAATTTGGAAAAAGAAACCAATAAACTTTGAAAGTAGCAAACTTGGATCTTTCAAAGCCATGAATAATTTTTAGTCAGTATAAATCAGAGCTTTTGATAAACTGGAGTACATTTTTGAGGAAAAAACCAAATGAATACAAAGAGAGATGATATTTTCATACAGCATAGATTATCTTCCTTTGAGAACATGGTGAAATGAAATTGTGGTGCTTTATGCATAATCTGGCTCCAGTAGGCAGCTGGAATTGCTTTTTACTTGCTGCTACCAAGAGCAGAAGTCCTGTTTTCTCTCCTTCTTGCCACATGACCCACCACCTCTTTTCTACCAAATGTGGTGTGCGTTGGGCCTTGTCATGAGTGACTGCAGTCACCAAAAGAAGATGGATGTAAGTTAATGAGTTAGTGGCTCAGAAGAAAGGGAGATCTGTTTGGCAAGTTCCTTTGTTTCATGAAACCCCTGCCATGTGGTTCTCTGAGCACGTGAAGGTGATACTACACTTATGTTGCTGCTGAAATTTTATGAGTCTCCTATTCTTTGCTCTCAAACCCAGAGCTGCTTATTCAGGCACAAGCGTTTGTGTGGCCACGTTATGAGCTAGACTGGAAAAACTATTGGGGTCAAAAGAAATGGAGATTTTTTTTTGGGGTGGAGGGTGGGATGTCACTGCACAGGGTGGTGCTGCTGGCACAAGCAAGGGGCAAAGTGGGACAGGACCAGTACTTTGGTAGTCAGGCTAGGTAATCACAGCACAAGTGTCTGAATGCTAGGAGTTAATATTTTCTGAGGACCTAAGAGCATGCTGTGAATGACTAAAAGTGTAGTTTCTAATAGATTTTCAGCATTTCATCTGTGATCTATGATTTTAGTGTCTCATTAGTTTGATTGTCACAATATTAGCAGTTTCCTAAATGGATACTTCCACAAGCTTATGAATATGCTCATTAATTTATTTTTATATCATGTTTTATATCATAGTTGACTCATTTATGCAAGTCACATTTTCCTTTGAGCGATACTGGTTTTTTTTTTGCTGGTGATGATGACACATCCAGAAGTTGGAATGTGAAATACTTTTTTGTCTTCTAACATTAGGTGAGGTTTTTGGGAAGCCTTCTAATGATATTTTTATATATCTTTTTTTTTTTTCAGACAGAATTTCTTTGATCACTAAAGATGAATCAGAGGAAAGTTCAGTGACTGGTGAAGAGGCTGAAAAGGTATCGTTTTTTTAATGAGGGTCTGTTTGTGTAGAGCCCTTGCTGTGGAACTGAAGACTTTCTTATGTGGATAAATCTTCAGCTGAATGAAATAAGATCCATAAGAAGAAATAAGAATGTTCTGTTGCCACACAATTGAAACTTCCGCATTTCAGAGCAAAAATACCTTAGCATGTACTACAATGTTCTACTTTAATTGGTCTTTAAAAAGTAGCATGTAATGAAATTATCTGAAAATATCCTCTACAGAGAATGGGAATTTCAGCAACTCAGTGTAGTGGAACAGCAGAATCTTACCTGTGTAAGATCACTCTTTGAACTTCACAGAAAGAAATGTGTTCTTCCTGGTAGAATGAGTTCAAAAATCCAATACCTTTTTTAAAGGTTCTGTGAACTCCAGCAATTCAAGTTGTTGTGGCTAGTTTTCACCAGACATGCAGTCATACCAATATTTTCCACTGTATACAGCTCTTGTGGATTGGTAGAAATCATATGCAGTGCTGGAGGCATTATTGGTGACCATATTAGCTCCTTTAGGAAATGGGGGTTTTGGACTATTTCCAGGTATAATTTCTACAGATACATGGCATTTCAGTAACTATAGTGATGAATTAAGGATGTCCCAGTTACAAAGGACTGAATTTTATAAGGCAGAAGGGTACCTTGTCTTTGGAAGGAAGCAGAATTCAGATCTGCTGTCAAAAATTGTATTTGTGTGGAAAGGACAAGATGGATGTTTTTGTATCAGGCTGCTAGTTTAGGAGAAAGATCCTTGTATCACAGACCCCCAAAGGTAAACCTGTGGCTAAAATCACTATTTTGCAGAGAAGTAGCTTTTATAAAAGATGCCTCATTGATTTTTGCAACTTCCAGGCCTTCCATTAGCAATAGCCAGAAGTGGGTAGAAGTAGGTTCTCTGAGTTAGTTAATGAGCAGGAAAAGGTTGTATTTTAGAAAAAGGTTGTATTTTAGAAACTACTTCTTTTCATCTGTAACAATTTACCTCAAGGTGAAGAAGGCACAGAAATGTCATGAAAATTAAAAGCTAACAAACTAGGAGTCCAGAAAGCTGAGCACATGTGCAGGATACAAATGACTGAGTATAATGATTTTTCTAGACATGAAGGACCTACTGGCTATTTCTCATTACACATGAATGTATAGAGCAACTTTTCCCCCAGAGATGGTTTTAAAGAGTATCAGTCTTTATCTGCTTCAAGTGCTATGAATTTACTTGGCAACTTCCTAGGACAATATTGTTCTTGAGAACTTTACTTTCTAGTCTGAAACTACCACTGATGCTCAAAAAATGTGCTAATGCTGTGTGAAATAGCCAGTATTCCTTAAGAAAATCTCTTCTAACCACAAAGACCTTGCAGCATACCATTGTCTTCACTGTGGGCTTGTGGTGGCTTAAAAAGTACTGTGCCTGCATAGGAATGCAGCACAAATTGTGGAGTACCACAGACTAGATTCACAGCTGCCAGGCTAAGCTGGAGCAATGCATCTGTAGACTGACTGCAAATTTACATTTCTCTTTACCATCATCCCACAATCACCATATATTGTAATACAGGAAACTATTTTGTGATTGATTGAAGGTCATGCAATAACAATATCTTCCTGTTGAATTGGGGGAATAAGAGAGATTGCATGAAATCAGTTCTGCAGCAGAGTTCTCTAGCATGGCAGTTAACTTTGAGGAATTGGGTTGCATCTCTTTGCTAACTAAGCAGTTGGCAATTCCAGATGCTCACTAGACGACTACTTCCCCACACACTGTCCAAATCCAAACCCAGAACCTAATTTCCTAGTGTCTGTTAAGGGCTCATCTGACCTTTTCATTAAGAAATTGGACTGCATATTCTTGGAGTAAGATCTGCAGGGATAGAATATTTTATCTTAATGTTATGGGGCTGGTATAAAATCTAGTCTTCTTTAGTCCAGTTAAACCCTGCCACAGGCTTCCTGTGTGATACAAAGCCAGCATTCCTAGGTTTACAGCAGATTGCAAAAGTGCTTCATTTTTTTTCTGTACCAAAGGCAATACCCTTTGCTAAAGGGTTATACTGGATTTTTTTCAAATACCTCCCAACAGAGTAAGATGTATGTTTTCTTCACCTGTGTAGAGGTTATGTGCAAGCCTGTAGGTCAGGGGTTGTCTGTCAGTGTAGTCCTGTGTGACACAAAAGCCCTTTCTCTTACGTGCTGTTTACTAGCTGCTAGTAGTTCCAGGGCTGTTTTGTCTTTAAGATTACAGGTTTTATAGGGTTGCTGTCTGCAGGAAAAAGGAAGACTTACCAGGCTGCTTATTTGACAGGTCAAAGTTTCCTCTTTATTTTTGGTTGATGCATATTTATCCATGCATATTTTCCTATCACTGATAAAAATGGGGTTTTTTTCCCCCTGTAATAGTGGAGATACTCTTTTGAGAGCATGAGAATGGTAGGTTAAAAGAGCAGGAATGTCAAGTACTTTTTCTGCTTGCTTTGGGGAAGATAATGAATTTCAGCACAGCTATTATATGTAATTTGCTTTTGCATAAATGTAAAACAGGTTTTCATAAAAAAACCCCAACTTTGGATGTTCGGCATTTGATGGAAACTTGAGGTTTCAATTTACTGCAAATCTTCATTGTACATTTCTCTAGCTTTTAGCTTCCTTTGCGTAATTTAGTGTGAAAAAGCTGATTGTAAAAATCTTGAAAGATGTGCTACTTTCAGAAATAACATTTGACTCTTAATTAAATATGGGAAAAAGAAATTTGATCTGGCACAAAAAGCCTTTCAGAGCTGAGAAATGTCATTAGCTTTTAGTTTCATAGTATGTGCTTTATATTACTACTAGATTAAGAACTCTTCCAACAAAAAAGATACACAGACATAATGGCATCCTGAAATTCTAATTCCTTTTGGCCCTGTCACGTTCCCTGTCTTTTTTTTTTTCCCAGTTACAGAATGTCTATAAGTTAAACTCAGCATGTTAAAACATAAATGTTTGTGGAGTGGGATTCCTTCATTCCTCTTGGATGTTGCTGTTTAGGATGTAGGACAGGTCTGACCTTTGGTCACTGAGACAGCGGGGCAGAGGTTGCCTGTATCCTCTGTCTTTGGTGTTATCAAACATGATGTATTTGCTTCTCATCCTAGAGGATGCAACAGGAAAGTCACAGAGTTTTACCCCATGTCTAAAGCTGTCACTGAGGTTCTAGAGAAGGACCACAGTATTTTATTTTTCACACTACAAGTGTATTGTCTCAGAGATTGATGATGTCGGTAGGGATCCCAGGGCCTCTTACACAGCCTCTCTGGGTGATGCTGTTGAAGTCCCCAGCTGAACAGCAGCTCCACTTTAGGAGCACAAGAGTTGTCTAAGCAGGTATTTATAGCCAGTTTAATGTGGCTATTTTCTACTCAACTGTTCTCTTTCATCATCTGGAGTCATAGTGAAGTTGTTTCTGAGTTAAGGGTGACAGAACTCAAAGTCTTGGAATGTGGCTTTTCCTCCTCAGCTTCACATCTATGTTTTATTGGGGGGCAGGGTTGTTTCTGGCTCTGTATATTTGTTCTGGTGCTTTTTAATAAGAAAAGAAAAGGATTTTATATTAAGGATATTGGTAAAAAGGTAGTAACTAAGACTTGTAGACGACTGGATGCTTTTTAAAATAAGAGTTAAGTATTGCTATTTTTTTCATACTATTTTAGTTGGGGTTTTTTTAGGCTAAGAGAAAAATCTGTGAAATAATTTGGAGGTGGTTGTACTCCAGATATTGTCTGTATGTTTGATTTCAGTTTTTCTAGTATCTGAGCAACTTACCTTTCTCTTCTGTTTATGAATATCATGCTTTAAGTGAAAGGCATATGGTGAGATGTGTGAGCAACTATGGCAATGCAATTTTACATAATGAATTTTCTGTTTTTAAGACTGGCATTCTAACAGCCTTGCATGTTAGAGGTTTGGATTTTTTTTTTAAATCATGTCGTTGTTCATTTGGTAAAAGTTAATTGAATTAAATGGGGAAGCTTATAAGTTCAGCATGGAACTAGAATGCTGTGTGTAGGAAATGTCTTAAAGAAGCCGTTGGTCAGCTCATGTGTGTATTCATATTGGGGGGGCAGTTTGTTATCCTTGAGCATTTTGTAGCTACACACAATATTTTTTAAGAACATAAACCTGGTCAAACTGTAATGGATAAAATTTCCATCTAACCCAGAATCCCATGTCTGACAGTGCACAAAAAGGGATTGATAGGAAAAAATGTATAGTCCCAGGCTCCAGCCATTGATGTCTGAAAAACTTATTGTGCCTGAGGGGGTTTCTGTGGACTTAGTAGACTTCAAATGATTTCTATTCTCTGCACCTTCCTTATCTCCCCGTGAGACTAGGGAATAATATTTGCAGCATCCTTATCACAGGGTGTTCTACAGCCTAACCATGTGTTGTCTCAAGAACCGTATCCTTTTGTCTGTTTTTTGACACACTTCACCCAAAAAAATCCTTGAAAAGCAAGTCTTATGAAGTTTTTTGTAGTTTAGGTTGGTTTTGGAGGGTGGAAACCAGAAAAAACTTTCTTCCTGGTTTTTAATAACAGGTGGGTTTGTTTTAATACACAGAGGAGACATTCTGTTAATTAATTATTGAAGGTTTTCAGTTTTGTCAGTATCACATAAATACATTTGTGTTTTTAGTTCTTGGCTCCAAAAGAACCAAAACATGAAACTCTGCCTCCTACAGATGAAGGTGGTGATGTCGATGATCTGGTGAGTACCATAAAGATATGGTGTAGCTTTAGAATTAAGCTCTAAGTGAAAGGTGCAATGAGAGAGCCAAATGCTTCTTAAAGCAGTAGGTATTAGAGTGCATGGCTTAGAAAACACCTAAGGAATTGAATCAGAAGAGCCATGTGAAATTACTTGCTCTTGTTAAACTTAGCCGGGTGTGTAATTTCATGATGGCAAATGCTACATTATGTAGTAACACAGGTGTTTACTTGGGTGAAGTGTGTCCTCTGGTGTGTTTCAAAAGAGCCAGTGAGTCCATGCATTTGATAGTGGATTGGTATAATTTACTATAATTGCATTTTTAAAAGTCTGTAGATCTTGAACAGTTAGTTACGTGGGTTGAAAACTGAAATTCAAGGATATTAGTTTTTTTAATAAATATTTTAGCCATCTTTTGCAGGCTGACTCATTACAAATCTGTCTCCAAGGCTTAAGCTGATGGTGTAGATGGTTTTAAAGAACCTTTGATAACAGACAGATTTCTACTTTTGGACTGTACTTTAAAAATCTATAAATTGCACATATGATTATGTGAAGATGAGATTTCTAGGTTTGTTGCTGTACTTTATAGCAGATTAATATTCAATTCTGTGCAGTCCATTTGTGTTCCATGATAAGGGTTTCCAAATTTGCTTTATTTTCTCAGCACCAAACACGTGTACAAAATAACTTCAATTCATTGTTGCTTCTTACAAATCTGTTTCTTCTGTTTGCAGCTGGACATGATGTGACTGGTGATATATGGTGACTATACAAGCAAAGTTTTGGAAGAGCTCTCTGTGAGATGGGGCACAAAATAAGATGGTAATGAGAAGACAGTACATTCATCTTTATTTTCTCAAATGAGAACAGAAATCCCAGAGACATTTCCAGCTGGTATAAATGTCATCTGACTTTTCAAAACTAGAACAGAAGATTGAAATTGCCTGA
The DNA here is from genome assembly GCA_013399225.1 of Rhipidura dahli. Taxonomy (NCBI): domain Eukaryota; kingdom Metazoa; phylum Chordata; class Aves; order Passeriformes; family Rhipiduridae; genus Rhipidura; species Rhipidura dahli. Next base: position 1,190,748 of record VXAC01006717.1, on the reverse strand, counting down.
AGGATTTGGGAAGTAATGATATCTTTAAGGCATCTTTTTTTTTTTCTTTAGAACACTGAATTTAGCTTGTCCTTTGTATTGTTTTCAGCTAAATGCTACTAAATTTAATGAGAATCTGCTCTGGTGCCTGAAATTCTTGTTACATTTCCTGGGAAGGAAGACAGAAATGTCACAGCAAGGTTACCAGGTGATATTGAATATTTAGTTGAGGTAAACTTGTAGGTTTATTGTTTCAGAAAGGAAAAAGTCTCTATTTTCATGCTTTAAGAAAACCAACCAACTCAAAACAAAATAACAAGAGAGAGCAAATAAAACCCAAACTCAACAAAGCACCATGAAAACCACTACAGAGACTTGTGGGAAAAATTCCTAGGCCAGGGACTCACAAGTTAGTAGTTTGAAAAACACAACAGAATCTATAACACACAGCAGAGCCAAGTGTGCTGATTTTGCCCCACTGTCTGCAGCTCAGTAATTATTGTCATGTCTGTACTACAGGTGCTCTGTTGTGTCAGCTCAGCAGCAGCTCAAGGTCTCTGTCCCTTTCTGATACACATTTTCCTGTTTCGTGTGCTGGGATTTTAGATATTTTAGACTTTTAACTAGTACAGTCACTGTAGACACTCCTGGTACTGAAAGGAAGAATGAATCAGTTCTATCTCCATTTCATTCACTGAGAACTGCTAACCCAGAGCACAGGAAGCTGTGACAGCTGTACACTGATAGCTGTGAGAGATAAGTGATAATAGTTAATATTGGTAACCAGGATGGAGTAATGTCTACACAGAGCAATCCAAACTAGTCAAACACTGCTTAGAAAGAGACATTCAAATCTGATTACAGAGCTGAAGAGACAGTAATAACACCTTCACACATACTTGTCTGTTACAACCAGATTAATTCTCTTAAAAGCTGTTCTTTCATTATTATTAATGTATAAATATACTGTGCAAAATGGTAAAAGGAAAAACCATGATCTGTAGTTGCAAAATGTGGAAAATTTGCACTTTATACTGGCTAACAGCTGTGGGAAACAGCAATTACTTTTTGCTCCTACTTCCCTGCACAGCAGCCTACTCTGTCCTGCCTTGCATCCTACCCTGACTGAGTTGAAAACATTTCTCAAGTGCAGATGGCAGGGAGCAAGTGATCTTTGCAGACCTTTGTAGCTTTTCTGTCACCAGAAGATTTTTTCTGAACTGTAAATAAGAATTATTTGATCAGTGTTTTGAATGTCTTTTAGGGCAAATTTGTGGAGTATATTGGCTGGGGGTTTCTTTTACACTTTTTTGTTTGGGGTTTTTTTGTTTGTTTTGTTTAATAAAAATATTTTAAAGGTTGGGTTTTGTCTTCAGAGTCATGTTTGCTAAAATCAGATGACTATGCAGTACCTAAAGGAAACTGTCAAAAGCCTGGGCCTACAACACAAACATTGAATATCAAAATGCCTTTACAGACACAGAGTATACTTACTCTATTCTTTACAAACTCTAAACTTTGCAACACCCCAGTAAAGTAGTTTCTACTGTATTGCAGAGAGGATGAGAAAATCTTGGTCAAGACTACACAGAATATAGAACCTGGTGACCAGAATATGGAATTACTTTGTTTCTTTTGATGTAGTTGACCACATTTCTAGAGTGTATTGCTCCTGTCAAGGAATAGACATTTAGTTTGTGGAGAATTGCTGCATAGATCTTCTTGCTCCCTGTACAGCACAGTATGTACAGGTAGGTTCAGTGTGGTGATTGAGTTGCTAGTACTGAAAAATGAGAATTTATGACTCAAAACAAATAAAAGTGAATTCTTGAAAGGCAAGAAAAACATCTTTCATTGTGCACTGTTTTGAAGGCAGCTCTAGGAGAAGTTCTGCAGTAGTTTGGACTCTTCTTGTGATTACTGAACCTGTAAATTTTACAGGAATAGATTACCACATATTAAAGAAAATAAACCAGAATAGGTGAAGTTTTCTTTTGTAATGCTGTCATAATCTGATATGAAGAACTAAAATAGTTATATTAAAAAAGGCAAGGCTGTGATTTTAGCCTCTCTTACCTTTCCCAAAGGATCAAAAACCACATTGAACTCTGCATAAAAATTTGGCATAGAGGCAGAGATACTCTTTAAAAGAAAATTACTTGGAAAACATTTGAAGAAAGCTTAGCTTGGAGTTTGATTATATTTTTCCATGCAGCAAGTTTTGGTAAGCAGGAAGATTAGTATCCCCTTGTCTTCCCCCTTTCACTGTTTTGGAACGGTGTTTGCACTTATGAAAATAAGAGAACTAAACAGGAGCTAGAAAACCTCTCCATTTTGTTTTTACAAACCAGACATAACTTTAGTGCATCTGTGAGATGAGTGCCTTAAAATAGTCTTTGCTCATCTAACTCTGCACATACTGTACTTTTATGACTTAAGCTGGATAGAAATTAATCTGCTTCCTCCCAATAAACTTTATGAAGACAGCATGACTAAGACATAGTAAAATGATTTCTGTTCCTTCTGATGCCTCTCCAGTACAAGTCTCAACAGTTGACCATCAAAAGCACCTCTTTTGCCAGCACACTGAAATACTTACAGTACTTTTTGCTGTTACCAAATAATGAATTATTCCACAGCACTAAAAAGTACTCAGATTTGGTCACATAAGTATTTACTGGTGTATTAATTCTTAGGTGTATTAATGGTGTATTAATTCTTAGGACCCCTCTATATGCACCAAGTCAGCTGTATGGACTGCTATGAAAGTCTCGGGAGTCTATAATGGAATTGGTAGGTTGACCATGGAAATATATTCACTGTTGCTTTAAATATATCAAACCAAAGGATTGTTTTTCTTCATGGTCTTACTGAATTCCAACTCTGTCTTATCCTTTCTTCCTATTTTAACCTGCAGTAATAGGCAGTAATAACTGTCATTTTCTTTTCCTCCAGAAGGGAGTGAATCTTGCAGCTTTCAGAATATTAACAGAAAACAGAAATGCCTCCAATGTAGGGTATAACTAGAAACGTTTTCTCTCTGCTGTCTGAGACAATGCATAAAGGAAGCACAAGCCCCTGAAGAGACCAACTGTGGTGCAGATATTTTTGCCTGAAGCATGTGGATCAGACATAATGCTAGGTAAAGAAAGGTAAAATAGCTGTTAGTACCTGATTGTTCGGGTTTTATATGACTTGGATGTATGAGAATGCCTTCTCCAGCCTGCTAATGCAAGTAGTCAAATGGCAAAGGTTCTCTCCCCATGGGGTGAGTACATCTACAGTGTGCAGAAACACCCCCCTGTACTGTGCTGACTTTTCACCAGAGTTACAGGAGCTATATCAGAATTCTTAGGGACCCTTTGCTTACTGAAAAAGGAGGGAGTGGGGTGGAGAGAATTCTTTTTCTGTGGTCCCAAGCAGGCAAACATTGAAGGCCCTGGTATGGATGAATGAGAGCCAGCCAAGAGCATTTCCCTGGGATGCCTTAACACTGTGTGTGTGAGTCCTGTGTGAATTTGATCTCCTAGTCCACAGTTGTCCTGAATGCTGAGAAGGTGTCACTTCTCTGCCTGCAAAGGATATAAAATGAGTCAGCAAAAATGAGTTAAGAAATCATACGATCTTTGTCTAGTGATTGTGATGTAGATTCCTCCCTATTACTCCTTGGGAGCTCTCAGCAGTCACCACCTGTAGGATCTCTACATTTCAGTTTAACACCAAGGTTTAGAAGGCTGAATGCTCTCCAAGAAGAGCACAGCATAAGTGATAGTAGTCCATCTTTCACAGAACTGTGCTGGAACTGTACAAAATTTTAAATCATCTGAATTCCAGCTTTAACTAACATCTGATCTTCTAGCAGTTCAACTTGCTGATTCACTTCATTTTCTTGGGCAGGCTGGGGGGAATTTATCAGAGATAACATGGGCCAGCAAGTATATCCTTTTTGTCTCTGAGTAAGAGGAATAAAGATTTTGGGAAGGAGAGTGGGTTTGGTGATAGGGAAATTGCATATATTTAATGAAATTGCTTTTGTTTTATGTGCTATCACTTAGAGTACCACGACTATCAGTGTTTTGTAGCTATTAGGCCATTGCTTATCTGGTATGAGTTGTGCTTTGCAGACAGTAACATTATCTTTGGGTAATGCACTTAACTGCAGAAATGCCTTGAAGAGATAGGGAAGGCTTCTGTCTTTAGTACTTTTGCTGGCTAACAATGAAAACTTAAGAGCACCTGCACTTACAGGGACCATATGCATAGTTTAGCTGGTTGGGTTGGTTGCATGTTGTTTGTAAGGGGTCTGTGGCTTTGTCACAAGGGGTGGTTCAAAACTCTGTGAGATCTGGTGGTCAGGCTTCTTGGGAGATAAAGGAAGTACTCTAGATGAGGTGTGTTCTATCACAGGTGAATCCTCATCTAAATCAACCTGTAAATTAAACAGTCAGAGAAACAGGCTGTGTCCTCTGTAGCTGCATTAAAATTTTTTCATTGTCTTATTTCCTAAGAATGTGAGAGAGCTAATATGGTTCACTAGTAGAGGATAGCAACAGTAAGGTTTTATTCCTAGTTCTGCTGAAGGCTCATTAGGGGCCATTTATTCACAGTTTCACAGAATATCCCGAGTTGGAAGGGACCCACAAGGATGATTGAGTCCAACTTTTAAGTGAATGGCCCGTACAGGGATTGAAGCCACAACCTTGGTGTTATTTGCAGCATGCTCTGACCAAAAGTCTCTGTGCCTCTTGATTATTCTCCCTCTGCAATTGTGTAAAGTTGTTTACTTATGATGTCTTCCAGGGAAGGCAATTGCAAGATTTTTGATGGACTTTGGTTGGATGAGACTTCACATACAGAGGGTATGTCAATGCAAAAGTTTTATGACAGAAGATTTGGGAGGATGGGAATAAATGAAGAAAAATAGCAAGTTATTGTGATGTTCCCTGGACATGAGGAGAACATCATCATTAGTCTTGAGGAGAAATGGAACAGTGGGAGTTCCATTAAGTGTCCCACAGGCACCAGGAATATGTGAGAGGCAGACATTAAACAGACAAAGACTGAGGTATTCTAGAGAAATGGAGAAGCAGTTACTCCACTTAATGACTTTGAAAGGCAAGGAGCGAGAACAGATGAGGTTTCAAAGCTTATTATTGAAAAGAACAGCCTTTCTATATATCTTTTCACGTTCCAGAAAGAATGATCTGTTTTACATAATGAACATTTACTTACAGTTCTCCCAGACACACACACACTGACCTATTTAAAAATGCAAATGGTCGTGAAGTTCCCTTCGGGCAGCAGTGACAAAATCAATGTAGAAGGAATAGGGTTAGTCCAGCAAGACAATCTGTAATTGGGTTGTAGCTTGTCTGCAAGAGATTTCTCTGCAGTCCTCAGGAAATGGGAGCAATATTGGCTTTAGCATTCGAATGACTCACAGCTCTAGGTTTACACATGAGATCTGTGTGTAATCCCTGGTAACCCAAGGCTGCTGATGATTCAGAAGTAAGAACTGAGACAGAGGACATGTGAAAAAGAACAAACAACAAACACCATGAGAGACAAACATGCAGGAATGACCTTTTGCTACCAACAGGTCGCTGTAACTTCAAATACAAGAATGACACATCCCCAAGGGGACCACTGGAAATCAAGGGAACCAAATTATTGATGTATGTTACAGACTGAGTGTGTGCTGGAAGACAGGAGCAGCTTCACCTTCCAGACAGCTGTACTCCTCAAGGAAAGATTATTCTGTAGAATCTAGTTCTTCACAGAAGAGCTGTGGGCAGTTTCAGAGATTTACTGTGGGGTAAAAAGAATTGAAATGCCAAGTTGCAACTACATAGAGAAATATATGTTAGGTATCCAAAGCAAATTATTTCCTTCTCTGAAGTTTTAACGACTGAGGGTTTTGTGCAGGAATTTCCTTGTGGTGGAATCTGGTCTTTAGGTTGCCTGTATCTGGTCTTGAAAAATTACTCTAGGCCAGGCTGAAAATGATTTGTGACTGGTACAAAAACCTCATCCTAAGGGATGAGTGAAACTGAAGAAAATTCATTTTTATCACTCACTCAGTAGCTGCAGAATGGCAAGAATTATTGGGATGTAATTCTATATTTTCTTAGGCTTTAAGTCATAGAGTAGTTTGGGTTAGAAGGGGCCTTGAAAAGTCATGTAGTCCAGCCTCTCTGCAATGTTTCTTCAAAGAAACAATCCACTCCACAATTCCTAGAAGAGCAAATGCATCTGAAGATAATGTACCCTTGGCTGTAGTCTTCGTTGTACAAAGATTTCCTGGAGTCTCTGAGGATTTCCTGTGCTCTCAGCACAAAACCAAGCAATGGGGCAGAAGTTGATGTCTTCATTGCATTACAGTTTTCCTCTGGATAGCAGTGACTGCTCAGGTGATACTGAGGCAAAATCCCCAGGTACACCTAGAACTGGCAGTGTGGTTGCTCAGGCTCTAAATGCTCTGGTGGCAGGGTGCAGGGAAGCTTGCATGACTGCTGGGAATGCTCTTCCCCTACACTCTTTTGGGGATTTGTTTGGTACCCAACAAGCCAGGCATGTCTGTGGAGCACAAATTGTTCCCTGTATGAATTAAAGCCATCAAGGGAACAAGAGGAAGAAAAGGGAAAGGCAACTCAAAAAGCATATACAGTTTGAGGTCAGATATTAGCTGAAAAAACCAGTTCTGCTAGGTTGCAGTTCCATCCGTATGATTCCCCCTCCAGCCTGTTTTGCAGCTGTGCTTTGTTCCCAGCTCTTACCTTCAGATAAAATCAGCAATGTGTGCTGCACTTCCAGGTTTGGGAGTCAAAATGCAAAATTCACCTCTCCAGAAGGGTGCCAATGAGGTTCCAAGGCACCATTCTTTGGGCTCTTAGCTATTTCTCCAATGCTGTATGGTAGACTTCTTGCCAATCTGTTGTGCTGGGCTGCTCCATTGCAGTTTTTCATCTTGCTCCTGCTGTACAACTAATCTCAGCTTTCTGAGGCCAGTGTCAACCTGGTGGCCTATAATTATCTCTCCCTGAGTTTTCTTGTGATCCCTAGGTCCTGAAAGTCATTTTGGATAAGGTGAGAAAACTTGCATTATGGTGCTGCTATATGAGCAATTATGGTGTTAAGGATATGTATTCAGTTCATGTCCAGAAACTTCTATGAGCAATGAACCAAAGATTCAGGTTTCCCTGCTGCTGAATTTCTAGCATGTGCAGGTGGTAGGGCTTTTTCAGTGAGAATCTGCTAAAAAGATTTGAGGACTTTGTGTGTTTATTAATAACTTAGTGGCACAGAGAGTGCTGTAACAGCTTACTTTCATCCTGAGGTTTTCAAAAGAACATTAAGTGTTGCTCCTATTTTTCAGCTGAGTGGTTTATAATGTAGAGAGGCAATATGCACATAGATAGGCCAGTATTGGTGGAAATGCAGATGTAGGCAGGGCAAGATTGTTCCTGTGGAGAATTTTGAAGATGCCCATTTTGGGCTGGGGCACAGTCAGTGGCAAAGGCTGTGCTCTGCCTGCATATTCTTTGTGCATGTTACAGTGCCCCAAGGCTGCACTGATCTCCTTGCAAAATTAACAAAGAAACTATTCTTTACCCACAGGCCTCGAGGGTAGGTGTCCTCACATGATGTCTGCAAAAATAGGTTAGATTTGAAAAAAATCTAGTGGAGGCAGGCTGGTTGTGCTGTTCCCTTACCCCCTTATTGTCTTCCCTACTCAAGCGGCTAAAGTTTCAAATTGAAATCCTTCCTCTACCTGATTCCTCTTGGGTGTTAATCTCTAATCTGTGTCTTTACTACTAAAGATGTGCTCTTGTTTAAGGGTGTATTGACAGGGTGACCAGATGGAAGCTGCATCTATGAGGTGACTATGAAGTACCAACCTAGAGCTGCATTTTCTGGGACACTCTCAGCCTCCTTTGCAGGCCCCTGCCCCTCTGGGCCACCAGCTGCTTAGAAAAGAGCCCCTTTGCTCTGAGGACAGTGTCTGTTTGACCACACTATAAATAAACAAACCCTGTGTTTTGCACTTCAGGAGGGATGGGTACTAGGTAGGTGGAGGGAGGTGGACTAAATAAAACAGGACATCATTTTACAGTAAAGGAGAGCACTCCTCATTTCCTCCCTGTACCTGACTGCAGAGTGCCCATTTATCTGTGCAGTGGATAGATCCTCCATCTGAATCATGGTGGAAGTGCTGTGTTTGCTTTGTGACAGCTCCTCTTGCAGTTGCTCGTTGGGGCTGAACTCTGCTCCCTTGGTCACAGCGAGTCATCCAGCTTGGCAATTCTCACCACACAGTCTTGGTTTTTATAGCTCAAATAAGATCAAGCACAGATGATCTTTTAATGAAGTGATCTTTGTGCCTGATTGTATTAACATCACAGGGAGACAAAAGAACCTGAGCTGCAAAGAGCCCCCCTGCAGCTATAATTAGATGAATAAAGAGGTTCATATTGATCCATACGTCGGCATGAGGAAGGAAAGAGCATCACCCATATATGCTTTCAAGACCAAAAGCTGGTGCAGGCTGCAGAGATGTCAACTTACAATCGTGATCCTAAAGCAAAAGCTTCAACCTGCTTGTATGACACTGCTCCACCTACTCTGCAAAAGAGATGGCCTGGAGCAGAGTCCCTGCCACTGGAGCTCTTGGGGTCACTGTTGCCTAGGAGGAGCTGGGTCTGAATTTGTGTAGTGCAACTAAGAGAGCAGCTGCACTTGGTTGTTCTAGCAATGAGTGAGGTGGTGGTGGTCTGATGTCCTAAGAAAACTCATTGTAGGACTTTCTTCTTCTGCTGGCACTGAGTTGGCTTGTGCACTACTCAGTGCCCAGTAGTTCCTGACCACTGATCAGCCAATTCCCCCAGTTTATATACTGATCATGAGGTTCTGTGGTATGGAATATCCCTTTTGTCAGTTTGGGTCAGCTGTTCTGGCCATGCTGTCTCCTGGCTTCTTGTGCATCTGCTTGCTGGCAGAGCATCAGAAACTAAAAAATCCTTGATTTAGGGTAAGTGCTACTTAGCAACAACTAAGACATCAGTGTGTTATAAACATTATTCTTATAGTAAATCCAGAACACAGCCAGGTACCAGCTACTAAGAAGAAAGTTAACTCTCTCCCAGCCAAAACCAGGACACTGCTGTAGCCCAGGGCATAGGCATTTGCTGTCTCATGCAGCTGCCTGAGATCCTTGTTCCAAAGGGAACATAATTGCTTTCAACTAGGCCTTCACTCCCTTGATTGCTTTTTAAAATGTCTAAAAAAAAACATTTTCAAAACTATCAAAGGAAGCTAATCATCTGTTTATGCTTAATTCCATATGAGTTTGCAAGAGGGCTCCAGACACAATCGCTTCAATTCAAGGGGTTGTTTGTGCACTCTTTGCTGACAGCTGCAGCTTGGCTGATGGAGGAGACAATGCAAGAATGTGTCATTGGAGTTGGTGCTGCTCTCTGCTTGGCAAAATAAAGCATATAAAAGCATTTCAGAGATCTTACGTGCTAGCAAACATATTTATGTGCTGGTGGCTAACTGGTGATTCTTGTGATTAGGGCTTATGGGATTTACTTGTAATTTTGCTGTTTTACCCTCAGGGGAGGTGGTTTAGGTCAATTCTCTGAGCAGAGCTTTCAGCAGGACTTTATCTCAGTTTTCAGTGCTGCTCATCACATAAATTCATTTTTCAGTGCTGGTACACCCTTTGCTTTGCTCAGTTTTCATGCTGGAGGGACAGTGCCCTTTCAGTGCATCTTTCTTTGAGAACAACTTACTGGGTAGTTCTTGAACCCTTTGGTAGATTCAGTGCATCTTTTACAGTTTCTTGGACAGCCATCCTTTCCCTTTCTGTGCCTCAGAAGGAATACCTGGCTCAGAGGCCACCTGTGAAGGAGGTGTGAAAATGCAATGTTAAGCACAGGAGATGGAAAGGCATGAGAAAAATGTAATAATTTTATTGGAGAGGAAGATATTAAAAAATATTTCCCCTTACATGAGTGAAGGAAATCAAGTCAAGTTAGTGTGTTGAACTTGAATAAAAAATTATCTCTACTTCCTTCAAACATAAATGGTGTTTTTGTCCCTTGAACTGATTTCTTATCAGCTGAACTAGATCAAACTGCTCAACTGCAGCCATATGTGAATGGTCTGAGACATCATCTATGATTGCAGATCTCAGATCAAGATAAAAATGCTAGAAGTGGTGTGTTGTGTTTTGATTTTATTTTTTGCTGGTCCAATACAGTTTCATTTAACTCATCAGAGAGATGCTTATTTTGTATATTCTTGTGGATAAAACAAGTCTCTGTGCATATCCAGATGCATACATGGGTCTGTGACAAAAATAAGGCAGCTACAGTGCAGTAACAAGTTAGTCAAGAACTAAGCTTCATCAGAGAAGAGTTGGTTTTGCTTTCCCCTCTTCCTCCTCACACAGCTTCTAAGGGTACAAAGGGGGTATCCTCCTGACACTGAGAACTAATGTAATTAACAAGTGTCTATTGTGCCAGTCTAATTAGCACTTCTCTTGACTGTCCATGACAATAATGCTGTGTAACTGAAGGTATTGGCTGATTTATACAATAGGAGGTACAAAGTGATTTTTTTTTTTTATTACACTTTGACTACATGCCTGCTTGTGGAAGAACAGGACAAAAGTGTAGTGGAGAATCACTGATTCAGTATGACACCTGTTTTGCAGTGTGGCAGGTTACACCCAGTTCTCCTGTAGCACGTGGTCTATACAGTGCATAAAAATAACATTGGGGCTTACCTTGAACTGACAGTGGTAAGAAAGAAATTTGAAGCTAATGTTATACCCACATCCCCATCTTACCTTGTAATGGCCAAATGCTGCAGGGAGCCTGGAACAATGTTCTATTTGCAGTCTGCAGTAAGGTTTTAATGTTGTTCTGAGAAGTGTTTCTTCTAACTTGATTTTTTGGAGGGAGCTAAGACTTTTAATGTGAAAGTCAATATGTGAAATGGGCTTAAACCTAAAACTGGGAGAAAGGAAAAAAATCCCTGTCCTTGGAGCACAGTTTCTCCTGTATTTCCTGAATGTGCAGTCTTTAGGGGCTGGACAACAAGGGAAGGGCTCTGGGAGAATTCAATGAGTTAAATATGGGGTATTTGGAAGGGGTAGAAAGCAAAAAGATGTGAAAAACCCAAATCCCCACCCCATCCTTGCTCTCTGGTTTTTTCAGTGGTCCATAGTTGAGCTGCAGGTGGAGTCAGAAAATCTGACCCAAATCTTAGGTTGAGTAATGGGTTCAGTCCACAGTGGATGCACATGTCTGTACCTATCTGTCACATCAGCTGATCTGCAGGGACAGGCCACATTATCTGCTTCCTGAAATGGCTTAAAATGCACCAGTGGAAGATTAACCTCCTCTTGCCCTTTGGGCTCAGAGGAGCACAGTGTTCTGAGGAGATACCTGCATGGCTCTGACCTAGCTGGCTTTTCTGAGGTGCCTGGGGCACTTCTGCATGCTTCTGTTCTGCATGATACAGACATACCTTGAGGCAGCTGGGGCTCACCTGAGCAATAACAGCTCCTTGTGTGTTTCAGTTACTCTTCAGAAATTTTAATCCTCGAACATCTGGTCTGTCCTAATTTCTCTTCCATTCTCCTGAGAAATACAGGTGTGTATGTGGCATCTGTCACTCACCCTCCTTTGTTTAGATGGAGATAAAGAGTTATTACTATTTGCAAATGGCCACAGCATCTGTTGGAAAGTGCCTTCCCCCTTTCAGATCTATTTCTTTCCTTGACTATTTGCCTCTTTTTCTGTAACTGGAAAAAGGGCCTGTTGTTACTTTACTTGTATGTTAGAAGTTCCTTTCTGTAGTGAAACCTTTTGAAACACTGTAAGAACCAGGTGCTGTAATTTGAAACCAGAGCCCTGTGAGTAAACCTGCTTTGTAGTCCTCTGCTGACTGGATAGTGTCTTACTCCTTGATATGTGGTTCCTTTTCAACTACTGAACTAAAGGCCCAGCAATAAGCAAGAGCCATGCACCCTGGACATAACCACCCTCTCTCTAATGAGGGGGTGGCGAGTCACTGGAACAGGTTGCCTGTTGTGGATGCCCCATCCCCGAAAGTGTGCAAAGCCAGGCTGGATGGGGCTTGGAAGGCAAAGAGGTGGAAATGAGATGATCTTTCAAGTCTCTTCTAACTCAAACCATTCTATGATGATAAAGCAATGGTCTCTCTGTTTACTTCAGCATGTCTAAACTTGCTGTTTCCTGCCCCATTCCAGCCTGGGAAGCTATGGGAAGCTGCAGCTGCATCCCACTGAGCTGAGCTGGTGCCACAGAGGACAGTTCTCTTGTGCTCAGGAGCAAGGCAGTGTTTAGTGAGAGCAGCTGTCATGATCCAATGCACTGGTGCCTCCAAGTGACTGACAGGCAGTGGGATTGTTGTATTATTATGGCCATGTTAACTAATCACTGTTGATAATTGTTATTAATCATTGTCTTAGATCTGTAGTATGAAGAAGCTTTAGTTCCTCAAGTGTTACTGTTTGAGGTGAAATGCAAGAACTGTTTAATAATGTGTAAGTAGGATAAAAATAAAAGGAAAGTCTTTTTGTCCCCATCTCTCTGAAAAAACAGCACCTTTGGCAAGGTCTCCAAACCACATGTGTGAGCTGCACTGGCTTTGAAGATTATCTGGTATCCTCTGGCTCTGTTTGTTGCACAAGAAAGTGACCTTTTGTGGTGTTCCCTCAAAATCCCATTGTGTTGTAGCTGTGCTTAGTTTGTAAAACTTCTGTGCAGACAGAAGACAAAAAGTGAAAAGCACTAATTCCTCCCCTCTGGCTGTGGGCATTTTCTCTGCAGTACAGTGACAACATCTTTTGTGTTTAAATGATTGTGCACTAGGACTCTCCTCTTTTCCCTTCTTCAGAAAGTGGTTCCGGAGTCTAGGATTTCTCACAGTAGAAAGTGCCTTGATCAGCTTCATCTTGTTGGACTTGATGATCCTTGTGGGTCCCTTCCAGCTCAGGATATTCTATGTTTCTGTCATGCCCTGTCTTTGCTCAGCTGGAATCAGCACACACGGTTTGTGTCTGGTTTCTCAGTCTTTCCATGAACTGCCCACAGGTGCCCAATTTGCCATCACTTTTCGGGCAACTGCTGCTGATTGTTGTCATTCTTTGACTGGTGAACACAGGAAGCATTGGAAGAGTTTGGCTTCCCAGTGCATTTCCAAAATCACTCTTTGTCAGGACTGGCTGCAACTAGTCTAGGGAGAACAGACACTCGAGCAAAAATGTAACCCATTCATTACAGCTTGGAGAATCTGGACAAAAGACAAAAACGGCCAAAGCCTCCTTAATTTCCTCAGCAGTTCATCTCCTTTATCTCCTTTACTGAGACTGCCCCTTCTGATGTTGAGAGGAAAGAAAAGGGGAGAGAGGTGATTAAATAAGAAGTTAAAATTACTAGCTCCCAGCGACACTGAAAGATTAATGCATCGTGCTGGGGATGCTTCATACTCCATGGTATGCTCTGCTGCCTCTGTTCTGGGGCTGTTCAAAGTGGACTCTTCTGCCAGTTCAGTCAGTGATGCTGTTAGATTTATTGAGGACTTTGGCAATTAATTGCTTTCAGACCTGAGAAGGGCCTCATTGTTGTCCATCAGAGTTTTAATTAATCAAAGCGGCAGATGGGTAGTATCAGCCTCAAATGCTGGTGTAATTAACTCATTCATTATCATCTTCTCCTGCTCTGTGATGGTTTATAAAGGACATCTTTAATCTAGCTGTCATGATGCTGTCCCCATAGTAGGAGTTAAATGATTTTCATCAGTCTTTACCATAATTACCCTGTGTCCAGGATATCATTAGGGAAAAAGCTGATTTTGCTAATAAATATGGAGGCCCTCCTTGGCTTCAGACAGGTGAGTAGAGTTTGGCCTGCAAACATGAGCAGGGCTGGTGAAATTAGAGATCCCTTTGAAAGTCTCTAGAACACACGTTTTTAGGCCCTCAAAACTGGATGTGCAAAGTGCTTCAGGAGGGTTTTGCTTGCAGCTGACCAAGTCCTTGCTGGGGAGTCCTTGCCAGCTTGGGAGGAGTTTCTTGGGTCTTTCTGAATATGCCCTACCAAGGTTGTTTGAGATGTCCTCATCATGAATGGATGCCCAGGAGATGCTCCCAGGCTCATCTTGGTAAGTTGTTAACATAGCTTTTGACATGCTTTTGGCCCAGGCTGTCTGTGTGAGGGTACCCAGCAAGGTTCAGGAGTCAGGAGCAATAGGCAGTTTGGATGTGGCCACCTTTTGGCCATTTTTGCCCTGAGGAGTAAGAATTTGGGCTTGGCTGAGTCTGTACCAATTGACATTGACACCAGGAGAAGGTCCTGAGCACACTGGAGTAAGTGATGCTATAGATACATTTATCATGCATGAAATGAAGAGTTTGGAGTAGAACCAGAAGTGAAAGAACAAAGAACTTAAATTCGCTGTATCTGAAATATAACCAATACTCTTCCTAAGTCATCTTGTGATGCCTGGGAGGATTCCTGACTATCTCATGATGGCATTTGCTCCAGGAACTGTGAGTGACCCATAAAAAATGGCTGCTTGCAGCCTGATATGGCTGAAAAGGTATTTCCCAGGTTGCCTGAAAGGGATGTGAAAAAGCAGAGACTTTGGCCTGCCAAGGAAACCTTTTGTCCTGGATGCTCTTCCTAAGGAGTAAGGGGAAGGTCACAGCTTTATCTCAGCTGTGGCCCCTTACATGAGGATGGAGGCAACCTTTCCATGGCACTGTCCATCCCAGCTGAGAAGCCAGTGCTTCTCCCCAGCACTGAGGCATCCTAAACAATGAGATCATTCACTTGTAATGGGGTGTCAAGGAGACAAAGTGAAGAGTTTTTATGTCTGGCTGTTGTGTGCAGACTTTACTGCTGCCTGCATGGTTGCTTTCAAAACATTTGTTAGGAACAAAAAACCCATTAAAATTTAGACCAAAATCGTCAGCCAAACCAATACTGTGACTTTATTAAGCAAAAGGTTTGGGAGAACAACAGCTTGGCTGTTCTTAATTAAGGTTGTCTTTCCCTGGCTGATTAATTACCCAGAATTCACTGCAGATTCCTGGCACCATGGATGTTATTGATCCAGTCAGGCTGATGGTTTGTGCTTGCAGGGATCTGCCTGTGATCCTCCTTCCATGGGAATTTGGAGAGGGAGGGAAGGAGGGAGCTGGCTGGTAGTTATTAATAGAATTTGGAGCAGGTTTTTTTCCCCTAGCTGATTAAATCAAAATGCTAGACAGTTGCATAATCTCGTGCATCTCAGTAACAGCAGCAAATACCACAACCACCACAAGGCAGAGAAAAGTGTGGAAGTGTGGAGACAGATGCCAAAAGCAACAGGGGATTTTTGGTTTTTTTTCCAGAGAGGTAAAGTAATGGGATTTTTTTACACATGTTCAGAAACAGAGTGCTGAGAGTGTACTGTGAATGCTTCAAATGCCTCCTGGGCTGTAGTTTCAGTGTAACATGATGTGTTCAAATTAAGTCCATGGCAAGGAACAGGGTTGCTGGTAGCCTTTGATGGGCACATGCAGGTCAGGGCTGATGCCACCAGTGCCAGTGCTTGTGAGCTCAGCCCATGGCCCACTTGCTGGTGGGGATGGGAAGTCAGTGACAGCTGCTCCTGCCCCGCAGGAGAGCAGCACATCTTGGCTCTCCAGAATGGGAGGCTGAGACAGGCTGCAGGTCAAGTGATGGGAGAGGAGCACTGCTGTTTGGGTAGCTGAGAAAGGCAGTCCAAGGAACATCTCCCAGGTGCAGAGCTCTCCCTGAAAACATCAGTTCCTTGTTCTGTGAGATCATGAGCAATTCCCTTTCACAGATTTGTTACTTTGAAAAATTTAATGGGCACCAGCATCTTTGGCTTGTTGAGCCTCTGATCTCCTTCAACCTTGCAAATAGTATTTTAAAGCCTCAACACACCTTCATGTACCTATTCTTGTTTGCTTTGGTTGTCAGGCAAATGCCTTAGTTAAACATTTTCAGGCATGATTTCTAATCCAGGGGCTATCCTTTAGCATGAGGCTGTGCTTTCCATCAGGCCAGCTTGTTGGCTGTGGTGGCTTTACTTGCTCCATTTTGCCTGGGTACTCAGCCTCTTTCTACCCTTCCTTTTATGTTTTCTCAGGATTTTTGCAGGCTTTAAACCAGAAAACAAACTACTCCCCAAAGCTCTGAGTGATGCTTCTGTTACAAGATGTGCTGTAATGATGAAAGTCACAAATAGTGACAGGCACAGGACTAGCTGCCTTGCTGTTTAGAGAACAACTTTTTGCCAGGCTTCATCCACAGCCTTGAAGAATTTGCTGTTTAAAAATGCTGTGTTTCCCCTGAGAGTTTAGAAATTCAGGACTGAATTTTCTGGAGGTAACAGTAATTTGAGGCCCTAAATTGGCCTAAAAAGTGGGGTTTTTTTACTTTTAGGAAAAGTCACACAGTATTTTACTGAACGCTTTGCACAAATTCAGAACAGAAGTTGAGAATGGGAGGCAGGTTGCAAGCAACAGATGTAATGAGCTGCAGATCCTAAGCACAATTAACTGCAGGGCTGAGAGGTTTGGTAGCTGAGGTCTCATACTGACTCTGGATGGTAGGAGAACCTCACAGCTGCCATAGGTTCCTTCTCCCTTTTTTCCAGTAAGATAAGTGAAGAAAAAACTGCTTTGGGGACCACAGCTTGTATTCAGCCTGGGCAGCCTAAGTTGCTCCCTCTGGTTAATAAAGTCAGGGGAAAGATGATTGATGCAACTGCTGGATACCCAGTACATGCAAAAGAGGGGTGGGTGCTTTTCCCCCAGCTTTAGAGATAGGTGTCAATTTAAAATTGAGACAGTGGAGGCCAGTCAAGCATCTCAAATCATACCAGGCAACTGTGTAGGCAGTCTGATGCTGAATACAATTGGGATGAATAATCCCTAGGAGGCACCTATTTTTCTCTGATGATTACTAAGGAAGCTTAGAATTTGACAAGTGGCCTTTAGATGTCTAAATTTGGGTGAGCTGGAGCTGCAGATGACTGCATTAAATATGTACAAAGGCAGGTGGAAATAGATGGCCTTAAGCATTTCTCAGCTCACAGAGGTGGTTACTGAAGATT
Organism: Rhipidura dahli; assembly: GCA_013399225.1. Taxonomy (NCBI): domain Eukaryota; kingdom Metazoa; phylum Chordata; class Aves; order Passeriformes; family Rhipiduridae; genus Rhipidura; species Rhipidura dahli. Next base: position 1,173,606 of record VXAC01006717.1, on the reverse strand, counting down.
GAGGACAGAGAGAGCTTTGAGGGTCACTCCATGTGCTGTTAACAGAGACAGCTCCAGATCTGGCATCTTTCACCACCAAGAAACCTTGTCTGAATGGAAAAGACAAACAGATAGATTGTGAAAGTGGCACTCCAGTGAAATGGTTTTGCCTCCCTGTACACCGGTTATAGCTTTGAAAATGATCCATTATGCTCTGACCTGAGACTGCTCCAAAGTTTGATGAGGCTTTAGTGATGCAATAAGGTTCACAGCATTCACAAATCAGAGAAGGCTGAAGGCTTGGGCATTAAAAATATATATATATATATATATATATAAAATAAGGGAATTTATGGATGCCTGTTGTTATTTAATATAATGTTATTTATTATTAAATAATAAATTTAATCATACATTACTTAAGTGCACTAAGTAATCAGTGCTTGTTGCCCCCAGCTAAACCTGAAATGAGGGTGACTGGAATAGTTTGATCATCCTCTCTAAGGTGTGCAGCCCTGTGACTGCATCTTGCCTGGATGCATGGGGCTATTTTTGGCTCTTTTTGAGGCTGTGAGGCCTCGTTTACAAATGTAACTGACCTTGGTAAGAGCTCACAACATTTCAGCTGACCTACCACACCTGCATGTGACCAGGCTCTTTCCCCCTGCACATGCAGGTACCTAACTGTGTATCCACTTTGGCTGATGCCAGTTCCTGGGGCAGTGAGACAATGCCTGCCAGGAGCTGTCTCAGGTGGCCTTGCCCTGACTGTGTGTGCCTGAGCAGGGCCAGCCCACACAGGCACATATTTGCACACACGTAGGCATGACTGGGCAGAGGTGTGCAGCTTCACACAAGTGGTTTTTGCAAACATGATGCTTTAAGATTATAGGCTATTAATTAAATGGGAGACACTGTGGGGGTTTGGAGGTTGTATGGTAAAAAAAGTAATTTTTACAAATCCTGCAGCAAGACAGGCTCAGTTGACCTCGCGGAGCTGATCCACTGACTGCTCTCCTGAGTTCTGGCTTCAGGACTGCAAAACCAGAAAAGTACTGAGGAGCTGGGAGCAGAAAATGCCCCAGGGGCACAGCCCTGATCTTATGTGCCCACTCAAGCCTGAGGAAAAATCCTGCTGATTTCTGTCAGGTTTATGTCAGCCCCTTAGGTGATCTCATTTAAAATTAATAAACTTGTTGTCTGATAGACTTATATTACATAGAGAATTTTACGACTTAATTGCAGACAGTTGTTTGCCATCTTCTTCAGAGACTGGCATTCTCTGGCCACTAAGTGGACAGCTGTGGTATTGCCTCTAGAAGTGGCCAGCAACTTCTGGATGGGGGGCACTGACTTGCTGCTTGATATTCTCAGACCAGATTATTTTCTCTTTAAGATTCAGGTAAATATATTCCCATTCAGATTATACCTAAATTCATCGTAGGTTAGGTTTTGAAACCTCCTCCCATTTCTAAACCAAAATACTTTCATATTTCCAGGGGTTAAAACATCTTCCTGCCATCACCTTGCCTCAAAGGCTTTTTTACTCTCGAGCCTGTGATTTTTGCAATTCTGCTGTGAATTTTGCAGCTTGAGCTGAGATCCCAGTGTTTTGGCAACACTCCTGCCTGTGTGTGAGGGAATCAAGGCTGCAATAGCACTCAAACCTCCTAGTTTTACAGACTACCTTACATCTCTCTAGAGCAACTCAGTGTTTCAGTATCCCTGTTCTCACGAAATCCACTGAGCTGGCAAAGACACAGCGTGTTACAGCTGCTACAATTCAGCAGAGCGTGTTTGGCTGGTGTAGGAAATTACTTTTGGTCTGAGCAGGTGCAGGGCACATGATGGCTTTTACAATATATCTGTGTGCACTGAATGAAACTAGTCCTTGGAGGCTACCTTGAATTAGGAATAATACATTTGGGTTAGAGGTAAGATGACGTGGGCAGTAATTTCTGTTTGTCTAGCCTGGGTGATGCAGGTTTTTGTTATCAGGAGATATGATCTAGTAAGAAGGTTGTTTGTCAGGCTGCAGTCTGTGAAGGAACCAGTTTTGGTACTGGACTCATAGAAAGGCTGGTTGGAGAGGGCTCCTTAAAATCCAGTCTGTCTGTGTTTCATGGCTTCTTCCTCATTTCCCTGAGGATCCTCGAGGGCCTGTCTTGTCCTCTTTATTCCAAACCATCAGTGTTACTGCTGCAGTAATTCCTAGTTGCCACCAGCCTCTTCACTCCACGAATCTTCCTTCTCTCTACCAGTCCTATCCCCGCTCCCCCTGTCACATTCATTCTTCTTCTGTTTTGTCCCCCATTTCTGATTAGCACAGCTGTTTCTTTGCAGGCACTCCTTGTCCTGCCTATTTCCTTTTCTCCATTTGTTCCTTTCTCCCTCTCTGTCACTCTCTGCATTTCAATAGACTGAGTGGAACAGACCTATATTTAAAAAAAAAACAAAGAAAGTGAGAAGAGGGCTTATCTGATTCCAGGGGAAGGATAAGGAACAGACTCTGCCTAACTCTCCAGAGCAGTATCCTCACATGTGCAAGCATGGGAAAGTGCTGTGATCTTTTGGCACAAGCAGAGTTTTCAGAGCTTCTTGTGACCATCTTCTGTCCCTGCTTTCCTCCTGCGATAGGAAGGCTGTGTGGCTTGATGGCACGGGGCTTCTGGGCACATCACCTCGACAAGTGATGCTCTAGGCATCCAGCTGGCACCTCAGAAACAAGGGGCAGCCTCGGATGATGCCCTGGGGTACAGCTTGGCTGCCATGTGCACTCAGGAGAGGAGCTGTGGATCCAGCCTAGCTCCTTACCATCCCCTTCCAACCATGTCATGGGTGATTGCTTCCACTGCCCTCCCCTTCCCTGTGCATGCTTGCTCTGAGCATTCCCTGTGTCTCAGTGTTCCCACAGCAATCTGTGGAAAATACAGCCCTGGAGCAGCAGCTGACTCCAGCACTGCTTGGACAGCAGGTGTTCTCTGCTGAGGGCAGTTCTGTGCAGTCCCTGGGAAGGACACAGCACATCAGGGTGGCTACTCTGAAAAGAGCTGCATGTACTTACCATGGTTGCTTCAAGCTTCTCTCTTGAACACTGAACATAGGGAAGACACTGAACAGGAACCTTAGTGTGATGTTTGGTAAATGATTTTTGCTGTTTAATGCCATAAACAAATGATAGGTCGAAGTGCTAACACATTGTGCTATGCATGCTGAGCCCTGGAATTTTGTTCAAATCTCCTTAAGTGAAGTCTTGGCCTCTGATGTGTAAAGAGAAGATGAAAGTTTACTGTGTAAGACCCTGTGTGGATTGTGACCAGAAAGAATGAGCTTTATTTGTAGCAAACAAACGAGAAAGAAGGTGAATTTCACAATGTGTTACAAGTGAAGAGAGGAAAGGAAAAGATTACCAAGAGTCATGAATTTTCTTTTTTTATTATGTATATTTTCATTAGAAAACAATCTTGAACACCCAGGAATAGTTTTCTAATAAACGTAAGCTCATGAAGAGCACTTGGAAGTTTCCATTCTGGGTTCAGGAGAATGACGGGACAGTAACACAGTCGACATGGTCATTCCTCTCAGTCAACCCCTCCCTTGTGGCTGATTTTCTCTTACATTGCAGCCTTCCCTTCCCCGTGCTTCCTGCCCTGGACAAAACCACCCCCTCCCTCCCAACCCCACAGACACCTCTGTAGTAGTCTCAAAGAGAGTATTTCTGCATGGACACACCACTGACTCATCTCGACCCTCAGTGAACGCGGTGATTCTTGCAGGCCTGAATGAGGACCTCAGCACCAGACTTGGGGGATCCATGCAGAGACACTGCTTCCTCTCCTGGGCAGACCCTGTAGTAGTAAAGGAGGCCTTAGGAGTGATTTCAAAGGGGACTCACATGTAGAAATGCAAAATTTGCCCACTGGGGATGAAGATCCGGGCAAGCGTTCTTGCCATCCCTGCCAGCTACCTCCGTTCTAGTGCTCAGCCTCTCAGGGGCAAAAGTCCTGAAGGGGTTGATGCATAGCTATGGGCTGGTTGTGCTTCTGGAATGAGGAAGATTTCCTCCCCAGGCCTGGCCTGCATTGCCTACAAAAGGGTTTGTTTATAATGGAGAGCTGATGTATATGAGCTAAAAACATGAAGGAACAAGGTCGTTTTGATTTGCTACTGTACAAAGCTGACAAAGATTCTTGCTCTCCTGTCATCAGAGCAAGCTTCACGCAGGCTTACCACCATCTAAAATACAAGTGCTTTGTCCTCACTGTGTTTTTGGCTCAGGTACATCATCTACTGTAGTTACCCTGAGGCTAAGAAACAAAGGATTCCCCATGCCATTATCCCACAGCTTGACAGCAGCGAAGGAGATGCTTGAAAGCGGTTGCTCTTCTGGATCAAGAAGCGAAACTCCATGAAAAAGGCTTCTGCTGGCCACATCAGTCTAGAGGGATGGGAGGAAGGTTTGTGTGCCTATTAGCAAGGAGTAGAAGGGCTGCCCCATCTCAGAGAGATGTTCTACCATTCGGTAGCAATGAATCACCCCTTTCCAAAGGAAAGAGAAGATTATGGAGTAGTGAAGGAAAGGGGAGGGGGAATATTATCTCATAAGAGCATAGGTATTGAGATCAGCTGGTCAGAGAACATAAAGTTTTGTCTCTCTAGCTGGAAAATAAGATCAGGTGGGTTAGTTAGAAGTCTGTTCATCCTTACAGGAAAAAGAATCTCTATAAACTGTAGTAGAAAAACTCCCAGAGAAGTGTGACAGGCTGGATTTTAAAGCAAAGCTGTCTTGTGATGAAGGCCAAAGAGCAGAGTAGCTCCTCACCAACTTGAGCTGTGAAAGGGTGAGACAGGTCACTTGCAGGGCCATGATGGGCATGTGCAATTTTTGTGATTATTTGTATCATAACCTGTATCAGCTGATCAAAGCTGCCCAACAGTGACTTGCTAACAACAGGTGGTGATCCTGCCACAGAGGAGTGGAGCTGGAGGCAAACAGCCTGCTGCCAGCTATCCCATCCAGATGGGAGCTCTGGTGCTCTGGAGAAGGCTACACTCTAGGAAGTCTCCTTGAGCAGACTCAGCCACTGAGACTTTTTTTGAGCAATCAGGGAACTAAATGTGATGTCCTAATTCTGCTTGGCAAAGCACATCTTGATGCATAATGTAACATATAAAGGAGCATCTTCTCTTTGTACCTCTTCTCTACTGTTACTTCTTTAAGACTTGGGTATCAGAACCCTCCTTTTTAATCTTCTCTTTTACTTCCTTTTAAAAATAAGAAATATGGGAAAAATACTGACAATGTGGCTTGGAAAAGAATTTCTGTCCGGGTTCTTGTCCCATTCAGAAATCCATCTCTTCTCAAACAGCTGTGATAGCAGGTGTTTGTGCTTTTGCACCATTGTGCTTGTTTGAGTATGGCTCAGATAAGTTTGAGGGGTCTTTAGTCTGTTTCCTGCTGCTGGAGCTGAGTGTCTGTTTTCCACATACTTCTGTCTTAATTAAATGCTACACAATAATGACCATGAACCAAAGATAGGCCAAAAGTAGCATAAAAGCATTTCCCTCTTCTGTCTGCTCTTTGCCTGAAGTCAAACCCTAAGCTGCATTTTCCACAGAGCAACTTCCTAGCTCCTGTCAAGACTTATTCAAAAATCAAGTGTTCTTTCAGGTTTATTTAGGTTTCTTGCTCTTCTTTATATTTTCAGGATAACATTTATAAATATATATATGTATATGTTTTATCCTGAAATTCCAGTTCTGGAAGAGAAAACATCATTCTTTCATCAAAGGAGAAATTCACCCACTGACCTGGAGGTAATTTGAATAATGAACTAAGATAGTTTTAGATGTTTGTGTAAACAGCACAGAACCATCAGACTCTGCTCTCCTTGTATCCAACGTGACAGACGTGAGATCAAAGACTGCCTGCAGTAACTGCTGCATGTCAGACCTGCAACATTGAGGGAAATATTGCTAGAGCCACTGCTCCATTGCTGCCAAATGGAGGAAATCAATCGATGTTTTCACCACATTTCCTTCAACATGTAAGAAATGGTGAAGGTCAATGCAACAGGCTCCTGCACTTGCTTGTCCTCTCAGGATTCGAATGTCATTGTTTATCAATGGAAAGAATTTGCCTGTCTGGAAACATGAAGGATGTAGAAGACTTAAAAACTAGTCTGGGAGGAATTCTGTGTCTGCTCAGGAGATCTTCAGGGCCAGAGTCTAGGGATGGCAGAGGGGATGAGGCATCTGTTGCTTCAGGAAGGAGAAGGAGCAGTCACAGAGGAGGTGACAGTGGAGGGGAGATCAGGATACTCAGCCAGTAGTCACTAAGGCAATTGCACTACTGACTGTTCTCCTCCAAGTGCTTGACCAACATAAAAGAGCAAGAGGAAGGAATAGGTCTTCTGATCATGCATTCTCACAAGGAGATGGGCAGGAATCCTGGTGGATGAACCACAGGTTCGAAGTGCTAAGGGTGCAGCCTCATCCTACACAGAAGAGCAGCAGTGCTTTGCTAAGTCAAAATAATCTTCTCTCAAGGAAAACAAAGAGAGGATGCTCAAATGACTGACCACCACTTGTGGACAGAGGATGGTCTTCAAAACTGGAAAGTCTTCAGAACTGTCTTCCAGCTACAGCCATTGGCTCTAGTGTTTTACTGCTGCCAGATCAAGGGCTTTGAGAAGGGTCATGGATCCGGCAGGCATGAGTAGCATTTTCCTGTCTCCCTGAGTGAAAACAGGATAGCCAATGTTTCTCTTGACTCAAATCTAAGGCTGCTGACTTCCTCTTTCCTTGGGTTGCCCATCCCATCATAGTAAGGTAAAACAAGGACCTCTTCACCCCCTTGCTTGGGAAACCACAACAGAGAACACACCCAGTTTGGCTAAAAAACAGCCCACAATTTCCTACATTTTAAATTGGAAATCAAGTGTTAGCTGGGTGCATGGGTTTTGCCAGAATTAGTGGTTTGTTTGTAGCAACCAATTAACAGCAGGCACTGAGATTGGCAAAGTAAATATACATCAGAGACTGACAGTTATAGAGTTTGACTTACTGATACAGACTCTTAATGGTCCCTGTGTTCTCTGATGACCCCTGGGTTAGAGCATGTGCTCGACCCCTTGCAGGCACAGAGGAAGAGGGTTTGAACTTGGCAGTGAGCATTTACCAAGAGACCCGACGGCAAGAATGGAAGAGCTGTGGAAGCTGGAGGCCAAGCACTGATGTTTCGGTAGGCAAGAACAGCATTGGCAACTGACACAGAGCAAAACACCTCTGAAGAGCATAACCAGAAAAGCATTACCAGAAAGACCTGTCAAAGCTGACAGAAAATCAGGGGACTGGCAGAAATCACAAGATTGAGCAGGACCATATACACACGATTTGTGATGATGGCTGAACACAGTCCTCCACACTGACCACCCCCAAACAATGCTGGAGGACCACAAAGCCCAAGAACTGAGGGGTCTCCACAGTGATAGGACCCAGAATTTTCTCCACTTGGAGAAAGAGCTGCCAAACTCTGCAAGCTTTGTTTGTCAGTGGAAGGTTATCTGACAGTTTTTATGCAAAGGGAACATCTCTCCAGGGACCCAGCAGACAAGACCAGAAGAAAGACATGGGGAAGAAGAGATGCCTCTGTAGCATGGCTCTGCCCCATCTCTTCTATCTGCTAGAATCACCAATACACAGCTTATTTTTCATGTCTCAGGAGCGTACTGTCTCCATTTGCACCTTTGAAAGTCCTGCATAGTAGCACAAAGGGGACGGCACAAGGAGATTGTGGGAGATGAGAGAACTGTGCTATGGACGAAGAGATCTTCATCGGTATTTCTGCCATCAAAACGTTGGGGAGGAAAGAAAAAGGGAATCCAAAACCCCAACCCCCGCAGTAAATTTGCACTTGTTCTCTCAGGCTGGCAGCCTAGAAGTTCGTAAACTCAGAAGTACCTTGTTCTGGAATAAACTGTTCTGAAAACAGTTTCCAATGGCTTCCCCGAGTTTGCTTTGCTGGTGGCAGCCCTTTGGCTCCATGCTGGCACATGTATGAAGCTCTTTGAACAAGTTTTGACCTTCCTTTAGCCCCTCTGCCCATCAAGCCAGCTAATGACATGCTTCGTATTGCACAGAACACATACAATTGACAAGTTCATAGTGTTGTTTAAATATTAAACAGTCTAGACAGGCTTTTGAGTCTTACGCCGCTGTGAAAAGGCTCAGACCACGCCCATCTCTGAAACTGGGCTGCGGGATCATTTGCACAGTAAGACAGACAATAAGACTTGTATACATTGCCATGCAACAGAATAGACCCCAAACCGCCAGCCCTAAGTGGAAAGTTTATTTCTAAGCACAATATATGGAAAAAAACAAACCAACAAACCCCACAGATATAGAAAACGTTGTAGCAAATCCCTGGTCAAGTAGGACTTCATGTCTGTCACTACCCTGCACCTCACAGCCGCTTAAAATGTCATGCAATGGAGGAGAGGGCACTCGGACGGCAGCCTCCGCTTCAGATCAAGGAGGGTCTCCAAGCAGGAGGCCGATGGGGCTCCCGCTGTGGTTCAGACTGTAACCAGCAAAAGGGCAGCGCTGCTCACCCCCACCACACACTTGGTGGCTACCGGTGGTAGACTTAGCACTTCAACAGGCTTTACCAACGTGGATTCTCACAACACCCCTGTGAGGTAGGTACGTATTGTTATTCCCCCTTTGCGTGGAGGGGAGACTGAGCCAAACAGCCCAAGGCTACAGAGTCAGTGGCAGAGCTGGAGTGAGAGGATGCCGAGTCCTGTGTGCTCAGAGTACACCACTCTTTCACAGCAAGTTGTGCTTCTGACCTCATAAAATTTTATCTGTTAGCCAAATTAAAGGAATTTGACTTCTCCATATTAAAATGAGTGGAGGGCAGGGAGGGAAATGACATCATGGGTGACAGCTGTCCCTTCATCTGTGTATGCTTCCCCCTTCCCAAAAGCACTATAATTACACATCTCTTGGAATGAGGACAGCTTCCAGAACAGGCATAGGGGTGAGTGGCTGCTGTGATTGCTCGCTTTGGCCAGGTTTCTCTCTACTGAAGCAGTTCTTCCAGAGATCACTCATTGTAACACCTTCCTTCTGGGGGTAGCTACTTTCAGAGATGACTGGAACTGCCCCTTCCCTCTCCCTCTGCCCACCACCATCTCTTTTCTCCCCTCTGCCAAAAGCACTCTTTGGTAGATAGTAAATCTGGTCAGATAAAGGTACAGTGGCCTCAGAAACCATGCTGTTTCACATTGGTCCTCAGTAAGTTGACTTTCTCAGATGGTCATTCCCCCATTCTCTGCCAGAGAAGTACCTGTTCTGTTGCATTCTGATATTTAAAGGGACACTGTCAAGTAATTGAAGTGAAAAACACGACCTTGCCTTAAGCTGCTAACCTCCATCTTCAACGTTGCAGAATGGCTGCCATGTTCAAACACAGAGGCTGAAGCCTGACACCTTCTCCGGTCCAGAAACACCTGACCTGTGACAACCTGGCTGCCAAACGAGCTGGTAGCCCATGTTTTCCCTATCTCCACAGAAGCTGTGAGAGGTGCTGATGTGATGATGGAGGGCAGCTGCATTCAGCCATCGTGCAACGTTGCTTGGAACTGCTGCTTAATGGGTGCAGTTTGGCTGAAGTCCTTATCTTGATTTTGGGGGGAGCTGGGTTCAGGCTTGATCACTATGGGGTCATTGTTCTGGGATAGCTGAGCTTTTGCTCCTCAATTAGCTGACCTCCCTATTTTTAGGGTTCCTGCTCTTATGCTTCCTTTGTGGCAGCTGCAAAATAACTCAACCCCGCAGAGTTGGGACATAACCCTCCACAGAATGAGGACAGCCAGCAGGAAATCAGAAATATGAATTTCCTCCTGTCGCAGAAGGAAGGTGGGGAGGAGAAGGACAGGGATGGTGAAAGGAATGGGGTGAGTGGAGAGAACCATACGTGCCCAAATGGAAAAGGACAAAATCGGTAGGGAAAGAAATTTTATTTTCAAGCTTGTAAGAGAATATTACAAACAATGGAGAGTAAAAAAAGCCCAAACCCTAAAAACTATTTAAAAAGTACTTGACAGTGTCCCTTTAATATCCACAAATGATTCAGCCATTGTGCACTGAAAGAGAATGTTCCTGAAGAGCAACCGATACCTTCGAGGATATATCCCAGAGAAGGAGGCTTATTAGAAGTGCTACACAGTCAGTCAGCAACTGTGCTCCCTCTTCAGACTAACTCTCTTTTGGATGATTGAATGGAATAGACTCTGTAATAAACTAACAGACTGGATGTGAAAGGATCAGCCTACAAGACTGAGTGAGACTGTTGCAAATCGAGCAGCAGGGATACAGACACCAAAAAAAAAGAAGTACCTCTCTAAATGCATGAGTGTCTGAATCAGCAAGGGAGCAGAAACCCACCAAAGATGGGTCAGCTTCTTGTGATTGGAGTAAAATGGAAGGAAATTAACCTGGAATGTCTGCATGGAAAATGATGTGTGTGGGTGGCAAGGTTTAGATGCTGGATTTGGGGTTATGAAGGCATGAATCACACCAGTACTTGTGCTTGAAACACCTGCAGAACGTTTGTACAAAATTTGCCAAAAATGCCTATACGTCGAATAAAGGTCATGGAGCTCCCTCCCCCCTCCCGGTTCTACCCTCACAAACCCCTTGTCAGGAACATTAAAACAGGCTTTTTGGTGAAATTTGGGTCTGCCTGGATTTTGTTAAGATTTTCTTAGTGAGATGATTCAATCTCTCTTCTGTAAATCAATACTGAAAAATCCCCAGACATTTCACTTCAGGTACCCCATGGTAAATCAAACAAGGCTCCAGTGACTCATGAAACAAAACAACTCATAGCCCTGGTTAATCGGAGTCTGGAAAATAAAACCACTCCAAATATTTCATTCCCTTCCACGTTTTCATAAATCTCACGCTACGTGTGTGTTTGTGTGCGCGTGCGTGTGTGTACGGGGGGTGTGCACAGAGCGTCACCTATTCCAGGTAATAGGATTTGTAAGACATGCTAAACCGTCTGTTCCTCTGCTTCCCCAGAACTCTGCCTACTCAGTTTGTAGTCTGTATTGCACTTGTTTTGTTGGGTTTTTTGTGATTTGTGTTGTTATTTTTTTTCTTTTTTTTTTTTTCTTTTTTTTTTTTTTTAACAGGCTGGAAAACATTAACCTCTTTAGCATGAGTGTGCAGCTCTCCCTCCACCTGCTTTTTTCCTCAGCTGGCCAGGTGCCGCCTCTTATATCTTGTGCAGTTACTGAAAAAAGAAAAGGAGAGAAGAAAAAAAAAACCAAAAGAAAAAAGAAAAGGAAAGAGAAAGAAAAAGGCACACCATGCTCCTCTGCTTTATGAGTTCTTTGTCTCCTCCGCTTTGTGTTAAGGCCTCCTGAATTCCTCGTCTCAGACCGTCGTGACTCTCATGACGAGCTCTCTGTTACTACTAGACTGACTCCTCTGTTCGTGAGGCCTCAGGTGGCTGAGTATATGCAGGATGGTATAAGCACAGTGGTGGTCAGAGAGGGTGCCTGTGGCATGGCCGGCAGCCCGTGCCCCGCTGTCGGCTGGAGCGGAGTTAGTGGCTGTACCACCAGTGGAGGACGAGTGGGTGGTTTGGGAGGAGGGGCGCTGATTTGTCCTGGTCCCTGTTTTTTGCTCCTCCATGTCCTTTGTTTTGTCATAGTTCAGCACTTTCCACTGCTGATTGACCGCCTGCCACCGTTTAAAAATCCGGTAAACCGAGGGCCCTTCGTGTATTATTAGACCTGGAGGGAAGGGGGAAAGATATAAACATAAAACACAAACAAAACTTTAGAAAGAACCATAGACCTACCCCAGCATCTTTCCCCAGTTAGCTGGTTAAGCTCAGCTCTACTTCAGCCAGTGCTTTTTCAATGATAAATCCCGTATTTTAATTACTGCCAGGCAGAGCCCCAGTGCTCCTCCTTTGCTGGATCCCCTTTTCCCTGAATTAAAGGGATTACAGTTTTATCTCAGCCATCAATAAACGGATTGTAAATGCAGCACAGCGAGTTATGCTCTTACAGCAAAAGAGTATCTGTTTACCAACAAATGCCCAAGGTTTATCTCTCTCTGGGCTAGTTTTGCATACTGCACAGGCATGATTCACTGAGCTCAGGCGTGTGTTTGGAGGGGGTGTAACTGGAGCTGACGTGGCAGTGACGGCTGCTGCACCAGCACCATGTGTGTGCACAGCCCGTATCTCTCCCCACACACACAGCAGCAGAGCGGACACACATGTGGAGGCCAGAGGCAGCAACTGAGTGGAAAAAGAAGTCTGTCTATACCCATAAACAGTTTGTTATCCAAGGCAAAGTTTTGCTCACCTGCAGAGCAGGTACCTCATCGAACGCCACTGCCTCCTTTCAAGGGGGAGCTCAGCACGCTTGACAGAAAGGGCAGAGGAGCTCCCAGTGTGTGCAGAGTGCCTGTGCAGGCAGTGCCTGTGTCCTGCTGCCCACCCAAACACATGGAGCTGATGTCTGGGGATGGCTCTGGGCTGTGGGACACCACACTGCTAATGGTCTCTGTGTTCATAAGCGAAGGAGCAGCTCAGGCCCTTCAGTAACCCAGCAGTTATCTCATCTCCCAGCTGTCTCCATCATACTCCCCACCCTTGAGAGAGAACTAAGAAATTGAGTAATTTTAGTTGGATGATGACAGTACTTGAGTATTAAGCTCTGCTATTATTATTGGAGTTGCCAGACTCTGGCTACACTAGGTCTAGCAGTGGCTGCAACACAGGTCTTCTTCTCCACTGGCTGGAGGAAGCTGCAACATCTTGTGTAGACTGGCTGAGCTGGCACATTGTAATGTATCTCACAGGCTTTGCTAGAGAATGGGATTTATGTCCAATGAGGGGAGTCTGAGTGTCCTTGCTTTGCAGCCATCTGTCTCTTGGGAAAGTGCCTTTGTGTTCCACAGAACTGAAGCCAGACCAGAAGGCAGGACTGGGTGAGCTAGCACAGGGATGGCTTCATTGTCCTTAATGATGATGGTTTCACCATTCCAGGTCTGGATCATTATCAAAAACATTTCTAAGAAGAGTAGCTCTCTAGCCTTCCTGTTGCAAGCATAAAAATACAAGAACAAAAGACTCACAAGAATCAAAACCATTCCTAAACAAAGGGGCTGACTTGACCACAGAATAAAGTGGTTTACAGCTATTCCTGATTAATGAAATGCTACAGCTTCACCCACCACCTACCTTTTCCAGACAGTTCTAGTTTCTGATGGCAGATAATTACTGGAGTAAACCTGTGCTTCATCAGACCCCAAAATATCTGAAGGTCATCTTACCCTTCGGGCTGATCTCCCCACCATTCATTGATGGGATGCAGCCACTTGGTTTCTCAGGGTCAGCATCTGATGTCAGAGTGTTTAAACCACTGCTTTAGTAAAGACTGAGTTTCCAGCCTCCCTGGTTTTAAGCATAACTAGGAGCCCTGCTGACTTAATTACAGATGAGCTTCTGGGGGACTCTCACATTCACTGAAATGGGGTGCTGAGCCTGCTCACTGGCTGTAGAAGTAACTCCACTGGATAGCTTGTACACAGATCTGACTATTTTGGGACAGGGAAAGATGCAGGGCACTACAGAGACAGCTCTACTCTGGGTCCCACAGGCCACTGAGATTGCACAGCTGTAACCCTGCAGTGCTGCTGGCTTTTCATAACCAAACCCCGTGATGTCACACTAGAAAAATGTGGGTTTTCCTCCCTGCTTTGAAACATGGTTGAGAATTCTGACGTGGTCTGATCAAAGCATCAACCATAAAAAGCTGGACTTAGGGAAAGCTGGTGTGCAGATCCAGCCATGGAGACAGAGCTTTAAAGCAGTCCTGAAGTGGATCAGCCTATGACAAGGGACATTAGACATATATTTAAATGAGCTGTCTGATCTGTAATGAATGAAATTCCACTCTGATCAATGACAGAGCCAGTGTTTCTCAGAGACCACTTTAAGCCTGGGATAAAAGAGCTGAAATAAAATGTTTTCTCTTTGGCTGTAGAACATTCTCCATAGAATCAAATCCATTCTACAAAGTATTAAACACCGAGCCAGGATTGTAAATCTATTCTTAATTACCTTATCACAAATATTTAATGTGCAGCCTGATTCAAGAGGGCTGTTTATAAAATTCTTGTTTGTTTGCCTTCTAATTATAAATGTTTATGATCTTATGCAATTAACTGTGTGATGCTGATGGATGGGTTGCTGAGTCAACTGAGGAGCTGCTTTCTTAGGTAGTTTCGGTTTCCAAATATTTATAAAAGTACAAAATAACTTATTTTCATCTGTATTTACTGGGCTCTAAATTACTTATCGATTTCCCAGTGTCAAGCTCAGGAAGCTGTAAAATTAAGAAGGAACCAAGCGGAGGGGTGAGCATGGAAGCGGAAGTAACAGTGATTCATTTACAAGAGGAAGTGCCAAGAGTAAGCAAGAGTCTATCACTTAATATCAAGCTGCAGGATACTTAATGCTCTCTTTATATCCAAGGCAGATACTTTGTCTGCCTCAGATAAATTACACTGGAATTCCTACACTCAGCTCTGTGCATCCCCTAACAAAAACACCCCTTCCTCAAGAATCATTCTTGTTGACAGAAGTGAAATTTTCAATTTAAAGGCCAGAATTCAGTGGGAAATCCTTCAAGGAAGGACTGTATTCAACTTGAGGTGTCCATTTAGAAGCTGTTATTCCATAAGCCAAATCCTCTGTGTGATTCTGTAAGATTGTAGGTTGGTGTGAACTTCTCTCTTTGTACAGTTCTCAACACAGAAATGTCTATAGCAGAGTTTCAGATGAATCCCGGGAGTGTCCTGATCCTTCCCCACTCCTCTCCATTATATCTTGCCTTCTTCTGCTTCAAAAAAATTGTTTTCAGTGGATCCTCTGTGAAAACCATCCTCTTCAGAAGGAAAATTTCTGTGAGTTGTACACAAAACTTGTTAGTCCAGATTATTGCCTTGGTTCATGAAATCCCTAGTTTGTGGTGCTGGTGAAATGAAACTCTCATGGGATCTGGGCACTGATGATGTGCTGCTCTCATTCCCACTTTCTCATGTAGACACCTGGCTGGACCAGCACTGGATGAAATTCCTTGATCTGAAAATTGTTGAAAGCTGGAATCTCTTGGGATTAGACAAGACAGAGGTGAATTGGGTCAGTGGACTTGTAAGAAAACTGATCAAGAGAAAGGTCCTCAGCCCAAGGGCCAGAAGGGCTGTTGGCAGAACACTGGCAGATGTAACAAGGGAATTGTGTTCGTGTCTCTGGATGGGGAAGGGGGAATCAGTTGCTGTACCACCATCCTGTGAGATTAACCCAGGGGGTTGGGAGCCGCCAATTTAAAGCAACTTTGGAACAGCAGTTTCCCAGAAATGACAAGCAGTGAACTGAACATGGTCAGCCTCTGCCGCCAAGTGATATTTTCCCCAGAACTGTCAGCCTCTAATTGACCTTCCTCTTATTCCAACACTTGCCATGCATTTTCTTGAAAGAAACAGGTAAATTCGTGGGGCAGGAACTGTTTCACCTGTTTGCCAGTAAAGAAAACCACCAAAACCAGGGCTTCTGCTGACAGTGGGTGGCACATCACCCCTGCACTGACACTCATATTATCTACAGGAGGAAAAATCAGTCTGTTCCAGACAGTTACCTTCTCAAAAAGCCCCTATCCTCTCACCTCTTGTTTCCACCTTCAGCAGGACTTTGCCTTTTTGTTTTCCTTTTCAAATGTAATTTAATCTCAGCCAGACAGCTGCTATGCTTCAGCCTGTTTCTGTTGCTTTCATTATTGGGTGTCAGGGGAAGATTATGGCAGCTGTGATCAAAGCTTAATGTTTGCTTCCACAGCACTGGTGACTCAGGCCAAGGTAAACCAAGCTTTCTGGGAGATAATACTTTTATTGCCAGGCTTTTTCCCCACTGACATCATTGCATACACAAACCCTTCCCTCCCTTTCTGTGAATTCTTTAATCTTCTGTGACAATCTCAAATTTCTCCACTTTTGTTTCCAAAGCTCCACCAGCTCAGCCCTCACTTACCTTTCTGCCTTAATCTTATCCTATTTGCTCCATCTTTAGTCACCTTTTATCTTGACCTAAGAGCAGGAAAGTGGCTGATGATAAACCAGGAAAAGAGGGCCAGAAGGATCTGTTCCAGGAAATACAGGAACAGGGGTACCTAGTATCTGGCATCCCTCACCACTGTGCCCAGGTCAGTTCCAGCTGAATATGACAAGTTCTGTGAAAAACCTGGCATACTTAGATCTTCCTGTGGCTGACACTCAAAGCTGCAGAGCTGTGCTCTTCAGGAAAGGAGGAAGAGGGTGAACCGAGGAGCAGGGAGAGGCAGTTTCATAACTGAGAACAATGTCATGGCATCAATGGCACTCTGCTCTAGGGCTGACTGGGAGGAGAGTTGTGAGCCCCAGAGCTGACCAGGCTGGGAATAAGGTCATGTCCCTCTTCTCCTCAATCCTGTTCATCATCTCCAGAACCTCTTCATTTCATCCCCCTTTTTCTGCAAGTGAACTTCCCAGCTGGGTGCAGTCCCCAGACCAGAGAGGTGCAGAATCAGCACTGTAAAACCCCACCTGCCTTTCTATTCCCTGATGAAATAAACTGATGCATCACAGAATTGCTCTCTTCAGCAGCGTGACTGCCTGGTCCAGCTTGTGTTTGGGATTCTGATTTCTCATTCCTAAGGGTAATGCTTTGAACTTCTCTTTATTCAATTACATCTTGTTGATTCCTCCAATTTGCCAAGATAATTTCAAATTTCAAATGCTGATCTGATCCTCCGAAGTGCCAGCAGCCTTTCCAAGCTTTGTGTCATCTGTGAATTTTATAACAGTACATCCTATTTAATTATCTAAGTCATTAACAAAAATATTGAAGAGAGCAGAGTCCAAAAGGACTTCTCTACTTGAAATGTGTTTCCAGTTTACAGAGCACCACTCACAACTACTGAGAAAGCAGTTTCTCCATTGGCTGTACACCTGCATTAGAGTTATTTAACCTAGAGCACACTTCTCTGGTAGGAGAATCCAAAGGCAGAGCACCAAGAGCATTGCCCAAGTCACAGCATAACAGACTAACAGCTTCCTTCTTACCATTAGTACACTTACCCTCCCAAATTACACCTGGTTATGCTCCTGTGCTCACCAACTGGTCAGCTAAAAAATATTCAGTATCTTTCTATGAATAAGTTAAGCTGATTTGCCCTTCATTTCTTGATCTTCAGTGCCTACCTTCATTATTTGTTAGAGATTAGATCTAAAGCTAGATACTGTGCTTGCATTTCCCCAGCCGCCTGGCACCTCCTGCATCCTCCTCAAGTTCCTGATGATGAAATGCTCATGGGTCAGCCACTGTTTCTGCAGCTTCCTCTGAAGTTCATTAGGACATGCTGACAAGGACAGAGCTAACTCATTTGAATATTTTTGAGGCTGTTCTTCTCCGATTCTGCCCTGGGCTCCTTTCTCCTCATTAAAATTATTTAAGTTTTGAGGACTGAAACACAGGCAACATTTAACTATTTGGCCCTTTGTGTATCAAATACTATTTGAGCTCTTAGACTTGCCTTGTTCTTCTTCACGTATGCTTATGCACCCATTTCTTTTTGCCTTTTGAATCTCTGGGTGGTCATCTTGGGGTTCAACTCTGACA
Organism: Rhipidura dahli; assembly: GCA_013399225.1. Taxonomy (NCBI): domain Eukaryota; kingdom Metazoa; phylum Chordata; class Aves; order Passeriformes; family Rhipiduridae; genus Rhipidura; species Rhipidura dahli. The sequence continues at coordinate 1,155,878 of VXAC01006717.1, read as the reverse complement.
GGTCCGCATGCATGTGTGATTTCTAGAGGCTCTTCATTAGTTGAAGGTTAGTCTTTCTGCCTTTTGTGTGATTGCAACTTCTGATTTTGGGTCCTCAATGAGTTCCTGATGCAGCCTCAGTGCTCTCTTCCCACGCTTCTGAGCTTTCCCCTGCACAGGCACAGTTTGCTGTTGTGCCTTTAGTATCATCCCTTTTGGCAGCCGTGAGCTGTTCACAGCTCTTTTATCCTTCAGATTCTCTTCCCAAGAGACACTCGCTGCTCTGCTCCCCTGGGGCTGTTGCTGCTGCTTTTCTGCAGCCCATTATCCTCACATCTTACTTTTCCTCAGCTCAGGAATGCTCTCAATAAACAGTCACTTCCCATAAAAACTACTGATACACTGAGATTTTCAGGGAGTCTTTGCTTTCTGGGGAAATCGAATAGGAAGTATAGATTCCTTTATAACTGTCTTCTCCACCCTCCAAAATATAATTTTTGTCCCCAGAATGTTTCAAAAGCTGAACAGTCTACCCTGCATACAGGAGTAGTTCACAATGGTTAACCTGGAACATCTGGTGCTGTCTTTTAGACATTTCTGGAAGCTGCAAGACACTGGAGCAGCAATCAGGATTTCTCTAGTCCACAAGACATCTAGCAAAGGTCTGCTCTGAATAATGCTGGAACTGTACTAGGAGGGCGTGCAAACTTAGCAATTGCCAGCATTGAATGAGATGAAGTATAAATTGAGAATGTATTCATAATGATTAGAGCTCAAGTGAATGTTTAACATATGGAAAAATAATCAGCTGATTATAATCAGGCATTTTCCTATCAATCACCCTCAATGCACATTTTTTTTAATGTCTAAAGAACTGATTATGTATGAATCTGAACTCTGTTTTGGCCCAGCAGAACTGGGATGTCTGCATGGCTGGACTCTGTTGAGTGCTGCTGATCACTGGATGACATGGCCATCATGGAACCCATGGATCTGGGGAAGACAAAACATTCCTTCTGCTAAGTGCATTCACTGTAGTGAGGCTTCACTGTCACAGAGCTTTCCCAGCAGTGGGATGCCATGCTTGGAGCTGCTCAGGGAGGAGCTGACAAGAGGTGTCCAATGGAAACGAAGTTTCATTTCGTTCAGCATTTCCCGTGGTTTGTTTGCAAGGGGAAAATAACATCAGGCGTCCTGTGGAAACGTGACAGAGGAGCTGACTCATCCCTGAAGTTGCACACAGCAACACCATGGCCCTGGAGATGCCATGGTAGTAATTCCAGCTGTAAACATACAAGCTACCAACCACCACAACTTCCTCCCCCTACACTGCCCAGACCAGTACTTTTTCACCCCTTGCCTCAAAACAGTGATAAAAACCACCCTAAACCAAAACAAGAAGTAACAGTGACAAAAGTCAAATGAAACCCAAAGAAATCCTTGCTCAGGCAATAGAGGAAACATAAACTGAAGTACTCCTATAAACTCAGCTAGCTGTGGACAGCTACAGCAAAATTGATGTTGTGCCCTAAAGGACTCTTGTACTCCTGTGGTATTTAATTCACAGTGCACGATAAAGCAGAGGATTAAAGGGCAGTCTGTAGCTATGCAGGCAGCAATAAATGAGACTCTGCTTGAAAAAAGGCAGTAAATAAATAGAAATGGGAGCTCCACCAACAGAACAACCCCTTGCTTCTGAATCATGCCTCTCCAGGACCATCCCCACTTAGAGTCTACCCATAACTGTGCCAGGACAGGAGGGATAGGGCTTAGAGGCAGTACTCACACACCCTCTTGCTCTCTTAAATTTTCCTCTTCTTGCTTTGTAGCTAGGACTGGGTAGATCCTCTTGGAACCTTTTTTCTCCAAATTAAGATGGATACAGCAGCAACACCCCACATTATGAAAAGGCTTTGTTCAAGAGGTGAAATGTGTGCATGACAGATACTGCAAGATCTTTAAAAGAAGGGAGTAAATAATAATTTCAAGCTAGGTTGAACAGAGCACTGGCCAAATTCACTGGTCTCTAGGTGATTTTACAGGTCTTTTCTACCTTCAGATTTCCAGACATTTCCTACAGAAGTCCATGGAGTTGAACACTCATGGTGAGAAGAGAAAAAGCATGTGGCTTCCACTTCATTATTTTTGCACAATGGAAATCATTCCTCCAGGTCTGGGTCCTGAACCTTCCAATGCCATAGTGAATGTTACTCTGACCAAAGCACTGCCGGTGCAGTCCGGCTGTTCCTCGGGGGCACTCCTTTAAAAGGAGAGCTGGACAACACCACTGTGCTGTGCAGGGATTGGGAATCTGCCTTCACACTTGCTTGGAGTGAGACCTGAAAAAGTCACATTGTTCCCCAGAATGAAGAACACACGTGTATTTGCAGACAGGTGAAAATGTTTCATTTGGAACTAAATTTTTTAAAAGTGTTGTATTCCAAATTCTGACACAGAATTTGAAGTACTCAGCATGAGCAGTCATCTCTAAATGTTAAATCAAAATGCTTTGTTCAAGAATGATCAAAACATGACATTTGCTTATTGAACTAGTGCCTCCCTCTCTGCTTTTATTAGCAAATGAAATTCTGTAAGGAAAAATGAGAATAGTTTCACAATTTTTTCATTTTCTAAGGGATGCAGGTCCTGTCTGAGCCAAATTCCTCCAGACTGCTCCAGTCACCTACGTGCTCTTCCACTAAGAGGAACGGGAACCAATTAGGAGAGACACAAAGGTGAGTACAGATCACCCTTGCCATCCCCCAGTCAGTCTCTAAGAGGTGATACCAGAGCTTGATTAATGTGGCTTCACATTCATCTCTTCTTACCTCTGCTTCTGGCTCCCCACTGAGATGGGGACACACCAAAAGCAGCCTCATCCACTATTCATGGGGGTGATGCCCCTGTGGTCTCATCTTTGACTGTGGAGTTGAATTCTCTTGCTATAGCCACAACAGCTTGCCATGGACCACAGCTTCCCACCTCGGGAATAATGTGTCTGTGAGGATGCAGGCTGTAGTAGGAGGAGCGATGGGACAGAAGGCAGTTGGAAAAACACAGCCTGGCACAGAGCTGAGGACTTTTTTCATCCTTTACTAGATAGCACAATTTGTGCAGCTGGCATGGGAGATCCTACCAGCTGCCTACAAGGGAATTTCCTGCCACAGTGTAGAGGTTGTGACAGGCAGGTGAGTGTGCCTGCCTCTGCCCACGTATGGAAACAGCCCAGGGACACCAGGCACTTGATTTCGGCAAGGCGTTTAGTGACAGGGAAGCACCATTCTGATTGTAATGCATCACACTCGAAAGCACAAGATGCAGTTCACAAGGAAAAAGAATTTTTTTTCCCTCAAAAAATGTTAATTATGTTGCCCTCATTAAATGCTAAACATATTGATCCACTGGAGCAGAGAGCACCATATGGTTATTTAAGACAAAATACATCTCTTGAGCCCCGTTGCAACAGTGGGACCCTGCTGGAGATGGATGTGGAGAAGGAGTGTAGAGCTGAACACACGTGTGACAGCCGAGGTGCTGCTCTGATAGTGCTGGAAGCCAAGTTCCTTCCCTGCAAAGAGGGAGAGGGTTCAGAGCCAGGTCCCAAGCTGTGTCTCTTTGCTCAGCAGCCACACGCTGGCTCTGCAGAGAGCGGCCGGAGCTGCGCCCGAGTCCTGCGGGCACACGGAGCCCCTGCAGCCCTGCCCGCTGCCGGGAGCACGCAACACACACACACCGGCTGCCCCTCTGCTCTCTTACAGAACAACCAATGCAACAGCAGATAAAAATAGGTCCCATCTTTCAGAGGCAGAAGGTGGCTTGCCTTGATTTTGCTGAGCATCCGCTGTTCCTGGATAGCGGCCAAGGAGTCGGCAGTCAGATCAGCTTCGCAGCGCTGCTTCTCCTCGCGCTGGCCCAGCCACAGGGCCCACAGTGATTGCTCCCCAGGAGGGACCCTGCCCAGCTGGATCCAGAGTCCCATAACATGTCCTGTGGGCACCGTTCCTGTCTACACAGCCTCTGTACAGCTGATAGATCAATGATTTGCTCAGTGGTTTTTCAAGCGTGCACACTGTGGCTGAATGTGTGCAAAATGGGGTTCATGGTGAAGAAAAAGTGACTTTGCTTCCTAGCTTTATCCCAGTTCCCTGCTCTGAAGATAGGACCTGGATCTGGTCACTCCATTTAGCTCCTGATGGGTCCAGTTTACATGTAAATTGGTTAAGAAGTGCATGAAGAGCATGGCAGCAGTGAATCAAGCTGAAAGGCACGGAAGACTTCTTTATATTCTCACGGATCTCTTCCAGGTATGCCAAAGCCACACACATTTGCTGTGTGGGCTGCTGTCAGGTCTCTCCAAAGACATTTGCTGAACTTCTCTGCCTTGTGCTCTGCCTTTAGGGTGTCATCAAGCCAACATGCGGGTTTGGTGCTTCCTCAAAACTGACTCCCTACTCCGGTAGCGATTCTTCCTGCTCTCTACCTTGGGGGACTGTGTAGACCTGAATGAAAACATCTGCTTTCCTTTTGAGAATTGGATCAATACAGATGAAGACCAAGACCCCAAAGACACCTCATTTCTCAGTTTCTCTTTATTTCACTGTGACTTTGACTCCTAAATCCTTTAAATGCTGAGGGCCCAAGTGACCTGGCTAGATAACACTCCGAGGCTACCTCAGCCCGGCATTTCCTCTAGGAGGCAAAGATCATTTAAAACAAAACCCCATTAGTCTTGGCAGGAAGCTTGAATTGTCACTGTTTCAAGGAAGCTCCATTAATTACTGTTCCCACTGCACTATGAAAGATCAAATGCTGTGGATCAGTTTTAATTGGCTATTGATTTCTTATGTTATTACCTATGGTTGTGCTGAGATGCTGTCAGACGTGCTGGATGCTTCTGATTATTCTTTCTGGCAGCTGGGATTAAAAACAGCAGGCAGACATTTCCTGATCTGTAATGGATTGCCATGGCATGCCAACAAGAATTGTTGGCTGGATGAATGGTCCTGCTCTGCCTGTCTTGTGCTGCTGAGCTGCAGTGCAGTTGTGAAGGTAATTACCATCAGGGACCAGCCAGGGAAAGAGAGGGAAAAGCTTCAAAGAGCACAAGGATTTAGTGCTTGGAGAAGTGCACTGCTGTGGGCACCAAGGCAGGCTGAGCCAGGGAGCAGGGACCTGGCCACAGACAAAGCAGGAGTGCCCATCAGTCAGTGATGCAAGGAGAGGCAGATCAGATTACTTCTGCATTGCTGGGGACAACCCCCCAGCATGCCAGCCTCAGGGATAGCCCAGTGAGGTGCCAAGCAGGCCAGCACACACAAACCCTATCAGCACAGCCCTGCATACACAGCCTGCTAATGGTCTTCCTGGGACGCACTTCCCCCTGGGAGCCCATCTGGGGATGCCCGAGCCTACTCTGTGACATGCTCTCATTAACTGGCAGAGTTCCTCCTTGTTTAACAGGAGGTGCTTTCCTGTCCTCCTGACCCCAAATGACACCTCATTCTACAAATGTCAACTTCCCCTAATTGCACGTTGACAGAGAGAGAGGCAAATCCCTCCTCTCCCCTCCAAGGACTGTCATTTAATTAACAGGCAGGTATCTCTCAGGATTTACAGCCCAGCTCTAAGCTGCTACTCTCTACTCAGTAACTGAGTCCTCATTCCATTTGTCTGTGCATTTCGATAACTGCATTTCTGCTAATCTCTCACTATGCCAGCTTCCTGGATTTACCTCTCATGGACCACGGAGAGAGCAGTTAATCAAATGAACAGTCCCCACCTCACTTCTCATTCCCTTCCTGGTTCCTGATCTCAGATGTCTGTGTTGTAGATGACTTCATAGCAGAGCAATACCTATGCTGGCACCATCACCAGTTTCTAGTTTAATCCAATTCTCATATCTGTCCTACAGACATGACCAGAGATAGCACACATAAAAAAGAGATCAGAATCAAAGACATCGAGGCTGGCTGGATATCAAGAAGCATTTAATCTGTTCCTCCTTCTCAAACTGGGATCATCTCTCTGCATCCTGTTCTTCACATGTTTTCTAACAGGTTCTTAAAAAAAATCCAGTACTGGAGGTTCCCACAAATCCCAAGCAATGTTTTCCAGTGCTTCCTGCCCTCCTGTCTGAAAGCAAGGGGAGAACACTGTTGAAAGTCCATCTTGCACATCTTGCCCAGATGGACGTAGCTTCTGGTGCTTGGGGCCACACCATCTGTCCCACTGGTCATGAGGAGCAGACTGGTTTTACTTTGGTTGTGGTTTTTGTTTTCATCATGGGTGAAGAGGTAGCAAATGCTGTCTGTCCCTTCCAACTGTTTTTGTGTGGCATGCTAGGATCCAGAAAAGTCCTAAGAAAACTGGTATATGACTGAAGGTTAGTGACTGAGGGTCAAATCTAGACCCCTGGATTTTGTTGCATGGATCAACAGTCGCTGAGTTGACAGACATATTTTCAGAGTTCAGCTTGGAGATGATCTGACCATTTCAGAACAAATGAGGACAACAACAACCAAATGATCTGTGCTGAGGGAAAAATGTGTGAGGAAGCAATCATGCCCCCACCTTTGACTCCACATTGGAAAGATCAACGCTGCTATGGGATTGACCATGCAAATTGCCACACATATCTCTGTCTTGCAAATTTCTGCTTAAATCCCTTACTGACTTGGTAGAGAGGAGATCACATAGAACAGCTGGGCAATTGCTGACTAGGTGTGTATTTCCTGTCTGATGTTAGTCATACCTCTGCAGAGTTGGTGACTTCTCCAGCTTTGAGACTCCCCAGTGCCAGAGGAAGTGTCCTGCTGAGCACCCCCAGGGACAGGGTGAATAAACCAGCCTCCTGGGCAAGAGTCACTGGCTACCCAATGGATGTGAGACATCCAAGTACAACTGAAGTGCAAACTGGCAGGAACTACAGAGGAACTCTCAGCACATCTGCTCCTCAGTAAGTACCTTGTCTTTCAAAACCTCTGCTCCTCTGCTAGTGAGAGAAAAGGCTGGGGGTCAAACTGGAGGAAGAAACAATTTGAATTCATACAATTACTGTAGGATCTATGGTATAACATTCTGCTAGCTAAGGCTGCCCAGCCTGTTACCAAAAAATGTATGGACAGTGTCTTACATTAAAAAAAAACAAGTGTGGTAGAAGTGAGTGCATCTAATGTCCTGCCCTTTCCCCACAACTGAGCATTTCTTAGTTCCCAAATCTTTCCTACCCACCCACAGGCTAGGTAACAAAAGAGGAAAAGGTCTCTACCACAGAGGAGGAGACACTGAATTGCACAGACAGCACTCCAGTATTTCAAGATCCATTGCCACTATCCATGAGAGATTTTGTCCTGAACTTGCAGAAGTGTAACTAAAACTCAGGGAGGAATAACAAGAGGCTTTGGGCCATGCCGGCAGTCAGGAGCAGAACTTTAAATCTCCGGAGCTGCCTTTCATCATCTGTGATCAAAAGACCCTGCATGAGGCAGCAAGGTTTGGAAGAAGATTAAGAGAGGAAGAAAAGCTGTTCCACAGTGAGGCACTCACTGCAAGCCTTCTAGGGAGACACTGCTGCATCCATCACAGTTGCACAGTTATAATGAATGAGGAATTCACCTCAGTTGTGCTATTCATAGAATGGGTTTGGTTGGAAGGGACCTTAAAGATCATCTCATTCCAACCTGCCTGCCTTGCGCAGGGACACCTCCCACTACTCCGGGTTGCTCAGAGCCCCATCCAGTGTGGCCTCAAACACTTCTAGGGATGGGGCACCCACAACTCCTCTGGGCAACCTGCTCCAGTGCCTCACCACCCTCACAGCAAAGAATTTATTGCTAATATCTAACCCTACTCTCTGTAAAATTAAAGCCATGACCCGTGTCCCATCACTACATGCCCTTGCCCTAAGTCCCTCTCCAGCTCCCTTGTAGGTCCCTTTACTCACTGGAAAGCTGTATCCCAGACCCTTCTCCTCTCCAGAGGAGAGGAACAACCTCAATAACCTCAGCTTGTCTTCACAGGAAAGAATTCCCTTTGATCAGTCCCTTCCCCAGGCCTGACCTGGCCTTGCCTCTCAGTGGGAAAGACCAGCCTTCTGGCTGGTGCTTAGGCAGCCCCCTGAAATCTGCAGGGCTGAGGGGGAGTCGCTCAGAAAAGAGAGCTGACCACATCAACAGCCAGGGAGTCACAGCTTCTGCTGAAGATCTCACTGGTCACTGAGTTTGAACTGGACAGAGGAGGAGGACGAGGAGGAGATGGGGAGCAGAGTGAACACAAGCTCTCAGCTAGTACTGCTCAGAGCTCATCTCCTCTCCACTCATTGCCAAGCCAGGAGCAGCAGCAGCAGCAGCAGCTGGGATTGCAAAGAGCAAAAATCGCACTACACAAGCAAGTTTTACACTGCAGGGTGGCAGGGACAGAGGGCTGGCAGCAAGCACATGTGAGCTTTTCTAGAGGAATGGAGACAGAGCTCATGTGCTCCAGAATATCCCCTCTCCTGGATGAGCACGGGTGGGCTGCCTGGCAGCACAGGCAGACGTGCTGCACACAGCCCAAGTGGAGCCAGCTCCGGGTGGCTGCTGAGTGCTGGGCAAGAGAACCCACCTACAGACATGTAAACTCACTGCATCTGTAATGCTTCCCACTGGCTTCTGAATTTGTGGGAAAGCCAGCATGCCTGGCACCCCAGCTGTGCAGGGAGGAACATGAGACAAGGGGATGCCTCAAGTCACGACTCTGAAACGTCATGGGATGCCTGCTTGTTCTTTGGCTGGAAAAAAAAAAAAATCAAAGCTCCCAGCTGAGGGCATCACGCTTAATGGTGACACCAATGGAGATGCAAATAAACTTATTTTTCCATCAGAGAAGGTGGAAAAGAGAAATAGAGGCCAGATCCTTAGACAAATTAACAGAAGATTTTAAAAAACGAATCTCAAATCTGAATCTATCTGCCCAGCTCCCCTTCAGCTCAAGGCTGGCATGGTTTGTTCTCTGCTGTGTGGGAGGATTTAGCTCCTATAGACAGATGAGCTAATCAGTTCCCCTCAGCTCTTGAAGCTTTATCAAAGCCAGTTAATCATGTTACTGATGTCTGCCTGGGCCAGAGCCCTCCTCTTCTGTCCCCTGACAACAAGGCTACACATATGCACACCACACATGCATAGGGATAATTTTTTTCCACTTTCAATTCCACCAGCAAGAGGACATCTCCTATTGTGCCAACATGTGGGTGCTGCCCATCTCTCTTTCACCCCCTCTGCCACCCTTTGTTCCTGGGGAGATGTGGCTGCTCCACCAGTATCTCATGAAGGAGCAGGATGATCTCTACACGAGCTCACATCTCATTGCTAGCACAATGATGGCAACAGTGGGAGGAACTGTCCTTGGTCCTGGCAGGCCTAAGTCCTGTGCTGGAAGGCTGCTGAGGCCAAGAGCCATTTGAACCTGGATACCAGGGTGTGCAGTCCAGAATTGTCCCTGCCACTGGGTCTGTTTTACTTCTGTACCCAAATTGCATGAGTTGCTGCTCTGTCCTGCTTCTCCTGAGGGCTGACATGGTGGCTGCTCTTCTTCCCTCTGGAATGGCTCTATCCACACATACACATATCCACCAAACCAAGAGGACTGCCTTTTCCCACTGAGTTTTGGGGGGCTTCTTCTAACTTCCTATCAGTGATGGGAGGACCCAGCTCTCTGGTTCTCTTTTTGCTTCCTGTCAGGGTCACCTGAAGTGACAAGTTATCTCATGGTCTGTGCTCGGGTGCACGTTTGGAGGTGGCTGGTGTTCACCAGAGTGTTTCAGGAGCTGCTGCAGGTATTGGCAGCTATGTCCCTCCATCCTGCAGGTCTGCACTGGTCCCACATCCTGAGCTCCCAGGAGACTCCACTGGGGTGAGGCAGCTGCTGTGCTCTCCAGGCCTGTGCAGAGTGAATGAGGCAGCTGCATCCTCAGAGCTGCTCTGTACCAGCAACTTGACAAGGACCCCAGGCTGGCCCATGACCTGGTTGGGACTTGAGCCCCAAGGTGGGCCAGAGAAGGGGAAGCCACCCCTGCCTGGCAGAGATGAGCTGGAGAGCCAAGGAGCTGTGTGTGGAGAGACCCTGCCATGCCTGCTGTGGGACAGTCCCTAAATAGGCTAGTCCAGGAGGAAAGGAGTTTCTCTAAAGCCTTACATTCTTCAGCCTCCCCCAGACCTCCCCACCCACTTCTTGCTCTGAAGAGACACCTCTTTCTCTCTGGCATCTCTGCGGGTCTCTCTGCCAGCCTTGCCGAAGAAACACCCTGGGGCCACCCAGGTAGGCTGAGACAACAGTGAAAAATGGGCCACCAAAGCAAAGAGGAGGAAAAGCTGTGGACACTCAGTCCAAGCCAAACTGCACGGGCTGGCTCTCCACGCCATGTCCCACTCCTCTGCAGAGGCGAGCGAGCGGGCGGCCGTGGCCGCGCTGTGAGACACCGTCACCCACCTATACAGACAATGTCCATGAAGCCGTACATTCCATAGCAGATCTGGAAGAGCAGGTCCTGGCGCTGCCACTTGGCTGAAGGACTGAAGGTCGACCAGATGAGCCACGAGATACTGGCGATGAGGAAGAGGGAACCCAGGATGGCCGCTGCTATCTGAACCTTCTCAATGACTGTCAGAGAGATGGCCTGCCACTGCACGGGGAGGGGACAAAAGGGAGGGAGGAAGGACAAAAGAGAAGAGATTAGTTACTTGGAGCACATCACTGTTTTACACCATTGTGGTGGCTTTGGAGATCTCAAAGAGCACCTAGGAGCTTTTACCCCATCCACATCTGGGATGGAGCATGGCAGTTATTCAATAGTGCATGGCCTTGGGTTTCTTGACAGCACTGCTGAAGAGACAATGGAAAGGAATCCTGCATCTCACCAGGAAAGCACAGCCACCTGAGCAAGGCAGGATGGATGAGGGCAAGACACCAAAAATAACATCCCCACGACAGTAGATCCATGATGGCCATCACAAATCAGAAAGATCAGTTGCTCCCTCAAATAGAGGCCAGGCAGAACCCTCAGCCAGGGTATCTTAGTACCATAAGAATAAATATCTCATAAGAATAAGTATCTCAAAGAGCCAAGCTTTCTTTTGAAGGCCTCACATGAGCTGGCTCTGAGCCACTTTGTGAGATCTGACATGATCACAGCCCTAGGTAGGATCTCACAGTGGCAATGCACATCCCACAGAACTTGCTGCAAACAACACAAGTTGCTGTGGCCAGGACACCCTGCCTTTAGAGGATGACATATTCAGGCTGTGTTCCAAGGTAAACGTCAATGCTTCTTCCTCAGAAAAAGAAAAAAATAGAAATAACTCCCCCAAATCCATTCACTTTGTCAAACATCTTTGTATAAGCTATGTTATAAATATTCTAAGCCTGGACTCCTCTCTGTCATCCAGCATAAAACCTCCCCACTCAGATTTACAGTGCTGAGAAAACTGCCCTATAAAACCAAGAGCAGAAATTGGTGTCTTTAACAAGACTTGGGGATGTGGTCCATAGCATCTCCTGCAAATCAAAAATCAAGCACATAAACAGGTTGAGACAATCTCTCCTGGCACTGAAGTATATAGGCCACCACTAGCTGTGAGATACATGCCCTTGAAATCACAGTGGGACTGGCAGGAGGATAAACAAAGATGGACTTCAGCCCCCTGCAGGTACAGAGAATTCAGAGGAACTGAAAATCTTTAGCCTAGAATCAGTCCAAATTCAGTGTTCCCGTGAAGTGACATTCTTGTGAGACCTCAGCACCCTGCATGTTTGTCAGACATATCCCAGGACAGCAGGATCAGCAAGCCTTGTCCCATCCTTCTGCAGTGCAAGAAGGGAGTTCAAGTACTGGGCACCTCTTTAATTCCCAGGCCAGCCAGGAGCTAGCAATGTTTTTTGCAAGGACTTTCAAGCCCTGAAGAAGCTCAGGCCCTCGACTGAAGGGCGAGAAGGACAAGAGGTGACTTGTGCTGGTACAGGCATGCATGGCACTGCTACCAGTCCAGTGACCAAACCCCTGAACCGAATGCACTCCCCTGGAAAGGGCTGCATTTGGAGAGGAGCAGACAAGAGCTTCAGCTTTAGGCTGAGGTCTGTAGGCTGCAACTGGAAGGAGATTGCTCTGCCTCTGCCAGCCTTGCTCCTTGGCTTGCATCCTGCAAGGGCAGACAGCTCTCAAATTGTCTGTCATGGATGTGCAGCATCAGTGAGGTGGGCGGTACCAGCTTATTTGGTAGCTGGCCACAGAAATGCTGAGCAGAGAGAGAGCTTGTTCCTCACTGAAGCAGGACTGGGCTCGGCTAAACACTGTCTCCTCCCTGGGCACAGCTACTTCAGTCCCCTTCCTGCCACCTGCCCCAGCAGCTGGCCCGGCCAAAGGCAAACACTAAGCACTGGGGACACTCACAAATCTTTTCAACAGCCCATTGCCACTCTGCCACAGCCTGACCTACTCCATGCCTCCACCAAATCCAGCCACACATCTGGGCCTTTGTGCCACTGAGAAGGTCATGCAGTGAACAGCCTGGAGGTCCCAACACTGCAGGGGTGCTGGAGTCCACAGTGGTGCAACTGCTGTACTGACATAAAGCAGAGCAAAGGCCACTTAGCACCCATCACCCCCAAATCTGGCTTAGGGATGTGGGATCAGCAGCTCTGCCATCCTCCCATCAGTTCTTCAGCTTTTTTCTCAACAGCACCATGAGCCAATGCAGGACGAATCTGCAAGCAGTGCCATTAGCCCAGAGCTCCAGGACTAAACTCATGTGATGGGGAGGGAGCTTGGCTATTTGTGTGGGTTGCACTTTCATCCCTGCAGCTTCCCCCAGACCTCATCTCCCCTTCCACTGCACGTGGCTGGCTCTGAGGGAATGGGAGTGCTGGGAGCTGGGTGCACAGCCTGGTGCTGCGTGTGAAGGCTTTACTGCAGCCCCCTCACACCGACCCGCGTGCGCCTGTGCCAGCCAAATCATTCTGCATCATTTCTCTCTCTCGAGGAGGTAATGGACTGGCTCCTCACCATCTGTCTGGCACACTGCAAGGCCTTTGGTAGCAACAGGTCCTTCCAAGGTAGCAATTAGAGACAGGAAGAGAAGAAGGAACTATTTTCTACAACTAGAAGCCATGTACAACCAACACTACTGCTCTGCAGAGAAAGGGAGGCTTAGGTGTAACACTAAATACACTGCTCAAGGGGATGGTGCTCAGAGAACAGAAGAGTTACACCTGAGAGCAAACATGTAAACCTCCAACGCTGCTGCCCTTGGTTGGGAACAGAGCAGCTGAAACCCTGGCAGGGACAGTGCCTGACACTGCTCAGCTGGCAGCGACTGCCCAGGGGTTCACTCTGGTGGTAATGAAGAGCCTGGAGCCTGTCAGCTGTGCCAGGGGGTAGGAGGCTCTCCCCCTGCATCTGGCACTAAGTGACAGTGACACAGGCAGCAGCAGTCCTGACTCTGTTCAGAAGGTGGCACTGGGGTGTGATTACCCTCTGGCAAGGAGGTAAATGGGTCAAAGCTGAACACTGGGGAAAACAGCTAGCTTGCAGAAGAATTTAGTATTTTCCATGAAAAAAAAAAAGAAAAGTAAGTAATAAATTTTGTATTTTCTCTCTGGCAACCCTGAGAACTGAAATTTAGCATCCCACATCTAGCTTGAGCCACTAATAACTAGAGTCATTATTTTTCATCTTTTAATTGCATTTTGCTACACATCTTAGCGTATGAGGCTTGCAGAGAGAGGAGAAAAGTGGGGAGACAGAAGACAGACCCTGTTACCCTCATAAGTGCTCAGACAGAAGGGTCCAAGAGCTGTTCAGAGGTGGAATGTGATGATGAATTTCAGCTGCAGAAGGTGGGCTTGATGTGTCCCTGAACTGGTAGCCTTAGGATCTCACCTCAATCACAGCACTGTGTCGTTCAGATTTCATAACAGCCCTTAGAAAATCACCCCTTTTCCTAACCCCTCTCACCCTCATTATGGCCAGCAGACCAGGGATTTGCCAGGTGACCCTATCATCCTTGGGTCACCACTAGAGCTGCAAAGAGAGGTCTCAGCAACTCTGCAGTCCCTTTACTGGCACACCTGAAACCCCCAAAGCTCTTTGTCTGAATGCCTGGCAGCAGACACAGCCCCCTCCCTCCAAATCTCCAGCTCAAATGTTCAAGCTCTAGCAAGATCACAGTGTCAAGCAATCCCACTTTGTAAGGAGAGACCTAAAGCTGAGCCCTTCTCCCCTCAGCTGATAATGACTCGAGCTCCTGGTAGCCACTTGAGCTGCACTGAAGTGCACCTTTAACAACCCAGCTCACCCAGGTTGTCAGTCAGGGTTGTGACCTTTAGGCAGGTAGAAAGCTCTACAGATGCTCTGCCAGCACTGAACAGGGCAGAACTGAGGACTTGGTGGTACCAAGCTTTAAAAGCTCCTGCAGGATAACAGGAGCAGCTTTGTGAGCTCCAGACTCCCAATGGCTTCAGGGCATGCCCAAGCAGCTCTTTGTGATGTGCTGCCACCCATGCTGGAAAAGGGCCCCAGCCCCCCAAACCATTCTGGAGAAGCTGTCTGGAGCTGTCTGTCTGTCCTCTGCTACCACCCTCCTTGGCCAAGTGCTTTGGCACACTACCCAGGTCTACAGGTGCAAAACACCACTCTCTCAGACTGATTTTTCCAAGTTTGCCCATCTTGCCCAAAATGCAAAGCTCTGCTACCCAGATGCCTCAGAAAGGGTTTCTTAGGAGCCCAGGTGACTTTAGTCAGGGTCCAAGCTGGGACCAGCACCTTCAAAGCATGTCATTCACTCTCTTGCACTGTTTCATAACCTGCAAGTCTTACTTGAGACAAACCTGTTTCCCTGTTTGCTTCAGTGCTCGGAGGCTTTTGAGTGAAAATCTGCTAATGTAACACAGATGAATAATGTCATTACTACAGTATTTAAGGCCTGATCTGTATTTCTCTTTCTTTGACACCTGCAGTCTACAAAGGTTCCCAAGCAGCATCATGAGCATATCCAAAGCAGATATTGCTTGCAGAAGATGTCTATGTCTTACTGCAGCAGCTTGCAAAGAAGTCTTGTTTGCTGGAAAAGCCTTCCTACACTCCCCTGAGAGCTCCTCCATGCCTGCCTCAGGCAGTTCAGTTTATTTTTATTGCTGTATCTGACACGTCCCCTTAATACGCATCATTAACATCCTGAGCTGCGCTAGTCAGCAATTTAATTCTCAGACCCAGGGTCACAAGCAAGAGGAGGTTTTTCCTAGAAGGTTAGAGAGGATAATTTCCAGCACTGCTTAGGTGTGGCTCTCCCCTTGCTGCTGTCCTGAGACCCTGGCCATCCTCCTCAGCTATGTTCTGGAGGATGGCTTTCTTTTAATAAATTTGCCAAGCAAAGTTAAGCCACTGCTGTGGCACAGCTTCCCTGCTGTGCATTTGCAGATGCTGTGGCTTATTCAGACACTAGAAAACCAGCAAGGAGGAGGGAGGGCCCACAAGGGCCATGTAATGGAAATGTGCAGTGATGAAACCCCCCATCCTCCATGTGCCAGAGCATCTGGTAAGAGTAAGGCTACAGCATTGGTATCCGGAAAATTCCTGTTAAAACACACAGGCCCTGAAGTCCCTCTTGCAGTGACTGCACCCATTGCTTGCAGGCTGCAGCTGAAGCTCAGCAGGGACCAGCAAAGCTCATACTTAACACAACTAATTCAGCAGTCTGAGACAGCCAGCAGACATCAGTAAACTTGCCTCAAGCTCTTAAGCTCAGGATCTCAGGCTGAAGTTCACACACCCTGTGAGCTCAGCCATTCTTGTAGGTATGAGTGTTCTGATGAAGAGGCCATATAAGAGCACTCATCAGCTCCTAACAGAGCATCACCATGGACAAAATAGATCCAGAGGAGACCAGAAACCAGATCCCAACCCCAGCACTGGATAACTGGGGATATTTGGAGCTGAAACAGCCCACAATGCAGGAAGAGTCAGAGATAACAACTGTAAATCAGAGTTGAACTCCTCAAGACTGCCAGCAGTTGTTGGGAAGGTTCAAACAGATTTTCTATTTGCCAAAATCAGAGCAACAGAGTGGATGTGGCTCAGGAGAGACTACAAAGGACCTGCAGAGATTAAATACATTGCAGAGTCCCATCAAGGCAGATACCTACTGCACTGTGTATCACCACCAGAGTGCAGGCAGTACTACCACAGGACCCTGTGCCTTCAGGGTCTTTTTAAAATCATGGATTTTACACAAGTGTTACAATGGAGGGAGGCATTTAAAGCCTCCAAGCCCATGACTCCCATCTTGGTGACTGGCAAACTGGAAAGCAGGAGAATGGATTGGTGGATGGATGGATGGATGGATGGATGGATGGATGGATGGATGGATGGATGGACAAAAGCTCTGGATTTCCTGGTTGTTCACAGCTGATGGAATATTTTTGCTCATTTGCTGCCCAGCTGCTTCTTAGCAGGACACCTGTTATGTTGTCTAACAACTTTAATCCCCCAGTCTCAGCAGGTTATCAATGTTGCTCCTTTAAAACCTTTGCTCTTGAATGCCTGCAATCCAGGGAGCAAGGAGTCAGGTGGGTTAATTTATAGAGATTAATTCTGCCAAAATAGCAGACTAAAGGTCTCTCTCTGGTATGAAACATCATAATAGGCAAGAGGCTGGAAGGAGCCTGTATTAATTATGCATGAACCCGGCTGTAACTTCCCTGCCCACACCATGAATCTCCAGACACATCTGGCCCATGCTGTGCCTCTAAGCACTCCAAAAAAATGTGGAGCAGATGTCAAAATGGGCAGAGAAAAATGCAGGTCCCAGGGAACATGTGGGGGTTGGATGTGCTACTCTGCTTGGACCAACTGGACATGCTTCAGGGAGCCCATGCTTCAGGGAGCCCAGGGTCTGCCAGCTGCCTGGATTTGGCTTCCCAGAATCCTATCAGATGTGAGGTAGGCCATGTTGCTGGTTAGACTCTAGCCAGGCTCAGAGAATCACCCAAACAGGTTTCATTTGACATGGGCATGAGGTTTGTTTGGTCCTTGCCTGTATTATGGTTGGTCTGGAAAAAACAGATGACCTTGACTTCCTACAGCATTTGTCCTCCAAAAACTGTGCTTGAGAAATCCAGAGACTTCTTGTAAGAATAAAGCTGGGCCCAAGTTCCACATGCGGGGTGAAGGCCAAGCAGAAGGGATGTTCTTCCCACCTGCACATGCTGTGACTTGTTATGGGATACAGGTCTGGGGCATGGTAACTCCTGTGTCCTCCCTGCCTCCTTTTCCCAGCACCTCACCAGATGGTGAGAGCCACTGAGGAATGAGGCATTTGTAGTGATGGGTTATGGGGGGCTCAAGCCCTTAGTCCTGGTGGGAAGTCCTGGCCAGGTGCATCAGTCACTTCCCACAGGATTTTGCAAATCAGTGCCAGTGGAGCATCTGCTTCCCAGTAGTGCCTTTGTGCTGGCACCAGACAGGGCACCCAGGCACGCAGCTGTACCTCTGCACATCGCACTTATTCCGCACCAAGGGGCTTTTCACTCCAGTTGCTTCTTCCCATCCTCCACATCTCCCAGTGCTTCTGTGAGAAGTGCTGTGAAGTCTAAGCCAGCAATGTGATGGCTCCAAGCCCCGACCTGCACAGTCCTCTGGGACCCTTCCTCCTGGAGCTGAGCTCTCTAACTCAGCTGTTTCTGCCACTCAGTTTTTGTGTTCATGACAAAGGCCAGCAGATCAGGCCACTTTCTGACACGGGAGCCCAGAGAGAGGGAAGCTCTGCACAAGCTCTGAAATGTGTGTGGGTGAGATGGGAGCTTGTCCATGAACAGCTCCAACAAATTTTAGCTGAGTGAGGAACAGGAAGAAAGTCATTGATCCATTGCCCTGAGCCACCTGAAAGTGCAGAGCATTTGGAAGTCATTCATTAAAGGCAGTTCTGGAGACACAAATGCTCACAAATTTGTACCCACAAACCTTCAGTGCAGCTCAGCATCGCATCCCCAATCTGAGACACAGGAAGCATGAGGGCACTCATGGAGCAGCTTTCCAGAAATAAACAAAAGCTGCTTTGTCCACATCTCCCCTCCTGTGTTTCAATCTGCTCTAACTTACTAGAGCCAAGAAATTAAAACATTCTGGGTCTGAGGCTTGGGATGAAACTACTCATCTCTCCAGCCCATGGCTCATGGAAAATTGAATCAGAAGCTGTAGGGACTCTCAGAGAGCAGTCAGGTTTTTCCTTCCCCTCAGCAAAGTTTCCCCATGATGTCTCCCTAATTTCGCTACTTAATTTAAGTCTGGAGTCCTAATGGGTTGTCCCTTTTCCCTCAATGTGGCTAGTGACCTCAGGCCTAGAAAAAAACCACACAGAGACCACAGTCTGAAGGAGAGAGCAGGAGTCTGCACTCCCCCACACCCCTGTACAACTGGGCACCATCACCAGCACTGTCCCTGCCTCCAGGTAGAGAGTGACCCGCAGAGGGCCAGGCACTGGACAGACTGACATCCCTACTGACATGACCATGGTCTGTAATGCCTCTCCAGTCCAGATGATGCTGATTAAGCAGTAGTGCCTGGATGTAATGTGCTTCCTTATGGCTCAGGCACTAATGGTGCTCAGCAAAAGCAAGCAGCAATTAGTGCATCTTCAGGCACTGCCCCCGCAATACATCAATAGCTATTAAGGATAATTTATCCCATTTTTAATAGTCACAGAAGCTTCCCCATTCCGAATCCTGATTTTCAATCACCAGTCTGTACTGGGACTTACTCAACTACAATGCTTTTGAACTCAGATAAGAAAGAAGGTGGGTCCTTGGATACTCTCACAGCCACTTACATCAAGATGTGCTTTACCTGTTGTGTGCACATCTGCAAAAGTCCACCAAGAATCAGGCTTGGAGAGATCAGAGCATCAGAGTCAACACCTCTCGTGCCATGGCATGATTGCAGAAGAGCAGTGAAGTGAAAAAGGTGGTGAGATCAGAGAGGAGAGCTCTAAGAAGCCTCCAATTGCCTCCTCCATCCCTCGTGCCAACACAGGAGTCTCAGCAGGAGGAGACCAGGATTAATGGCACAACTATAAACACGTGGAGTCTCAGCACACTGCTCAGTCACAGACTGTGTGCTCTGCTGCAGCAAATCCCCCAGTGGCTCTGTCCCTGCCTGCCCCTGGAGGCAGAGGCATACCTGTGGTCTCCAGTGGATGAACACATTTGAATGGCTGTGAGGTGTTATAGCACTGTTGTGGAATTTTCAACAGGAGGCAAGTGAATGTAGGAATTTCCAAGGACAGAAAGAGCAGACTCCCGAGGGATGCTGCAGAACCACTGGGCAGAACATTGGGCCTCTTTGGACCAGCCCCTGGCAACACTTTCAAAGTGTCTGAGACATATGCATCCCTGTGCACAGGGAGGAAAAGCCACGCAGGTAAAATCCACTTCCTTCCAGAAAAAAAAATTGAAACAAGAATAAATAGACTTTGAAATGTCTCTAGTACCTTTACCTGCAGAGGGTTCTTTGTGCTTATGGCAATGACGTGATACTTGTAGTAACACAGCTCACAGCTCCAGCAGCCTCTCTCGCTAATCCATTTGATCAGACACGGCTGGTGTGTGCACTTCACAGATCCATCGCATCGACACGGGCTCAGCAACTCCCCCTGGAAGAGACAGACAGCATCAGCGAGGCTTCCCTCCTCCCCAGGCACGGCACAGCACGGCACACGTGGCGTGGCATGGCAGAAGCTCCCTCATCCACCCATGTGAACTTTCTTGCTTTTTACCTGGTTTGGCTCAGACAATCGTGCTGCCTCCATCCCTTTTCCCTCTAACAATGCTTGGCAGATGTGAGCTGAGACTGGCAGGGATGCAGTGGTCTCAAACACTGGGGTCTGACATGCCTTGCTGACACTGAAGGAAAAGCTAGATGAGCACAGCTCTTACCAGACTCCAGAGGACCCACACTGACCCCAACCAGTGGACATGCCACTGGTTCACTGCTCAGGTTTCTATCTCTGCTACCTATTTTAGAAAGTGGGGTTGGTGGTGGGGATAGTTGTGAGACAGCCTCTGCTGCAGACTGATGTCCGGCTCAGACCTGAGCAGCTTCCTCAAGCCCAGGCAGGCAAAAGGTCCTCAAATTTCTCTCCACTTTCCACACAGTCCACTTTCCCCAGACAGTCATACTGGTGAATAGCTACAGGGCTGGCTATCTGCACCCTACAAGCAAGATGGAGAACAAATTGTGTCCTGGCTTGTGACACATATGGTTATGAGTGGTGGCCAAAACACTGAACCTCCTGGCTCGCTCCCTTGTTTCTGGTGTAGCTTTTAACAGAGTATCCAGGAAAACCCCATATTATTCTGATCCATCTGCTATCATCCTGTTCACCATGGGACTATATTCCTCTCTGCACACAAGCTCAGAAGCTCTTTACAGTTGTTTGCCATTGTTTATTTAGGTTAGAAGAGAGCCACTACATTTTACTCCTCACTGTTTGTTGTTTAAAAGCCACAGTATGGACTCCAATAGTGTATTTAGTTGTGCTCCAAGATTAAAAAGCTTTTAAAGGAAGAATAAGGATATATATGGGACAGGGAAGGCTGGATCATACTTTCAGCATTGAGGAGAAGATATTTGCTCTTTTAGTCCCAGATCAGCCTCATCACAACCACGATGGAGCACCAGGGTAACAGACGCTGGCATTGGACACTGCTGGATATGGTAAAAGACATCCATCCCTTGGGTTATGAACCAGATCCTGCTCCTGCTAACCCTGGTGGGAAACTCAGCTTCTAGGTCACTACATCAGGTCTCAGGACCCAAGGAACTGAGGATCACACTGGGCAAGTGTGGTACTTCTTTTTACGAAACCTAATGCGAACACGTTAATTGTTTCATTTGTTTCAGCTAGGTGACCTAAAAATGTCATCTCTCATGAAATTTTAGCAAAACTGTAAATAACTGTTTATGTTACAAACCCAGCCTTAGCTCTACTTGTTACTGGTTTTCATTACATATTGGAGGGGATACAAAGGGAAGGGGGCAGCAAGGGGGGCTGTAGGCTCCATGAACCTTTTCTACCTGGAAAGGGGTGACATGATGAACCAGAAGAAGGGAAGAAGGGAAGGATTAGATGGGAGAGAGGTGCATGTGGGAATGAGCACTGACATTTGGCATTCAGACTCCCCACATGAGGTCCAATTTGAGGGGCTCTGGTTTGGCTGTGTATGTTTGTGCCCTTTGCTGAGACTGGGGTGGGGCATTGCCAGTGTGATAAGGAGCCCAGAAGAGCAGGCACTGCCAGACAGGATGCAAAAGGGGAGGGATCAGAGCTTGGCACAGCTCCTCTGCTCACCAAACCTCTGCCACACCAAGAGCCTGTGTGGTAAAGGATCGCTGCTCTGTGCCTCTGCTCTGTCCTTCTCACCTCAGTCGCTGGTGCCTTATTTTCTCAACAGCTTCACTCCTCAGCACACAAGTGCAGCCCCAGCACCAAGGAGGTTATGCAGAAACCTCCCAGCTCTGCAGCATCCCTGCCTTTCCACCTTGCTGCACACCAGGGTCTCTTGCAGGGCTCCAAATGGTGAGTGCAGGACCTGGGCTTTGTCTAATGAGCAGCCAGAGGCATCGATGAGGAGGGATCAGGAATGTAGCAGAATGGAGCAGGAACTAAGAGCAACAACCTCCAGGCAGAGGCAGAGGGAAACGCTGTAGCTACAGCCTGGACTCGCATTGGCTTCTGGGGCTCTGTAATAAATGAATCTGAGCTTCTCTCTTCAGAGCCAAGAGATGTTCATAGATGTCCTACAGCACCATGGGGACCCAGTCTCCCTCCCTAGCCCGGATGCTCTATCAGACAGTCCTGCCAGCTCCTACAACCTCAGGATTCAGCTGTGGAGATGAATCCCCCAGTAACTTGATTTTAGCAAATCCAGCAAAAACTCAATTTATCACATTTTCCCCAGCCGTCTGAAATATTACATCCTTGTATGTGGCACACAGCTATTTTTGCATACTGTGAAGCCCCATTCTGTCCACAGCAGGCATTTGTAAAACACTGCCACATGCACACACACGCACATGCACTCCTGTACCAGCAGAAAAACAAACACCAGGGGCATATTAAATGAATAAATCCTTTGTACAGCAAAGGAGAAGGAGTCTCATTGCTGGCTGTACAGAGAGCTCAGAACAGACCATAGGCTGTGATCCACAGGAAGGTTTTACTGCAGAGTCCTCTGCTGCTAAAAGCTACAGGAACACAAAAGCAAACCCCAAGTGAGACCCAGATCACAACAATTAGAGATGGAAATAAATTCCTCATGCCCATTTCTGCAAGTTTGTAAAAGATGTCTCTGCACAACATATTCTCCAGTGCTCCAACAGCAGCGTTCCCACCAATTCCCCCTGGGGACTGCTCTCCAACAACCCTCTGAAGGATCTATTTTCCTACTTCACAACACTTATTGCAACTTCCCTTTGTAGAGTTATCCCTGGGACGAGCCTAAGCAGCATTTTTCCTTTATCAGCAACTTGTGAAGAAATGCTCCCCAACTGCAAGCTTCCTCCTCAGCTTGCTCAGTACCATCTTGTTCTTCTGAAACACTCAAGTGTGCTTTGGATTCAGTGCACCTGCCTTTTTTTTTTCCTGCTATTATCCAAGTCTAACTTAGAAAAAAAACAGAGTTAACAAAAAGGGAAGGGTGCTCTAGCTCAGCCACAACCATTTCAACATATGCATTTAATACTCTTCTCTAAAGAGTAATATATTAAGTGATTATATATAATATTCTTCCCTGTTTCTGGCTGTGATGGAAGCTTGTCTTGACAAGCAAGTGCAAGGCCAGGCTGAACTGGCTTTACCCTGAGGAGGGCAATGCTGCTGGATATGCACCAGCAGTGCAGGTCTGCTCCAGCTCTGTCCCAATCCATACCCATTGCAATACGTCAAAGTGGTCAATGATTATCTGGCCCCTGCTATTTAAAGCCTACTGGGAGGAGTGCTGAGAAAGGATGGGAAAAAAAATTATTGCTGGAACGTGCTTGTGGTGCTTGGTACATCCAGGGAGAAAATAACCACATCAGGAGCAGCATCACCCCTGTTGAGTGCTGGTGGCAGTGTTTTGCCTGGCTTTTATCTGTCATTTATCAGTGCTGGGAGTCCATGCACTCTTTGCTACCACAGCTGCAGCTGCTCACCCACCATTAGGCAGGCATGGGGTGTGTTTGCCAGGTCTATTCTTTTAACTGCAAATCAAGTAAATCAAGCAAATTTGCCCACCCAGTCTCCTTTAAACAGGACAGGGCTGAGGATGATGGTGTTACTGGACCAGGATGTGGTTGGTCTTCTGGGTTGACCCAGCTGTACTGAACTATATCTGGTGCCTGGGCTGATCCTGAGCACCAGTTCAGCTGGAAAGAGCCATGCTACCAGCACCCTGTTACTACAACCATTAAAGCAAACATTTTGAAAGCCAGTGCAAGCTGTAGAGAAAACCAAGATAGCTGATGGTGATCTTAAGACCTGCAGTTTTTCTTCACCTGTGCATTTTCCTTGCTCAGGTATGCAAAGTAGCACGAGCATCACAGGAGCAGTGCCCTGGGCCAGAGCAGGTCAGTGTGAGGATGCTGAAGCAGTTGTCCCATCACAAGGGCTGCCATCTCTCTCTGGGTGTGTACATGCAGCTGCTGCTGCTCACAGACCTGCACGCACACATCTGACTGCTAACATTTATCTGAGTTTGTCTTGTTTGCAAAAGGAAGCCAGGGTCATTTAATTTCATATCTTCAGCTGTGTCTCCTAAATATACTTAAACCTTCACATCGAGTTCAAATGCAATGGGAAGTTTTATTATGGCAAATAAATGCCAAATGATTTCCATATTAGGAACATAATTACAGACAAATTAAGTCCAATGGCAAAGAGAAGGCCATTGTTACAGAGCTAGTAAACTTCAATAAATATGTACTAATGACCACTCTGATGTCCTAGACCATTCTGTCTTCACACACTGACAAGAGTTGCCCTTCAAGCCTTTTGAACTAGGTGGCAAGGGACATGGAATAAGTATCTGTGTGTATGTGTGTGTATATATATGTATTACACTGCATGAATACTCCAGCACTGGGGGAAACTGACACAGAGCATGGACCCAGAGAGGACAGGACTTGGGTCTCCCATGGTATCAGGACAGCACAGGACATGGTTATGTATGGGGCACTGGTGAGATGGCATTTCCCCAGGCACTTCAGCAGAGCTGGGTGCTGATACCAATCTCCATCTTGGCAGCAACCTGTGGAGAGATTTTTCTTGACCCAGCTGGGTTAATACCCCAACTGGGCACCCCCCTAATATCTGGAGAACTTATAGGAAGATCTATGCAAGTGATTATAAAAAGAAATTATCCAGACTGCCATCTCTGTGACCAGGACTGGCACATCTCACAGCTCCCCTGCCAAGACCTGCTATCCCTGTAGCATGCCCATGGCACTGCCCATAACAGGCAAGATCTGTGTGCCCTGGGGTAGTATGAGAATCCCCCATCCCAACAGCAAGAGGAAATACAGGCCCATGAAGAACTGGAGAAAAATCTAGCTCTGGACAATTGTTTCTGTTGCTCAGCTATGGTTTTAAGCCTGTGGCTGCCTGGCTGAAGTCTTTGGTGTGTGCCCTTGGCTTGGCAGCTCCCTGGGTCAGGACCACGTCTCTGAAGGGCTCAGGTTTGGTAGAGGTGTGGGTTCCTCTCTAGGATTTCTCAACCCCTTGGTAGTATGAGGAAGCAGCCACAGCTGGGCATGTCAGGCTGGGGGCTCTGAGATGTGGTGGGGTGTGGTGGGGACACAGCTCTGCTTTTTCATGGTTTTCTGCAATTTTCAATGGGTATTAGCTGTTCTGGCAGCCCAGTGAATGGGGTGCTTATCTCTCACAGGGTGATGAGAAATCCAGCAACAAGCCTCAGGCATCTCTGCCTACAGGCTGGGTGTGAGCAGACAGGGATCTCAGCTTTAGTGCACCCAGCAAAACCACCACCCACCCCTCCAGGACCATCAGGGGTATTTTGGTGATGTCTGAGAGTGTGGGCACTGGTCGGAGAGGGATGTGTCTCACAAGGTCCTGAGCTGAAACCCAACATTTGTTCCACAGTGAGTCTTGTCTGAAAAGCCATCACGTCTGCAGAGCTCCTGATGCTCTAAAAACAACACAAATTGCCTTTCCGCCCACGGAGGCTGCTGCTGCTGCAGCACCTGTGAGGAGCACCAGGGCTGCCACCCTGTTCAGGCTTTTTCTGCACCTCTCCCATGAAAACATGAAAGGTTGCAGCCCCAGTGGCGAGGGACCCGCTTTGCATTCTTCTGCTGGAAAACTCATCCCACCATTACCACAAGAGACGACTTCCCAGCTGAGCAGCCAATGCCCACAGCCTCTGGCTTTACCGTGGACAAGAGAAATTTTAAGTTTTCTCTGCTCTTTCCCATCTGCAGTGTTTTGTGCCTGTCACCACTGCTGAGACAGACAATGATAGAGGTGTCAGCTCAGAATTTGGGAGTGGGATGGAGAAGTGGAAAGGGAGACTTTCCATTTTGTGAGCATTACCATTCCCCTTGGGGACTCTTTTGTCACTGTAGAGCTGAGGGATCATCACCTCATCTGGCTGCTCATCAGGATAGGAATGAAGCCTGCTCATGTTTTAAGTCAAAACATGTTTTTTTGGTTGAACAGATGACTCAAGAGCCTCAGCTGTGCTGGAGACAGACTGTGGGTCAAACCCCTGTACCCTCATGCCCAGCAACAGTGCAGGGATGTGGGGGAGAGGTGTCTGACTGGTCTCATCTCAAGGCTGTGCCCTGGTCAGCAGAGAACAGAGAAGTCCCAAGAGGGCCCTGAGCTGCACCACTGCTGCCCTCTTTGCCAAACTGCCCTGCTCCTACTCTGCCACCTCTGAGTGGGATGTTCCAAAGCAAGACCCCTCACTGTTTATTAACAGGGATGGGTGCCACATCTGAAAAGCCTGAGAGCAGCCTCCATACTCCACCTTTCCCACAGGGTAAGCAACAGACTCAGCCAGGCAGGAGAAGGGATGGGTTTCCTCTGCACACAAATCATCTCTCAGCTCTGCCAGAGAGCAGGAAAGAGAGATTCTTTTCCTCCCATAACTGCTAAAACCTTAAAGAGTTCTGCAGGGCAGGAGGGTGGGAGAGAGAAATGAAGACAAGGAGTAAAATCTCATGAAGAAAAGAAAGGAGGAGGAAGAGGCCTGAGAAGTCCTGGTTGCAGAAAGCCCTACACATTAGAGAGGCAGCTCTGGCTCCCTCAGACAGGAGCCTTTGCTGTGGTGACTCATCCTGGGAGCAGTCTGGAGTGGTGGTGGCTCTGCCCTCGCTCCTTCACTGATTTCCAGGGGAAGGTGATTGAACACAGCTCTGCTGAGCTTAATGTGAACTGTCAGGGAGCTGGGGCGCATTTGCCTTGGTAACAGAAGAGAAAACAGGAGAGTTGCGGAGTTTAATATAAAATATTTGGACATGACCCAATCCCTTTCCACTATAAAAAAGGAAAAAAGGACTTAATCTAGGCTAGGGCTGTTTCAGTATTTATCTGACAGTAACCTGGTCATGTGTTTGCCCACAGTCTGGTACCATCCAACAGCTCTGAGTGTTTGTCACCATTGGTAAAGGCCAAAGGCAGTTGGTTCAGGAAAGTGTCTAATGGCTTAACACCAGTTTCTTTCAAAAGGGCAGAAAAAATGAATTTTTTGTGAGAAACAGAGAATCACAGGGCATTTTCTGTGCAATGAGCTATGGAGTCCTTTAACACCTGGTTGCAGGCCAGTGGAAGGTGAAGGGCAGAGAGCCATTTGATTTAAGTCCTGCTCAGCCAGGAAAGGGAGACAGCATGGAAGGAGATGCTGGGGATTGGTTCTCACCTGAGTCAACCACTGCAGGGGAAGTGAGAGGGAAGGACAGTCCCTAAGGGTGCCCTTAACTGAGAGGAAAGATGCTGAACTCCATCTCTGTGTGCAGGTCTTGCCAACAGACAGGCCCTTCTCAGAGGAGACTCCTCTGAACAAGAATCCCGACCCATCAGCTTTCCTCAGAGCAAATGAGAGCAAATCAGAACCAGTCAGTTCCCAGAGCAAATCAGTTCCTCAGCAAACACAGGGACATGCAAGCACTCCTGCCATGTTGGTGTTGCTACCAGCAAATCCGTGATGAAGAAGCTCAGACTTCTGACTTTTGATCCTCAAAAACTGTTCCACTAGAACAAAGTCAAACCTTACCTGAAATATCAGAAAAGAAATTAGGAATTAATTATCAACAGCCCAAGGAGCAGACAGGTTACAATATAAGGTATTTATTTGCTTTTCTCTCTACAGAAGGATTTTCACAAGAAAAGTTACTTGACTTGTGTGTTCTACAGCCCACTTCATCCTAATGTCATTGAACATGTTTTTGATTAGCTGATTTAAGTAATTCTTACTAAATGTTGCTCGGTTGCAAGGAATCAAAAGGCAAGTGTCTCAAATATCACCTGCTGTGCCTCATCAGGTGTGATAATAGCACCAATTAAGTGAAGAGCCTTCAGTGCACAGAAATCACAATGCTGCACATGTGAAATCAGGATACCTGAATACTCCTGAGCACTCGGGTATTGCAGCGACTTCAGCTCCAGACTTGTCCTGAATACAGAGTGAAGCCATTCCAGCATCCCAGAGAAGAAATGTCCTAGTCTGTAGCTCCTGGGCTTTTACCCAAAGTACTGAGGGCTTTAAGCTTCTGGAGATTTACCATAGACCACAACCCTCTCGTGAGCTAGAACGATCTAGTTACTTCTGAAAAAGAAATCCACTGTTGTTTCACTCTGGCTCTTCTTAATTAAATTTAAAGTATTTCAGACAATGCTTAGATTTATTCTGTGTGAGATACAAGAGTGAGCTCAATTTTTTCTCCCTAGGATGCGATGCTGGGATAAATCTGATGTGACACCATGAAGTCAAACAACTCTTCAGCACAAATCAAGTACCCTTAAGTTATGGCTTCTTGAAATAAACTTTCAACCAATTAAAGAGGTTTTTTTCTTTTTGGTACAAATGGCTTTTTCACTAGAGAAAGCCTCAGCTAAATAAAATTTTTCTAAATATACTTCTTTTTTTCATGGAAAAAAAAGATAGCAATTATTCCTTATTATCTCTAAGTTCAAAGTATAAAGTTAATGCTTTCAGAATGTGAGTACCGTACAATGCAATTCTTATCTGAGATGTGCTCATAATTCAGCAAATTGAACTTTGCAGCTACTTCCCTGGGAAGCTGTTCATAAAGATATTCAGCTAATGGCCGTTTCAGGAAACATTATGCCATCAGCTGCTGAGGAGCAGCCATGGAAAATCCACAGAAATGGATGCTGGTTTGACTCTCCAGATGATACACCCCACTTGTAAAGACAGCGAAACAAACAGAGCAATAGGCTTTTTGTCTTTTTGCTGTTCTTTTTCTTTTTTTTCCTCAGAGAAAGCTGAAAAACCCTTCAACATTAGAGCTGAGAAAATCTTTACTCTGTAATATTTGCCTGGTCTTCCTGCTTTCTTCACGAATGAGAAAATGGCCAGGTGCTATTGGCAGCCTTACAGCAGTGAGATGCTCCTCCCAAAAGTGCAGCAACTGCCAAGGAGCTGCTTCGCCCTGGTACCAGCAGCTCATCAGTGCAGGGGAGCAGAAAATGATGGCAGCCAGGATTTGAGGGTTGTCATTTGCCATAACACCCTCAAGGGATCCCCAGTTAGGACTGAGGGCAGCACGGTGGGGAACTGGGGGGGCCATGTGCACATTCAGTAAATGAAAGCCAGTAATAAGGTGCAAACAGAAGCACAGAGCACATCTCCACTACTTGAAGGCAGTGTTTCCCAGCTGGGAGTGGAGATGAGGACGTGACAGGAGGGACTGTCCCAACACATCTGGATGGGAATGGTTAGGCAGGAGCTTTTCCTGCTCCTTTTGGGATGGTCAAGACAGGCAGCTCAGAGATGGAAACCCTGTAAAGCCACATCTCCAAAGCTGTTTGTGTCTCCCGTGGTGTGAGGTAGAACTTGAATGTGGGCTGCTGGCCTCAGGTGCACCTGGGGGGAAGGCTGAGGACAGCCTGGCAGAGGGCTGAAAGCAGAAGTGAGGTGGGAGACAACACACACAGGGCTGCTGCAGTGGCTGGGGAGCTGTGATATAGAATAATGAGCATGGTTTGTTTACTTTTGGCTTCACTAGTGCTGCGGGACTGAGCTGTTTCATTAAGACGTGGCCTGATCCGCTTTTCCTTTCTGCCTCCCAGACTCAAGGAGAAGAATATGCAATTACAAAGTTCACTCATGTAGAGCCCTTCAATTACTGGGTAACTCTGTTATGGCTTTTCCAAATGTTACAAGACTCGAGCAATAGGACATGACATCTGAAGTAATTCATTTTTCATCTGCTGATTAGCAGAAATTAAAATGGTTCTCAGAACATACCAATTTATATGAGATCAAGTTCCTTATCATCCTTGTGGTGAAGGCATTTCTTTTTAATGTCTCAGGCAACCCTGCAAGCAGAGATGCTGAACAAAAATATAGGAAGGAGGCAGCAGACAGGGCAGCAGAGGGGAGAACAGAGGCCCACAGGGTCCGCAGGGTGGTGGAGCTTCAGAGCCTTGCCTTCCAATCCTGCCATAAGGTCACTTAAATGTTTGGCAGAAAGTCAAAATGCTTGCTGGAACAAACGTGCACTGGAGGCAGAAGCACCTCCTTTGGAAACAATGCTGCTATGGAGTAAAGCTGAACAGCCTTTACTGGCAGTGAGCTAAAAACCAGCCATAAAGATAAAGGGTTTCTTCTGCAGGTGTCTGCCAGCAGCAGCAAAGCAGGATGCACTTGTGCCATGATTATGGACACCACCTGGGAGCCCAACAGGCAAAATGCCAGCAGCACCTCTCCAGTGGGATCTAGGGATGTACTCATGGGGCTGTTTGCAGGGCTGGCAGCTCAGGGTCATATGGGGGACTCGCGGGGCTGCAAGTCAGATGGAAGAGCAAGAGGCAGCATGGAGCAGCCTGAGTAAGTGATGGGATAAGGGAGAGGATAAAAGCAGCAGGTCTCGCACCATTTGGTCATGGCAAGAGTGGTCACACTGCCCTTTCATTTGCTTTCTATTTTCAAGACATCCTGAGAAAGTAGGTGAAGCCCCCTGGGGAAAGGCTGGGATTAGGAGGTGGGTGAGCACGCTCTTGCTGACTCTCAGAACCATCCTCCCTGCCACTGCAGGAGCCTGGTCCAGAGCTCATAAACCCACAGCCTCACTTAGCTGAAGTGCAGCAAAAACACACCGTGGGAAAAAGAACAGGCAGCTCAGTCCCCAGATCCCTTTGCCTAGTGTGACATCTTTCCGGTCAAGAGCAGTTCAATAGGATAGAGCCAGAGGTACCAGTGGCACTGGCTGCACTGTCCCCAGGGGAAGCTGCACAACATTAATTATGATTTTTTCAGTGCTACCCTGGCAAAAGGCCTCCTGTGTATGAAGCTGCTTAAATCTATGCATTTCAGTCTTTGCCTGCAGACACCTCCTGGAAAGCCATCTTGTGTTCTCCTACTTCAGCTGGGGAATCCAGCTTTCCCTTTTACAGGCAGAGTATGAAACAGAAAGCAGAGAAGGTAGAAATAAATGTAAGAACAGCTGTAACATTAGTCAAGTGGGCTATAGAGGCCATTTTCTTTTTTCAATCCATCTTTTGCACAAGTTGAAGAACAGGTTTACTGTGTGTGTAAAAGTGAAATACACACACAGAGTAAATAATTACAGTGCCAGGGCTTTGAGGCTTCAGCACTAACTGTGCACAGATACTGAGCATTACATAGGGCTGACTTACCTTCAAAAGGTTATTGCAGAATCAGATGATACCCTGATTGGCAATTTACATACTAACAAACACATCAACCATGAGGCAATGTCAGATGCTATGCACAGCTATGCTCCACTCCAGAGGTGGCTTAATTTCAAACAGTGGCCAAATCATTTGTATCCCTCAGCATGAAAGATGACCTATTGAAATATGAATTATTACCTCTCTGTTATTGGTCTTTATTGTGCTTTGTCAAATTGGTTCTCCTGCTTTTTCCCCACAGGATCTGTTGCATCAGATACAGAACCTGTTTGTGCCAAGCAAGATTGCTCCTACCACACCTGGATTAGTTTAGCTTGGTGAACTGCATCCAGTCAGACTGGGCTGTGGCCTCCCAGCATCCTCCTTTGCCTTCCTCCAGAACAACACATCTCCTCTGTAACAACTCACAGTTCTCTCAGCCAGTTGTGTCTCCACAGGAAAGGGTCAAATACCAGTTCCTGAGTTCCAGTGGTGGAGATTTCATTGTCCTTCTAACCTGCACTTAGCTTTTAGAATGCAATTGTCCTTTACATCTGCCCAGCTGCTCTACTCCACTTTCTGGTGCACCAAGCCAGGAACAACATGAAAATGCCCAGCACACTTCCCTGACAGTGACCTGCTGTATTCTGACAAGACTTGTTACTCCTTCTCTATTGTTCATTCTGCAAGCAGCTGGGATGGAAGAAGGTCACTGGAGAGAGAAGAGGAAAAAGGGATGCTGTTCTCATTGCTTTGCTCTGGGTGTCATGGGTACAAAGGGGACAGGGCTGCAAATCCCAAGAGCTGAGTTCTTTTAGTGCAACACTCCTGGGCTTTGTTATGCCAGAAAGATTTTAAGAGGTTTTTGAAAGCTCCTAAGGTTTTTTTCTTGCCTTTGCAGAACTGGGGTCGGTAGAGAGATAAGCACAGAAATTATCACTATCCACACGTGTGTATTACCTGGAAGAAGTCCCACTAACTGTTGATTATTTGTGTTCAGGGCAGGGTAGTGTGTAATCAGCTACTCATCTGCTCTTTGGTGTCAAATGCTGAGAAGCTGTGTCTGCAGAGCTGAGAGCATTCAAGCAAGACTAAAGAAACTCATTACCCAGCTATCACCCTCCACGGTGATGCTCCAGGAATGGGAAATACCTGCAGCAGTCACAGATGCTCCCCATGGGCTGCAGTGTGATGGGAGCACAGCTGTCTATGGCTGGCATGGGCAGAGTGGGCCCTGGCCCCAGCTCTCCCTCCCATAGCTCTGCTGATGTCCTGCTGCTGGGTTTGGGGAAGTCTCCATGTTGGGACCCTTGCTCTGTGCATCAGGGTAATGACTCTTTACCACCACCCAGGGACATCTGTACACTTCATTTATCTGCGTGTGTCCAGGGGGTGTAAAGATCTTGAAAAAACAAGGCTGTTGAAGAGAAAATGGTTGAGCATGGCTGGCCATCTGTCTGCATGGACACTGACCTTCACTGGTGTGTCTTTGTTGCTCTGGCAGTCAGAGCATGTCCGAGCCTAAAGCACTTGGGCAGCCAGTTCTGCTCTGGAGACAGTTCCCATCCCTGCAGCAGCCCTGTTCACCTACAGAGGTGCTTAAGAGGCAGCTGTTTTCCAGAGGCCCTGCCAGTGTTCTGTGACAGCAAATGGAACCTTTAAGGAAAAAGAAATTAACTTACTACTGCACAGCCTCCTAGTAAGGGGGCTTCTCTTCTTCAGTATGTTTACACACAAATTCTCAGTCAGACTTCTGTGTCCTAGGTGAAAAGAATGGGCAGTGGCAGAGGATTTTTTGCTTCTAAAACAAGTACTTCCAACTACCATGCAAACCTGTGAAGGATCAGTGCTCAGTGGTCCCTTGCTGCAGGGCTGGCAGAGCAGGGTGGAGGGGCAGAGATACAACACCTGCATCCACCGCTCTTGCCCAAGCCATGTCTGCCTTCATCTCTTGTATCCACACATTTCCACAGGCAGTAAATACACTTCAAGGTTTTCTTTTTGAGGGGCAGTGAGTATGAAATGAAAGCAGTGGTGCCACCCGGCAAGGGTATGGCAATCATCCCATGAAGCTGGAGGACTTCTGACAGCCCCAGGGCCTGGAGGGTGAAAACACTGCGTGTCCTCCAGACCCTTCCCTTGTGCTTGGCCACATTCCCTGGGCTCTGGTTGCCGCCAGGGAAGCTGAACAAGATCTCTGAGTGGGACCTGCATCCTGGGCTTCACTGTTCAGGATCTCCAGCTATTTTGCCCTCCTGCTGCTGGGAGGAGAGCAGTGGGTTTTGAATTTTTAATTTAATTCCTTCTCTTTATTTCTTTGGAGATATCAGAGATGAAAGTCTGCCTAGTAACAGTGCTAAGGAACACAAGCACACAGGGGGCAGGTCTTGAAACGTGCTCTGCTGCACTGCCACGTGTTTTAGGGCTGGCTGTATTACAAACTGAAAGCAGGGTGTCCAGGTCCCCCCTGACCAGTTTATTTTCTGGTTAAATTCATTGCTTAATAGGAAAAAAGTAATAATCCAAGCCTGCAGCTATTAGAATTGCCCATCATTACAGAGGGTAGCTTGCCTCCCTCCTTACCTGATTAAGTTTCAAGGAAACAGCGACATAAGCTGAATAACAGTTTCCCCAAGGTGAGCCAAAAATACGGGCATGGTTGTCACCACGGGAATGGTTTTATTTGCACAGCCTGCAGGTAACTCGGGCACGTGAAGGCAAGGCTCGGTGTTTGGGCTGGAGCACAGGAGAGGGAAGGCGGAGGGGAAGCGGTCACCTTGGTGTAATGCGATGAAAGGAAGCGAGGTGAGAAACAGCAAAGGCAACAGAGCAGCGGGAGCCGTGCTGCGGGAGGGGGGCAGTAACGCGGCCCGGCAGCAGCGCACACCCGGCTCGGGAATCAGCGCACACCCGGCTCGGGAATCAGCGCACACCCGGGCCGGCAGCAGCGCACACCCGGCTCGGGAATCAGCGCACACCCGGCCCGGGCAGCAGCGCACACCCGGCTCGGGAATCAGCGCACATCCGGCCCGGGCAGCAGCGCACACCCGGCTCGGGAATCAGCGCACCCCCGGCCCGGCGGCAGCGCACACCCGGCTCGGGAATCAGCGCACACCCGGCCCGGGCAGCAGCGCACACCCGGCTCGGCCGGCACCCCGAGCGGCCGGCTGGGCACCAACAGCCGGGCGGGAGCCTGCGGTGATCTGTTATTTGCTTTTCCCCGTGAGCCAGGGACAAACCGCTACTCGGGCTGAACGTGTTACAGTCACACCACCTCGAGACTGCCGGCAGGTGCAGCCCTGCCTTAACCTGGGTGATGCTGTGTTTCTCTGCTTCGGGCCTTGCGATTTTGGGCGGAGGAATCCCCGGGCTGTCCCCAGCTTTGCACGGATTCTTGCACATTGTTTTCCAGATGCAAACCCTGAGTATTCCCTGCATTAACTATGAAGCAAACTCAGATATGCACAGGCAGTCGCTCAAACGTGCCTCCCTCTGCCATGAGCTTCCCTTTCCTCCCTGTCTGCTCTTTACATCACCTCTCTACACGCATGAATTTCTCCTTTTTCACTTCAGACTGTCAGGAGGAGATGGCAACAGACAGCTGCTTATCCTATGTCATGTCCACCAGCAGTGTTGTCTTGGGAGGAACATCATATATTACAGCTGTGAAAGATGATGGGACAATACCTTGGGACAGACACAGGGAGTGAGGGCCAACAAGGGAAATGCCATTATTCATCACTGGTGTGGGT
Source organism: Rhipidura dahli (assembly GCA_013399225.1). Lineage (NCBI taxonomy): Eukaryota > Metazoa > Chordata > Aves > Passeriformes > Rhipiduridae > Rhipidura > Rhipidura dahli. The sequence goes on along the minus strand of VXAC01006717.1, from coordinate 1,121,251 downwards.
GTACTCAGGCTTTTTACACACTGGAAGTCAGTTATGGAGATCGTCACTCATAGAAAAGCTTACAAGTTCCCAGCAGGGAGCAGAGGGACGATCCTAAAGTGCCCTAGAACATGAAACAGTCCTACTACAGTTTTTAATTATTAATATAACCCTAAAAACATCCTGCCTAAAGTAAAAAAAATATTTCTAGGCGCCTAAGTTCCAAATATACAGTCTGGGAAGACCTCAGGGCTCCCTCAGCTCAGACATCTCCTTCAAGGACCACAGAGCATCTTCACAGCCTACCTGCAGCTACTGCAGCATCCTACCTCTCCAAAGACTGACCCAGGAGAACTTCTGCCCAAACCTTCTCTTCACACTGGTTATTGAAGACCACTGTGGAAAGCCATTGGGCTCATTTCCACAGTCCTGGGGGCATTATCAAACACACCTGAGTGTCCTGAGCACACCTTTTGAGGGTGGAAAGTGAGGCTGGTACAGGGTTTGGATAAGGCAGTCTCTTCTTGGGCTAGTGGCCAAGAGCAATGGCAGTGTCCCCAGGAGGGGAATGTCCATAGCTGAACTGCTTCTCAGAGCAGCTGTGGGGAAGTACCTTTCAAGCCTCTACTAAAGCAGAGAACTGTCTGGGTATGGGTTTGCTATGGGTCACACAGGAAGCTTGGGAAGATTTTGCTGGGTCTCTGGTGCTGCTGCTGCTATTTGGGTGGCTGTGTCTATGACCAGCTCTGCTGAAAACCAGCCTGAAATCTTTAGTGGGGCCAGGGAAGATAGCCATACATAGAATGGAGCCTGTCCCTAGAAGCAGGATGGAAGGAGGCTGAGCTCCCTTTTAGTCAGCAATGCTGTGGCCTTTGTTTGGCATTAGTGAGTTGTGGTATGTTACTCTGAGCCATGAAGGATTTGTTTCCCTGGGACAGTGACAATGTTAGGCTGCACCTCTTTCCTAGGAGGATTTAGCTCACTGGTCTTGCTGCCTCATGGGGAGCAGGTACCACTGATTTTTCTCAGCCTCCCCTTTCCTGTCCCCTCTCCTTGTCTCCGTGGACATGCAGTGCCTGCGTGTTCTCTGTGAGCTCATTCCCAGGCATGGGTTGGAAGTGTTTGATAATGAAATGCAATCTAGTTTTATTACTAAAACACAGCTATTGTCATGTTAAAGGGAAAAACGAAGAAAAAAAATCACCTGGCAGCCTGTGGTGACCAGAAAACATGTAAACCCACTTCTCATCAAGGAATTTGCCCTGGCCCCAGGCTGGGCAGCCCCTAGGGGACTGATTTGTCCTCAGTGCAGCCAGGTACAAATGGAAATGTGAATTCTGAACTGAGCTGACTGGGATTCCTCCTGCATCCACCTTTATTTACTCTGGATGCTTCTCAGGTACAGAATTTCTCAATAGCAGGTTAATGGCTGAATGTGAGTAGGGAGCTGGCACGAGCTTTTTAACCTGATGCTAAACACACTTCATCTTTAAGCACCTGTGCTTCAGAAGCTCCTCACAGTACTCCAGTCCCTAGAGGAGACTTTCAGCTCTGCAGGACTTTCAGTGGAGGACTAGAAAATGAGACTGCTGTAGATTTGAAGATTGTAGGTTATGTCTAACATACCTCACCATTGCTGTATTTTATGCTCCAAACTTGTTTCATTTACCATGAACCTGAATACAGACCCTCAGCCAATGGGGAAGGAACGTTTTTCACCAGAGATCTGATCCAGTTCTGGTTGGTTTTTTTTTTTGCCTTTCTTGAACTTCAAGAGTTTGATATGGTCTTGGGTCTAAAAATAAGTTTTCTGTCCATGAGCCACTGTTTCTCTCATGTTTAAGGACTGGAATAATGGGTCTGCTCACATACTTTTTTTGTGGTTTTGGTTTTTATTTTTCCTGTGGGTCAAGCCAATTTTTCACCTGTATCAGGTCAGCTGATGAAAGTTCTCTGCAAACCTTGCTGTGGACTATGGGACCACATCTACAACTAACTCCCTGTCCTATCCCCAGGCTCACAGAAACATGCTGCTGCAACCCAGCAGCCTTTCAGGTAGGCATTTACTTATTTCTGTGATTTTGCTGTAATTCTGTGAGTTTGTGAGTTGTGAAGTGGTTGTTGGGAGTGCTGCTACTGCTCCCCGTGTTGCTGTGAACCTGTGATCAGGCATCACTCACCTCTGACCTGCTGTCTCGGGCTCCCTGCAAAGAGAGCAATAATCCACCATAATCCATCCACCATAGTATGTCTTTAAGCATCATTTTTGCAAGTGTGACAGGATAAGGTATGGTGAAATTGAAGACTGAGACTCTTGGGAACAATTACGGAACCAATATCCTAAAGAGGCTAATTTCCTTCTTGCAATTCTGTGTTTTCATTTACACTTTAAGGAAACTATTGTAGCCTGTGTTTTCTGAGATACAAGCACTGCCAGCAGCAGGCTGGAGATGCAGTTGAGTTCCTTGGGATGCTTTTCCTCAGGGCAAAGACTTTTTTTTTTCCCTCTATTCTACTGAATGGCTCATTAGATCCTATTTAGGTGGAAACAGTACTTATTTCACTTGGGAGATACTCAAAGCTGTGTGCCAGGCAAGCTCTCTCCACCTGGAATTATTTTGAAGGATGCTCCTCTGCAATACTCCAATAATTGTCAAAAGATCACCCAGGTGTATTAGCAAACTGGGAGCTTTGAGTGATAATGTTAAATGAGTGATAAGCTGTTCACTAATTTGAGGTTTATTTGTTCCCTCGTGTGAGTTTGGAGCTTCTTGCCTTCAGTGATTGTGGCTGGTTTCAGATTTGCTTGTCCTGATTTAGATTTGCAACACCCAGAGGGGGTTTAGCACAGGGGACTACCCATGCTAGAAACAGCAAAAAAGGTTGGAGAGACACAGGTAGCCCTGCTGTGTGTGTGGCCTATGGCAGCCACAAGGTCAAGGAAAGAGAGTGATTATTTAGCAAAGTTCAAAGAGAAGCAGTGGGAGAAAATGAAGGAAAATCTCCTGTGTGGCAAGGGTCTGCCTTAGCCTGGATGATGCTGTTCTGGGCTGGGAAGGGTTTTCCCCTCACACTGACTCTGGCCCAGCCTCCATGTGTCATGAACCACAATGCTTCTACTGGTTTTGTGGGTATTACACCCACAAGACCTTTATCCTTGCAGTCAGAGAAAAAAACCCTTAAATCTATTCAACAGAGGCTCTTCCAGAGAGCCCATTTGGGTTTGACTTCAGGGGAAGGAGTTTTAGTGCTGAGATTTTGTTGCCTTGCACAGTAGCCTGACAGCATCTCCTTAGGGAGAGAAGACCACAGCAAGCAGCTCTGGGATGCACGGAGAGGCTCTGGTGCTCGTGGCCAGCCACACATCTACCCTTGCTAACTGAAGTGAATGCCTTTGTGTTGGGAAATTTGAGCCTGCTTTGAGCAGAAAGATATAAGATTGAAGAGATCACTTCAGCCACCAGCTCCAGCCTCCTGTTATTGCATGTCATAAATTTGCTCTCAAACGTGCTCTGCTTCATTATAAAATCAGTTCAGTTTAATGACCCAGCTCCTTCTGGAATGCTCCTCCAATAGTTCCCTACTTGGTCAGCTGGAAACTTGTGAGTTTCACCCTAAATTCATTCAAGCTCTATCTATATTAAATATTCCTGTTGCAGAGTAATTCGGGGGGCTTGAACAGCTCTTTTCCCTACCCAGAGTACTTCTCTCCTGTGTATTTACAGGGACAAATGAGGTCCCCTGTCAGCAGTTTATTTTTTCCCTGGGTTCCCAAGCTCCTGCTCAGGAGGCCACCTTGGGTTTGTGTGTAGCCTGTTTCTGCACCACTGCTGGACTGAAACAGCCCTCCAAGCACGGGTAGTGTGCTCCCTGTGCTATCCTGGCCCAGCCTTGCCTGCAGCCAGACACAGGTATCAATACTGCAGAGAACAGCAAAGAGACCCTGCTTTCCACTGTGTTGCAGGATCACATTTGTCTTTCTCAGCCCAGAAGCACACTGGTCATGCAAAATCACTGTATGTGCAGCAACAACACCAAGTCTGTGTTATAGACACACAGATCCCAGTCTTCCTTAAGGAGCTCAATTACCTTCTCCCTTTTCCAGGGAGTAGAGATATCAGACACAAGGAACCATCATCTTTCTGCTTTTGATGTGTGCAGGACTTTACAGCAGCAAGTGCAGGAATATTATTGGTACCAGAAGGTGCATACTGGAGACCAGCCTGTTTGAGGTAGAAGCCTCACAAGTTACTCCGAAAGCCAAGGGTCTTTTAAGGATGGGAACCCCTAGCTACAAAAAGCCAAAAATATGAAAGAAAAACATGAAGGAGCACTGCAGCAAAAACCCAGATGTGCTGAAGATCTCCTTCAGCAAAGCAGAGCCCTCAGCATCCCTCTTGTCTGTGTTCCCCTCCAACGCTCAAGGCATACAGTGATGTTCTAACCCACGGAGCTGGGAGGGGGAAGTGCTGGGGAGACTTCCACTTCTCTTTAATGGCAGAATTCCTATGCTTCCTACTCAACAGTTCAAAAGTTGCATTGTCCAAACAATTCATTACAAAAGGGAATTAAACAAACATCTCCTTTCATTTTCCACAGTAATAGTTTTATTCCTGGGAAACCTTGTTTGCTGCATACTAATTTAATGGGTATAAGACAAATATACTGATTAACTGTTTCTAAATTTACTCACTTGGTTCAACAAAAGGGAGCTTAATCTTGCAATGATGTGATTTGAATGATGGGTACCTTTGAGAGGCAGGTCAGGATATGAGGTCAAATAAAGAGCAGTCCTGGGGAAATCTGCTCCTCTGTTCCTCTATGCCTCCAGCTGTTCCTGCATGTGGGGCAGAGCACTGAACTGGAGGCAGAGGTTCAGACCTTTAAAATACCATTGGTGCCCTTCAGTACAAGGCAGTCCTTCTCCCAGCTGTGCTCAGGCTGGCTGTGCAATGGCAGAGTCACACCATGACCTCAGGCTCACAGGCTGCACAAGAGGCAAGTCTGGAGTGTGTTAATTTCTGATTGTCATCTTTTGAAGTCTGTGGCTATTTTCAGACTTCATCCTGTGAAGCCAGTGGGAGGCTGCAGGCAGAGATCTTGAAGTACTTTCTGGACCCCTTTGGTGTATCACCCCCCTGAGCACATGAGCAACAGTACCCCAATAATAGTGCTAGAAAAGCTACAGTGTGGTGAATGCATCTCCTAGCACCTTTCTTCTGCTGTTTTTGCAGAGGAAGGGCACAATCCCCCCAGCTGATTTTTGAAATCCCCATGGCTTGGAGAATTTGGCCTTTGGGTTTCAGTGTAGCCCATGAATGTGGCTGGTGGCCAGTCTGATGGCTTATTCTGCAATGAGACATCTTCTGTATCCCAGCAGGGGAAAACCCTGAGTGGTGCCTCATTCAGCTCTGATGTCTGGATTGGATTAATAACCTGGTCAGCTTCACACAATTGTATAGAGTGAGGACGAAATCCAAGGGGCTGCCACTAAAACTAGTTCATTCAGGCCTGCAGCCAACATTCCAGATGTTCTAAATCTTCTGGGACATGTGGCAGAAAGGATAAAAACAAAACAAAAAAACCAACCCAGCTCTTTAACACTTAATTCACATAAATTTTTATGCTTTTTCTCATCCATGTTGCCATGGCTTGTGAGAGTATGAAAGCGCTCTAGGGATGCAGGCAAAGATTTAAGACATAATCCCTTCAATTTCAGACATTTAAAAAATATGAATGCACCACAAGAATAACTGCTTCTCCCAGGTCTAAGAGATGTTAGCAGTATGTGAAAGGGAAGGTCAGAAAGGACAAAAGAAGACTCAATCTTGCTCTCCAGCAAATTCAACAGGAAACCTCTTTTTGACTCTGCTGAAATTGGGACCTTGAAGAAAGTGTCTCCTGCTGAAACATGCTGAGGATATTTTAAAACCAGATTAATAAATAATTGGACCATCTGCATCAGAGTCTGTAAGTGGAGTGACACATGGAGGGTGTCTGTAAATGGAACAGCTTCAAATATGCAGAGTAAAATACACAGTGGAATGGATTATTTTTTTTTCAGAATAGACATAATTATTGCCCATTTGTGTCTCTATTGCAAGCACAATGAGAGGCACTGCCTTAGAGATGGGCTGATTTCTCCTAAGAATGGAACAGACAGACAGTAAAAGATTGTGCCTGCCCTGCAGAGGTGACAATCATATTACTGAGGCAGAGCAGAGTCAGGAGCAATACCAAGGAAATGGTTTTCCTGAGGCTGTGGAGCAGATCAGCTTCCCATTTCCTAGAGTCCAGCTGGGCCCCTTTGCTGACAGAAGATGATATTGCCTCTAGGCCACCAATATGTGTTGAATCTCCTCCCATCACTCCTGGGCACAGTTTGTGCTGCACTGGACAAGTGTTTTAATTAGTGTTCCTCTTGGGGCTGCAGCAGTGGTTGGGGTTAATGTTTCACAGCCACGGCCTTTGTAAGAACAGGGTCAGACCAGAGCTCATTGAAAGAAGCTGCTTCTGAGTTCAGTAACTCCCAATCCCTCTTTCAGGTGTTTTCTTGGTTTTTTTTTTCCTTCTCTTGCAACATCCCAAGAAGTGAGCTGCCCAGCTGATGCATTGTGCTTCCTTGTGCTGCTTTTTGATCTGGTAACTGGGCACCCTCTGGCTCTTGTATTGGAAGCAGTGATGAATAATTAACTGTTCCTTCTTCTTGATGCTGGGTTTTACACCTTTCTACCCTAAACTCTCCACTACCATTCACTTGCTGAGCCAAGGTGAACTAGTTATTTAGCTTCTTGCTTTCTAGAAACACTCCAAAGAAAGGTGGTGTATTTTTTGGGGAAAAATGTCTCATTTGCATAACCTATAGATAGTAGCAACATCAGCCTTTTTTAAAACCTGAAATGGAGAGGAACACTGAGAAAGGCAGTGACAGCAAGAGAAACAGTTTGACTGAGAGACAGAGTGTGGGATTTATCACATCTAGTGCAGTGCTCCCGTGCAGACTCTCCATCTGAGCTTGGCTCCCTGAGCTCCTGGCTTAGGGACAAGACAAGACAGGTAAGAGAGGACCATTAACCATCCACAGCAAATGAATTTGTCTTGACACTTTCTCTCTGGGCTGTATCTATTATTGATCCATGTGGACAGTGCTTGGGTTCTAGATGTTTCTGAAGGTATTTGGGGTGCAGTGTGCTCACCTTCCCCTGAACACCTGGAAATTTCTGATCTCAGTGGCAGAAATTATGCCTCAAAAACTTTGAGATGTGGTATTTTTAGTCTTTTTGCTGCACAATCACACTGACTAGAATTTATTTTTTTTATAAATGCAAAAATAGTTCTGATCAGTTGATGTTTCGTTTACATGGAGTTAGCTTTTAGAGGGATAACTCCTTATTTTTAAATTATAGTTGAAATTGCATTATATGTATGTAGAGTAAAGACTGTTTTGGTTGATTTAAATATATCTTTACTGTGAATAATGCACTTCATATTTTTTAGAGAACAAAAAAGAAAAATCTATATATCACTTCAGCTCTTCTTTTAGTGTTCTCATGCGCAAAGACCACAGCAGCATTAGCATGAAGCAGATGCTAAATATATAAATACATGCCAAAGACCTAGAAAAGGGTCCTTACTCATGGTAGCAATGGAATCTATCTCTAAAAATATATATATAAAGGGGTAGAGATAATTATACAGATATAAAGATGTAAATAAAACTATACAGGAGTAGAGCATCCCCTTGAAAAAAGGGAAAGTTCCACTTGGGTGGTAGAACAGATAAGGCTTCCAGAAACAGTCAGGCCCTAACTTCAGACAGTGTTAGTGACCTAAAGAATGGGACAATACCAGGACTGTTACCATGAGTGCACAACTTCAGGGGTACCAGGAGAAACAAACCCTGCAGCACTTCTCTCCAGGCACTGCCCTGCAACCAAGGCAAGGCCATGACTGAGGACCACACCTGAGATGGTGGTTAAGAGATGATGGCACCTAAAAATATGGGACTGGATGGAGGACTGAAAATAGTTGTTGCTGTGTGGATCCCATCCTCTCCCTTGCCTCTTTTCTCCCCAACGTGAATGTCTAAGAAAAATGCATGAACAGAGATGAATCAAAAGAGCTGTTTTGGCCAGGATGGACATGACACATCCATGCTGCACCATCAGGATAACCCATGTTCCCTGCTTCCATCTGAGGCAGTCTAAGGCCAGTTCCTGCTGGCATCAGTGTGTGCTTGAGCACAGCTCTACACTCAGTCCTACCATCCCTCATCATGGAAAATTCTCTGGTGGAGTCTCCAGTCATAACCTGTACCCAGACCCTTCAGCTGATGGGATGGATGGCAAGGCAACATTTGTGAAACCCTGGCTCCCTGTTATGCTCTGTGGTCTTACAGTCTTAACCCTCAAGGGTAGGAAGTTGGTTTTCATGAGCAACTTTCAACCCAAACCACCTGACCATCCCCTGTTGAAATTCATGACTGCAGGCTGGGGCAAGGTGGCTGTCAGTCTCTGTAGGAGATTTGGGACAGGAGACACAGAGTCAGCTCCAGTTTGCCACTGCTGGCAGGTTTTATAATGGTTTAATCCTCATGCAATGTCTCCTCTCTGCATCCAGGCATTCAATAAATGTAAAGCAGAAATAAAAGAACTGGCTCATTAAAATCTGGTCACAGAGCTGGAGATGACACCCCTGTTTTTGTCAGATATGAAGTCATGCAAGCCCCAGCAAGGAAGGGAAATGATGGGGTAAAATGTACCCCCTGTCCCTCAGACACCCCCTGCTCCTTTGCAGCCCCATCAGTGGCTGTGGTGAGCACGTAACATCTCTGGCAATAATGAATGACTGGCAGTGCTGCACGGATCCCTGCTGGAGAGCTGTCAGTCAGGGCCTCCCGGGAGGAAAGAGTGGGGAAATGGGAGGATCCTGATTGAAAAAAATAACCCCTGATGCAGATCTCCAGTGACTAGCTCACCATCCTCATCTGAGGATCCAGATGCAACCCTGGGGGCTGATGTCTGAGTTGTGTCAATGTGGCTCCTTCTTCCCTGCTCAGCACTGACACCTCCATCCTTTTGACATTATCGCTCTGAACTCTGGGTTGAAGGCCAGTTCCCTTGCTCCTGGCCTTTCCTTGAGCATGGCCCATGCTGGAGAGTCACCTACCACTTGTTCCCCTCTAACCAAAACTCCCTGGCTACAACCCAGCCCAACAAACACACAGCTGTGAGGACATCTCGACATCTTGCTCCTGCAAAACCACGTCATTTGGGGCCATAGCCCAGAAACAAAGTCCAGCTCTTCTCCTGACAGAACCACCCCACATGGGCATTCACTGACCAGAATTTAAACCAGTGATCTAGAAAGCAAAAAGCACTATTTTTTTCCTGATTGCAGTCCCCTGAACACTTGGATACTGTGAATGCTCTGGTTTTTCAGAAAAGGAAGAAATACCTTACCACACTGGGGATAAATTCCCAGAGAAGTCAGGCAGCACTGAAGCTTCAGCTCTGAAGAAAAGGAAGGGACACAACATAAATCTAGATCTTAGAAAAACCTTTTCAAAGAGCCTCTGAAAACACCCTCTCCCCCTAGATTTAGTTAGCACTTTTAAATGCACCAAACTCTAGAGATGTGCCCTGGGCAGTGCCATTAGAAAAAGTGGAAGACTGGAGCTGATCTGAACCAAAGTGACCCAAAAGCTGCTGAATCCAGGTCAGAAACCCTGGAGGGTTGCCCTCATTAGATCAATCTGACTCTCAGACTTCAGTCTTTTGTAGAGATGCAGACAGGTGCAAGCAGGTGAGATTCCACCTAGAGTACTGCAGCCAGCTCTGGGTCCCTAGCATAGGAAGGACATGGATGTCCTGGAACAAGTCCAGAGTAGTTCCCTGAGGATGATCCAAGGGCTGGAGCACCACTCCTATGAAGACAGGCTGAGAGCTGGGGTTGCTCAGCCTGGAGAAGAAAAGGCTTCAGAAAGACCAGACTGCAGCCTTCTAGTATTTGAAGGAAGCCTTTAAGAAAAATTAGGACTTTTTAGCAGGGCCTATTGTGACAGGACAAAGGGTGATGGTTTTAAACTGAAGAATATAAAGAATTTATATTAGGTATAAGGAAGACATTTTTATGGTGAGGGTGGTAAAACAGTGGGACAAGTTGACCAGAGAGGTGGTGGATGCTCCATCCCTGGAAATGTTCAAAGTCAAGTTAGATGAGGCTGAACAACCTGATGTAGGTGAAGATGTCCTTGCTCATTGCAGGGGTAGCTGACCTTTAAAGGTCCCTTCCAATCCAAACCATTCCATGACTCTGTGACATCTCCCAGCCTGGTCCCAGCTGCCTGTGGAGGCTGATCCATCGCTGCCCTTGGGATGTCCCCTCCTGCCCCACCGTGTGTGGGCAGTGTGAGGACACCTTCTCCCTCTGTAGCTGGGGACAAGGAGGACACGGTGATGCCGCTCTGCTGGATGGGGCTGTCTTTGGGGGCACAACCTGGTGCTCCAGGAAGCTGCTCCAGAAACACCATCTCATGTTTCTGCAAAGAGCAGCTGCTGTCAACCCCCCTGCAGCAAGCAGTGCTGGCTCACCACTGTGAAGCCCTGAGCACCCAGTGACTACTGAAGGTGCTCACCTCAGCACTGCTCCCCACGGAAACAGGCAGGGGACTCAGCAAAGCAGGCAATCAACATTTTTCCTTTTCCCTCCAAAACTGCACACCATAGTGATAGTTCAGGTTGGCTCTGAGTCATTCACCAAAATCCCACAGGAGGTCTGTGGCAAAATTTGGGTTCTACCCCCATTTCCTCTTTAAAAGAGAACCCTGAATGACATTTTATTTTTCCTGTGCAACACACGGATTTTGTTACGGGCCAGTCAATAGATTTTCAGACAATTCCAGAGAAGAATTAATGTTAACATAGGACAATCACTGCCAAAACTGACCAATGCAGAGCTAGGAGCAAGAAAAGTAATACAAAATCAAATAATTTGTGTGCCATAAACTGGATTCAGTCTGTGATAACAGGACCAGGATGCAGATCATGCAAATGAGGTCACTGCTTGGATCTGGAGCTGAAATGTTGCAGATCTCTAGACAGGGGTTGGCTTCCCATCTTGGCAGGTTTTCATAGACCCCAGTGTCAACTGGACTTGACAATTCACTCACAGCAGCATCCCCCTGTCACCAAACATTACACAGAAGTGCCCAGACAAAGAGTCTTAGATTGCAGCATCTCTTTGGTCGATTGGCGAAAAGAGAACATGCACTTGGTGGAAAATATAGTGTACTGTGACTGTAAATACTATGTGAATTATTAATTTGCTGTTTACTAACTGTAATATTTTTCTATTCAATTATTCTCTATAGATAGAGCAAAGGACTGCTCTGATTTTTAAATAATACGCAAATTATTTTTTGCACATATTTACAGGAAGAATTTTTGCACATCTTTTTCTCTGAATAGATTTTGAATTATCTGTTGCATGTTTTATTAAAGCAGCTGTTCAATAATTAAGGAGGGTATATAATTATATGTAAGGCTACCGAATGATTCGTATTGCAGTATTTATTAGCAACACACTGCGAGTATAACCCCTCTCATGTGAGTTGTTTTTCAGGATTCATAGGTAGGGAGACCACTGTCTCCAATTTACTGCTGAGGAAACTGAGGCAAGGGAAGGACAGATGGTTCAGGGGACTAAATGTGAACTTAAGAGTTAAACCCAGGACTCAGGACCCACTACAGAGCTCCAGCCATCACACACTGCATCTTCCTGGCATACTTTGCATCCCCCTGCAACAGCCCCAACCACACTCCTGTGAACAAATAATCTCCCAGCAAAAGGAGGGAGTTGTGAATAACTAAAATCCCTATTGCTCTGTGGGCATTCTGTAGGCAGTGACTGACCTCAGCATTCAAAAGAGAGGGTCCCAGCTCCTCTGTGCAGATGACATTTAAACATTAATGGCCTTAAAAGTTAGTTGGGAGAACTCGCTGACTCAGGAAAAGGAGGGCTCATGTTTCTGCTGGAGCCAATTGCACACACTGTGATGTAATTTATTCTTCACAATACACAACTCAATTAAGGCCCTGCAAGCTGTGAACCATTTAGAGGAGCAAGAGGGTGACTCTGAATGCTGCTACTGAAACATGGTGAAAAACCCTTCAGCTTAAAGGTCAGGGAGTTTGGAGATGTCCTGTTCCTTTCCAGCCATCAGAAAATTAGTCCAAAAGGGAATGTATTTCTGCTTAAATGCAGGGATCCCAACCCAGGTTTCCACTTATTTAGTAATTATTTGCAGCAGTAACCCCCAGACACAGAATAGGACTGGACAGGGGTATAAATCCAGCTGAAAAAACCCATGTAAAACTGTAACAACTGATCTCAGAATCACAGAATATTCTTAGTTGGAAGGAACCCACAAGGATCATGGAGTCCAGCTCTTAAGTGAATGGGCCCATATGGGGATTGAACCCACAACTTTGGTGTTATTAACACCACACTCTGACCAATCCAAGGCAACATTTGCTCCTAACTCCTGCTTTTCATCAGGTGCAGTCCCAGCCCCTCAGCTGACAGCAATGAATCAGGCTTCCACCAGCACCTCGTAAACACGACATAAGAGGTCCAGGTTGGAATGGTGCAGGAGCAAGAACTGCACAGATCAGTCTTGGCTGTGGGCAGAGATTTTACAGTGCAGCCTGGCAGGAAGGTGAGCACATCAGGAGCTGGAAGAGGTTTGCTTTCCAACTTTCCTTGACAACAGGGAATAAACCCCCTATGATGAACTGCTCACCTGTGTTGGTTTTGTTTTTCCTGTGAGGCCTTTGTGTTGGCTGTCCTTGCTATGAGTTTCAGAGTCAACAAAGAAAAAATTCTCTCCTAAACTGGATTTGACACATGCACCATGGAGTCACCATGCCTTGTGGACAGGGCAGTGGCAGAGGTGGGCAGATGTGTGGGGCACTGGCCCTGGCCCTGTACAGGGAGCCCTTTCAGTTCACTACACTGCTGCCCTCACTCTGCAGAGCTTCCTGCATGTCATGCAATCTTATTCCACCAGATGCACAAACTGGCAGAGCACGCAGCTCCACTGAGTTTCTCACCTCCCCTCTGATCTCCTTCTCCTCTGTCCTCAGCAAGAAGTTCAGCAAAGCCACACTAACCACATTTTGGGGGTAAATACCAGGGCAGTTACCAGCACATAACTTGAAGCCCTATGACCTTGGCAGTGACAGTGATGTCCATTTTGGACGTGGATTCCAATCCCCCCTTGGAAGTACTCAGATCTCCTCTAAGAGCCTATGTAACAACTGTTCCTTAAAATAATGCCATTCCCAAGCTCTGTAGCTCATTTCTTCCTCATCCCAAAGAGATGCTGTGGGGTGGGCTGGATAAGGCACTCCAACTCTCAAAGCTGTGCCTTCCCTGTCAGCTGGGAGAACTTATAATTACAATTCCCATTATTATAAGTTGTGCACACAGTCTTGTAAAACATGACACTTTAAGCCTATTAATTGCCATGTTTTGAATTCTTGCCAGCAATTTACTCTCCCCCACCCCCAAAGACCCAACCCCCAAGAAAGTAATTATTCAATCAAATCTGTAGCACAACACCAGAGTCACAAGAAAACCCAGACTGCTGTGTTTGGGTCTGGGGCTCCCAAAGAGCTGTCCTGAGGCATAGTTCACACAGGGCTGTAAGGTCTCTCTCCCAGTTGCTGGCAAGGTCTGCTTTTCCCATGGGATTAGTACCTCCAAGACCCTGGCATGACCCAGGCTCATCGATGCCAGCTGCTTCTCCCCCTTCCCAAGAGGATGTTTGAGCTTAATTAGTTCAACCCCTTGATCTTAGACCCTTTCCTGGTCCCAAATGCTCAGCTCTACATCATGGTAGACTCTCAATCCAGACCTTGCAGGCTGCCAGCAAAGAGTAAGCTAGCTTGCCAGGAAAACTGGGGTTCAGCACCCACAAAATAACACCCAAAATAGCCTAAAACCTCTCAGTGTGAACTTTACAGGCATAGGTGGGTTAGTTCCTGTTTCCTGCCCAAATTTCAGCATTCTTCCTAGGAAGAAGTCCCTGTCCTTCAGCTCACCCTTTTCCAGAGCACTTTGAATGTCTGGCCCCATGTAATGTGTTGTACCTTTGGTGGCAGTGACTTTCTTCCCTTCCCACCATGAGTTCCAGCAGCAGGATCCCAAGCCTTGCCTTTGCACACCACTTTGGAGCCCTTTAAGTGAAAATAATGTCACAGAAGCAAAAGATCTGTCTGCAGCAAAGACTGTGTGGATTTAAAATACTAATACTTTTTCTGTCTGGAGCATACGTGAGGACCCCCAAGGGTTTTGGAAGCAGTGGTGAGGCTCTGATTGTGTTGTGATGTGGGAAGGCAAAGAAACCATGTGCAGTCAGAAATGAAAGCAAATGGAGATGGTGAAGAGCCAAAAAGGAGACGGGGATTCTGTTTGCCTTTGGCTTCTCCTACACATGGAACATCTCACTGGGTTCAGAGGGGAGGAAAGGGAGCACCAGGGCCCCAGCTCCCCTTTAAGGGAGCTGTTCTCCAACCAGGCAAGAAAGACCTGAGTGGAGCACACAAAAGCACAACACAGAGATCTTCCTCAGAGCCAGGCTCTAGCACAAGAGCCCCAAGAGCTGCATCTGGCTCTTTTCTAATCCCTCACCAAGCAGACTTTCATCATACTTATAATTAGGGATAATAATTTAAAGAGACAGTTGAATAACCAAATCTGCTAATCCTTTAGTGGAGCCTCTACCTTTTAATCTCTCTCTGGTTCACTAATGCATAAAAATGTAGCCAGACACCCACTGCCCTCATTAGAGGGAAACTTTACCCTCCTCCTCCCAGCCTTGGAGACCTGCCAGCAATGAATGGAGGGCACAAAGGCAGCCCTCTGACTGCTTGAGACATGCAGGAACTTTGAAAACATCAGCCTGAGCCTGTTTCAAGACCGATGTCACAACAGAGGCCGGTTGTCATGGAAACAGGTTATCAGCTATCAAAAACCATCCATGAGAGAAATGTCACAAGGAGATATGGCAACTGGGGCTGTGAGGCCCTGCATATGGGCAACTCTGACTTCTCCAAGCCTCTTGATCCATCTGACCGGACGAACATCCTCCCGTTTGCTGTAATTTCTGCTGTCACGAGCCACCCTGCTCTCCCTGTGACAAAGCTTGGTTTGCCACCAACGGGGTGCTTTTGTGCATCCCCTCCAGCCCTCCTGTTTGTACCCTGGCCACAGTGCTCCCATGGTGGGCAGTGGGGAGCCCACTGTGGGATCAGCAATACCAGTGGCAGCATCTGCTGGGTAAGAGCTGACGCAGTTCTGGGCAAGGAGCAGTCGCAAGTGGGAAACCTTTGTTAATTAATGAGATACACCATGTAATGGCATTAATCACAATCAACATATTAGATAGGGATGGTGAAAATGCTGTGCAATCTCTGTCAGATAGCAAATACACCCACGCATTCCAGCACAGCCACACACAGTTCTTGGGATGTGCATGCTCTTCCCCTGATCCTCCTGGCTTGATGACAGTATCAAACTCTCTTTTTGCCTCTGCTTCTAGGATCCTACTGTTCTCCTCTCCTCTGCCTGCCTCTGGGCTCACTCTTCCAGTCTGCCTAGTTCCCTCTTGCCTCCATCCTGCCTGTATTCCTTGTTTTTCTCCCATGAAGTAATTTGGAGAGCTGCTCTGAGAGGCACTGTCTCATCCACACACGCCTCCATCTCCAGAGCTGGCGAAGACTTTGGGAAGGATGGGATTGAGACCTTGATGTGCTGTTGTGTAGGTGGGCAGTGCGGGCTGTGCTGCTCCTCTCAGAAGCCCTCTGCTCCAGCAGAAAAGCATGTTAGCCTTTGCTGGAGCTGAGTGACAGCAGAGTCTGCCTAAAAATGCAACGTGCTCACATCATCTCAATTGCTCTTCCCCATGTTTTCCTGAGGAACAAACTCCATCTTCTCTTCTCCTGGTGTCCCTCATACCAGGAGCAGAAATTTTGTGATGGAAAGGCATCTGCACTTGGGTAAAGGGTCCTTCCAGAAAAAGCACTCCTCCCTTCTCACACACAGAGCCACAACCTCACTGCACAAGCTGGAAGAGTAATGCATTTTCTCTGGCAGCTGCCACCACAGACGTAAGAGGCATGTTTGAGATAACAAGACTTCATTGCAAACAGGAATGGTTTTCATGGCAAGCACAGTGAATAATTGTAAGACATCTATTCTTGTTCACATCCTGCTCTCCCTAACACACATGGAAAAGAAACCCCAGAGATGCCAAATACTTTGTCAAAGCTACTGAACCAGCCCAGGTTTAAAAACAGAAGATAATGCCTTAATCTTGGGTTAAAAAAAAAAAAAAAAGAAAAATAAAACTAAATTCAATCCATTAAAAGCAGATGAGAGGATGTGAAAAATGCCTTTGGAAGCTAAATAATAGTGAAAACATTTAAAAATCCCCAGCAAACTAGCAGAAAAGCCCAGTGAGTCATTTAATAGTCTCCGTGCAGGTGGCATTACTGGCTGGGTAATCTATGCTTCTTCACAGCATCGTCTCAGGGCAGGTTGTTCAGGGAGGGTGTGTTCAAACCCACTGTGGTTTTGGCTCTGAAGAACTAAAGGCCCTCTCCTGGGTTCACTTGGACTGGAGGGAGGCTTTCTACCTCCACTGTGGCCATGACAAAGCAGGTTGCAAACTGGTTTTTGATGGGGAATCAAGCAGCTTGTGAATGAGGTCTGCTGTTCCCAAAGGAAAACAATGCCAGCAGGGCAGGAGCAGGCTGGAGAGCCCCAGCAGGAGCTGGAAACCTTAACCACAGTCTCTTATGACCAGGAGAAAGGATGTCACACAAGAATAGTGAGTGAAGAGCATCTGAAGACTCCTACTACACATGAAGGCTGAAGGAGTAATTGTGTACAAAATTTGCTTTGGGGCTGATGAAGGCCAGCAGCTTCTTCTGAGTGAAGAAGGAGACGTCAAGACCAGCAAGCCTTGCCAGACTCCTCCTTGCCCAGCTGCCCTCCTGCTACCCTTTCCAGACCCTGATTTGTGGGGCTGTGGACATTTCTAGGTGGAGAGGTCTGACAAATAGTGTGGAGCAACAGAGGACTGTTTATCATAGAGACCACACACCCCAATGACAGTCTTACCTTTTACTTTCCATGTCTTCAAGAGATTTCAGGAAAGCTGAAGATATCCATTCAAAGTGGACCTTGCAATTTCTCAGTGGAAGAACACAGTTGCTCTAAGTTCTTTGACCACCAGCTGGAAAGTCTGCTGTCCCTCGGTCAGGCTCAGGAGGGGAGCCTGATTCCCAGTTGCACTTCCTGGGAAGAGCCTTTTCCTAGCAGAGGGCATTAGGTGTATTGGCAACTGTGGGTGCTGGAGAGGTTGCAGAGCCTGGCACAGATGGCCTGAGGAGCCTGCACTGGGTACAGGTAATGAGCTATGGCCAGTGCCAACCCCAGCTGCCTGCTGATCAGCTGGATTTTCCTCACATAACCATGCTGGACAGCCACCAGTTGGACAGTGAGTGGAAGTTTAAACACCCATCTGAGTGACTGATATCTTCTCTGTCATCTCACCGCAAGGCTGAGACAAAACCGAGACAAGGTCAGCATGTCTGTGCTTGCAGCTTTTGAGCGCAGGAGCTGGACCAGAGCAAATGTCCTCTCTGCCTCCTGACAGCTGACCTGGCTACTTAAGTGGGATGAAGAGTGTGTGTGGAGATCTAGACCTTGCCAAGATTCAATATTTTGAGTTCAAAGGAGGCTTTATTCTGATTAAGACCCATTTCATTAACTAGATGTAGATTAAAAGATGAACTGTCTGATTTATAGTTCTAGTTTTTGAGCAGGGAGAAGAAACCAGAGATGATGAAATAGTCTTAAGTTCAAAGTTATTTTTAGTTTGCAAGTGAATGAGTCTCAAATGACTAAAACAAACAAATCCAGCTGGGATTAACAAAGTATACATATAGAATTGTATACCTACTGGTGGAATCTCAAGTTTTCTTCCAGCTAAAGTTTCATGCCACCTTCTTCTTACTTGTAGCCACCTAATTTATTATTTTTGGAAAATAAGTTTTGGGTGTGTGAAGAATAGTAGGGTTACAATTTCTGGGATATAAAATGGTGGGTGATTTACACAAAACTCTTCTGAACTGACTGTTTGTATAGGGGAGACTTTGAATTTGGATAGATAAAGCTCCATGACTCCAAGGCAAGCATCAATCCCAAGTAAAGGACCCAGGCTTTTTAAAATAGTTTTTCTCTTCACATCTTTTCTATTGAGAGTCTGTTTCTGACTTTTTCTCCTCTGAGAACAATGCTTCAGGGACCTGGCACAAAACAATCTGAGCACATTACACTAAATCAGCTACTAAGGAATTAATGCTTCACAGACAACATGACAAAACATCATGCAAAGGCACAGGACTGAACATCCTTCAGTCCCCAACTCAGATGCTTATCCCACCCACTGCTCCTGGGTGACAGCAATGATAGAATGTCCTCAGACTGCCAAGATGAGAAACTGTGCATTTAAACTGAGGGAAGAACCTATGATTGTGGAGTGTGGCTTGGCCAGAAATCCAGAGGCAGAGATCCTCTTTAAGACCTGGCAAGTCTGGTCAGGCATGACACGTCCTGGCCTTAGAACTTTAACAGAGTTCTATTATGTGGAAACCAGGTCCCAGTGTTAGCAAGGTAAGAGATGAAAGCAGCAATGGGAACAGTTACGTGAAGATGCTCAAACTTAGGAACTTCCAGTAAGTTTCGGGCTGAGCTTTGGATCAATTCTTATTCCTTCCAGATTGCTTCACTCCTCCCTCCTGAGTACTCTTGATCACATCACAAAAATGCTGAGCAGATTCTTACAGCATACTTTCTAATAAACCATTTAGGAAAGCAGAGCTGACAGCATCTTACAGTTTTTTCTTTTTTCTTCTTTTTTAAGCTAGCTCCACAGCCTCTGCCAAATTCAAGGATGCCAGATATGATCAGGCTGTGGATGGCACCATTCATTTGTGTCAATCCTCTTCATACTAGATGAGCAGACAGGACATATGGGCCTATCCTTAACGAAGTGCACACAAGAAGTAAATGGGAAATTTCTGCAAATCGGTAAACTTCTAAGTGCAAGATTAACCCAAGGATTGCCAGATGCAGAGAGGAGCTGTTCTAAGTTGAGGAAGTTGAGAAATGTTCTTCCACCTCCAAATCCTGTAAACACATCCTGGAAGAAGATACAGCAGAGAGGAGAGGTCTCCAAGACTATACCATACTGTGCTTCATCTCCATGGACCAGAGTCTGGGAAATCAGCACCTCAGAGTGAGTTCAGCCTCCTAAACACAGCCTACACATTATCCTCATGCCCTGAGGTTAGTCTGGTCATCTGAACCATCTGGAGAGTACCCTGACTCTGCACAAACCTCCTACAATTTCAGAGGTGAAATGCAGAACTGTGAGTGTGTTTGGGAAAACCTGTCTCTCTAGTGAGCAGAGAGAGAAGCTTAATCTGCTTAGCTTAATGAAGAGAAGGTGAAGACGTGATGCGACTGTAATCTGTTAAGTACTACTACTGGGAGAAGACTTTTAACAGTGGAGGGCTTTTTAATCCAGTAGACAGGCAGAATGAGATCCAGTAGATGGAAGATGAAAGTGAGCAGATACAGTCTAGAAATAAAGTGCATTTTTTGAAACAGTGAAAGTAATTGGTTGTTAAAGAACTTACAGAGGGATGCACTAGGTCCCCCAACTCCTGAAGTCTTAAACAGAACCTAGTTATATTTGAAATTATAGGTGTCACAAGGTCTGAAATGAGGGAAACCTGACAGAATTTCTCACCACAGAGAAACCAGGAGCATAGTTTTATAAAAGAACAGCTTAAAGAAATCCATGAATTTACCTTTGTTTCCTAAAGGCTTCTGTGTGTCTGTTTAACAGCTGTCACATTCCAGCCACCAGTTGAGCATAGTGCATTTACACACATTCTCCAGGGGGGAACGTTTATCAGGCTCTTGATCATCTGCACACACTCCTCCTCTCCCTCTTCCATTTCCAAGTGTTCTGAGGTACCCATGACTTCAGCTCCATGACTATATGACCAGAATAACCTGCCTCCTCTTGCAGCCCACCCCCTCGCTCTCTTCTTCTACTGTGTTCTTCCTGAATCTCTGGGGCACAGGAATTCCTTGTCTCTCCCCTGGATGCTCTCAGAGGCTGCAAGTGCTTCTCAACCCAGCCAGAACATCTGGCTTCCAGTTTAGAATGTGTTTCTCCCCATTTTCATGCTTGCTGGGACATGAGGAGGATCTCTGTGCTGCTCAGGCTCACATTGAGTCCCAGATGCCTCTCCATCCCCCACCTGGATGCAGTTTTTCTGGCCAAGCTGCTACACTCTGAATAACAGAAAAAGTTCCACATCCTAAAAGGTCTCACTGGCATGCATCTGGTGGCCAAAGGGCCATATGGACACTGTCAAGAAAACCAAGGACTTTCTCTTAGTTACTGCAGTCATGGGGATGACCTGTCCCATGGGCTTTTTCCATTCTCACTGGCACACTGAGTACTTGCCAGAGACCTTCTCATCCAAACCCTTTGAGTCACTTTGAAGCCCTGAAGCCCTTCCCTGGGGCACAACATGCTTGTGCTCTAATGCTGGTAGAAATGCCCACACCAGTTTGTACCTGCTCCAGTTTTCCCAGGCACCCCCAACAGCCTGTCCAGTTCTCCAGCTCAAACTCTGTGAAAGACACAAACATGTAGCATGGAGGCATTCAAAACAATGCTCAGCCACACCTGAAGTATCAGCCTTTGTCCAGAACTGCAGTTTTTTGGATCATCCCAGCACGTGTCAAATATATCCAACTGCTTCAGCAGCATAGCTGAGTGTAATTCTTTCCTCTCTCCTGCAGTCAGAGCTACCTCTCCCTGCCATCATTGCCATCTCTATAGTGTTACATCTTCCCCCATCATGACTAGTCACACCAGGTTTTGCTCTTCCCCTTTTTAGCATGGTTTGTAATGGGAAAGATGCTTGCAAGACTGCATAGCTGGTAATACATGGGCCTGTGTAAAACCCCCAGTAAATAATTTTTTAGTTACTAGCCACTTTCAGCCAAACTTGGCAAGGATAAGAGGGTTCTAAGATAAAATTGCTTATGTGTCTTGAAAATAAGTGAATGCATAGAAGAAAGAAGCCTTATTAAAAACTGTCAGAGTAGGAAAATCAATGCACTGACCTGAATTCCTTATTAGACTCTGGAGTATCCACACAAAATGGAGAGGACACAAAAACAGGGTCAGAAATGCCTTGGTATCCTGGAAATTGCTTTAGTTCACACGGTTAGCCACCAGAGAATTTGACTGCAAGGCACAGAGGACAGCAATCTTCATCAGCTTTGATCCAGCTTTTGTTCAAGACCTCCCTGTAGACCCCAGCTCTTTACTCCTGGAAACCCCAGAGCTAGGTCCAGCTGCCAGCATGGGAGACAGTGTTTGCCAAGGCTGTTGGTGGAGGATCCTCACATCCTGAAGACATCTAATGAGCAGAAAGACCACATTTTCCAGGCTTCTCTGGAGTTCCCTCTCTGCCTGCAAAGCAACTATGTCACTGTGTGTGACTGGGGAATGTACTGAGGAGCAGAGAAGGCAGAGGCTTCACCAAAAGATGGCCTGGGAATTCTCCCTCCACAGGGAACCTGTAGGTGTCTGAGGTGTTCTACTATATGAGGAAAGTCTGTCTGCCAAGAGCAGAGGGAAATCCAGGACTGGGGATTCCTGCCTTGTGCAAAGCAACTCCAACAGGACAGCAAGCTCAGGGCAGAGCTGCAGAGCTGAGCAATGGGTCCAGCAACAGTTAATAGAGCCACTAGGACCCAGAAGTCATGCCAAGAGGGTCACTGCTCTGGCACTAGATCAGATGTGACTGTCCCATGCCCTGAGCATGAGCAGGATGCCAAGAGCACAGAGTGCTCTGAAACACACAGCTCCTGCTGTGGGCAAACATGCTCTGCACAGCTTGGGCAGCCTCGGGGGTCCTGCTCCTTCCCAATGACCTGGTGTTATGTGTGGCTGTGACATGGCTTCTGGCCACATACTGTCCCTGCTTGAGGCCAATCCTTGGAGTCCCCCTTGGATTTATTCAGATGCCCAGTAATTCACTTGTCTTGGCTGCTCCTGGGATGGCGTGCTCTGTGCTGTCATGCTTTCTCAGTGCTACTCCAGGGGTTGTCAGCCACACTTGCATTTAATCTTTGCAAAGCTGGGGCATGCCAAAGAGAAAAGCAGTGCCAAAGATTCTGCAGGTGACACCCATAGAGAAGGAGAGGAAAATAAACAGGTGTGAGAGCAAGAAAACATGAGTGCTGAGGATTGCTGCATAAACCCCACTTCTGCTGCCACCTTCCCTCAGTGTGACAGCCTGTCCACAGACTCCCTCACCAATATTCCCATCCTGTGCTGGAGCAGCCCCAGCCTGGACACTGCAACATCCCTATCCTTCACATGAGCTCTACCTGGGGACCATCAAATCTGCTGGTGCTGATGCTGACACCTATTAACAGCACTAGCACTGCCAGGGCACTGCTGGGATATAAATCCAGTGATGGGAATGCATCAGCAGCCAGCTCTGCTGCGTGGGAGGGGTCGGTGTGTGAGGCTGCATCAATGTGCATTTTGCTGGCACAGGCAAACTCCCTGCCCATGCAGAGAGCAGCTGAGCTCTGGGCCTGCTGTGTGAACCAGAAATCACCCAGCTGCTTTTAGCTCTGCTGAAAACCTCTATTCCCTTCTGTTAAAGACTGCTGCTGACTCCAGATACAGCCAGAGCCTTTGTCTCAAGCTGCAGAGACCGTAGCAGAATCTGGGAGAGGCACTGGTGTACAACCCTGTGCGTGGAACCACCAGACAGAGACTCGGAGTCACTGCGGCAGCGAAAAAGCGTCACTGCTTGATCCCCAGGGCTTTTGAACTCCATTGTCAATCTCTGCTCTGCGTCCTCCTGCTCACAGAAAGAGCATCAGAAGGTGTAGATGGCTACGTAGGCAGAGGAGGAGGAAGGGCTGGGAAGCAGAGAGCACCTCATGAGGCTCCCAGCACAGCAGGAGGAGCGGAGAGGGGGATGCTGGGGACATAAACAGCGATGACTCTCAAAGGGAAACTGGCAGAGTACTGTGCATGATTCTCCAGTTTTTCCTACCTCTTCCTGTTCACTCAGTGACACTTAGAGCTCTCTCCTGGAAAGACATTTTTGCACAGAATGCTGCTGCCTTTCATGTTTTCCAGGGCCGTGGCAGCTGCAGTGGAAACAGAAGGGGAGGAGAGCCACAACCAGGTCAGTGCTGGGCCCTGCTCAGTGCCCCAGGCATAAGAAGCGGGGAGAGGAGAGGGGTTTCTTTTGGTTCTCCTGATTAAATTCCAGCTGGCTTTTTTTCCCATTACATTGTTTCTCTGAAATGCCAGGCTGCACACATGAATTTGCTACTGTGGGGATACTCCTCCTGAAGAGGTTGCTACAAAAATGCATTTGTTTTAATGAGAATCCAAGTACTGGGGAAGGATTTGTTGTGAAACTCAGGGAGATACAGGAGCTTGTCAAAGAGGCATCCCATGAAAGAGTGCTATCCATCCCTAGTTGCCAATGGGTTTGTCACCCAAGTGCTGGGCTCTGCTGGTTTTTCAGACCAGGAGCTGGGTCTTCAGGGTGTCCCACCTGGTTCCCAGCTCTGGTTCTATAACATACCTTACTGTAAACAGGTGCCATCAAAAACAGGCATGAATGAACTTGGGGGGGGGATCCATGCTTATGTGAAGATAATAGTTTGAATAAAACTCCAGGACACAATGGAAAAGTCAATGCCAAGAAGATTATGATCTATTGGACAGTGAGGCTCATTAAATGGAAGGGCTGGCAAGCTAGAAAGAGTGAAAAACTGCATTTCCTGAAGCTGAACTTCCTAAAAAGACCTATATCTGAAGGCAGCACATTTTATTTGACAACCCTTATAGGCTAGGATGTAAGGCAGAGGATAGGGGTGAGTCATTATGACCTTTTTTCCCCCTTAGCAGATAAGGAAACTGAGGCACAGGCAGCCAATTAAATGGAGATAATCAGTGCATTTCTAAGAGCTAATGTGGAGACACCCAAACTTCTCTTCCAGGCCATAAACATCTGTAGTTAATGACAAAATGTTAATTACTGGCAATCAGCTAATGAGGGTAAAAGCTGAACTAATTTTCTGCTGCCTGTAATGCTACTCTAGACTCTGTTTTGCCCATCAGCTGAACTGCTATTTAAAAGAGGATGAAAAGGAAAAGAAAAAAAAAACATTTTGGCTCCTCACTCTGCCTCCTGTGCCAGACCAGATTAGTGCAGGGGGGAAATTCTCTGGTGCAGACAAGCCCCAGTTCATTTTCCCGTGTCAGGCAGGGAATCAGCTCTAAGCTGAACACAAGGCCCTGCTACCCAGCCCTGCTTCCTACTGAGATCAGCTCAAATGACTCTGTGCAAGGGTGGGAATTCTGGTTCTTCCTAATGCTCAGAAAAGACTGCACAACTGTGTTTCCCATAGCCAGACAGGGACAATCTGCTGCCCCTCTTTTTGCCCATCTAGGCTATCAGCCCCACTCAGCCACGGCATGGGGGCAAATCTTCCTGCATTTTGAAGAGGCAGCTGGAGATGACCCTTCTGGAACAGCAAGGCAGCACGCATTCCTGCTGTGCATGAGTAAGCAGCAGCCATTCCGGGGGAGGCTGTGCACTACCGCTGGGCAGAATGATTCATCTCAATGTCACGGACACGGCAGCAATAGCCCCGTAACAAAAGGCAGAGCCACGGGGTAATTTGTCTTTATGGTGACTACCAGCCTTGGACTGATCAGCCTGGGTGCTCACATCTCTGACGCCTGCAATAAAACCTCTCCATGGCACCAAGGAGGGAAAGACACCAAGCTGCAGTCACTGAGAATCTGGCCCTAGTGGAGACTCTGAACTGTCCAAAGTGGGTTTGGGGCTACGGAGATGAGCTGTGGGGTTGGAGATTAGCTGTCAGTGTTGCCTACGACACTGTAAAACCAACTTTGACTGGCACTGGGCTTTACCCTGCCCCAGCACAGCAGGTTCACAGTAGCTCCATGCTTGGGGAGCAGAAATGCCAGGCTGAATCTCACACAGGATGAGCAGCTAAATGTCCCTCATCCTCTGACTTAGTTGCCAGGGACAGCTACCTCTGAAAATTGCTAGCTCCAAAATTCACTTTTAAATTTGGTATTTCAGATCAGTCCCAAGCCCTCACTTGGAGCCCACATCCCAGGGATTTGTCTGTGGCTGTTTTCCTGTGACCACATCAAACCAGGTTTCTCATGCAGCACATCCCAGCTGCTGTCCTGTGAGCCCTTCCCCGCACCCCTGGGGAGCCTGGGCTGACACACAAGTGGCTGCCACAGTCTTCCACAGCACTCCTGCAACCCGGTGGATGCCTTCAGGCACTAATGCCAACAGATGTGTTTTCTGTCCGGCCACCAGCTGAAGAAAACTCCTCCTGATTAGGCTGATTCCCAGCTTTTTGATAAAGCTCCCCCTTTGCAGACTCACCTCCCCGCTGCCGCGATGCTGACTGCCAATCAACTGCTACTGCTGGTGCAATTAATTCCATCTCCCTTTGCAGCCCCAGTTCACTGTGTGCAGGGACAGCTATCACATATCATGCTCTAAAGGGCTTAACACCCCACTACACACACATACATCCGCACACGAGCAGGGTGGCCAGGAGGGTGAACAGACTAAAGGAATCGGAGGCTGCAGAGATGAGGCCACCCTAAATCAGATTTGGGGGGTGACAGGACAAAGCAAATGTAAGCTGTTCTTGTGCAGAGTGGCACATGCCCTCCATAACATAAGCCTCTTACCCGAGTCAGGGTTGCATCGACCCCACAGCACTGTGGGTTAGGGCCACCTCAACTCAGCATCTCCTCACTTGGGATGCAGCAGCAGCAGCACCCTGGTGGTTCTTTCCTCAGATGAAAGCTACGTGCCTTGCAAAGGGGCCAGGTGGAGAGGTAACTGGAGGGCAGCAGCATGTTTAGTGTTTAGCTCCATGCAGAGCATCACCTGCCTTGGCACCAAGGTTGAGCTGAGCTGGGCTGGGATGGATACATCCCATAATGCAGCATTTCCACTGATGGCTGTGCCAGCCCTGAGCTTGGGGAGCTACAGTGAGTCCTGAGCTTAAAGGGGGAGACCATTTTGCTACAGAGCCTGGGACTGGGCACCAGCACTACCATAAATCCATACAACAATTCCTCTCCATCTCCTACAATATACTTCCAAGCAGCACCAAAGTTTCCCAAATTCAGCAAATTTTCCAGCAATGCCACCACCCTCTGGTCTGATGCTATGGAAAAATACTTCTGGATTACTGCTGCCAACAGCTACCCAGTTGACTGTAGTGTGAAAATCCTACAGGTCACTTTAGCTTATGATATTCAGGCTACATTTTACAAACGAGCTCTCTCTGGCTCTGCTGGGCAAGAGCAAATGACCTGTATGACAGCGTGCAGGGGGTCTGCACCTCTCCCTTCTCCTGCATTAGCACAACGTGGCTGGTGCGCCCAATGCTGCAACATCAAGTCGATAACTACTATTGTTATTATCTTTATTAATCAATAATAATATCCTTATTTCCTCTTGTAGGGCTTCCCAGCACATCCTTTCTTATTTATCCTCTGTCTTATTTCCATCCTGAGCTTACAGTCAGATCTGGGCGAGCGGCTGCCAGGACTGCCCCAGCTGCCGAAACCCAGCCGCACTCTTGCAAAGTCCTTTTCAGAGCAGGGACGACTTGACCGACTTCAACCAGCCTCCCTGCAAGGAGGGAGCCTCGTGGAGCCAGGGCCAAAGCCGTCAGCTCCTGTAGGCAGCTCTGTCTGAGCTGGAAGGGCTGTAAGTACCTAACGTCCCTCCAGGGAGACACCGAGACATCTGCGGCAGCTGTAAAAATATCGAAAATGAGGCGAGGTTAACAGCGGCTATCCCGGGCATGTGCGCCTACTTTCATAGTTCCTCAGGGTGTATAATTGTCGATGCCTTCACCCTGATGGTCTCCCTGGGGAGAAGGGACAGCACAGTGTCCCCCGTGCCCAGGCAGGAGCTGGTGTGTGGGCAGAGGCTCGCTGGAGGATACGCTGGCAGAGCAGAGCTCTCTGCCACAGGCTTCCAAATGCCAGGTGAGAGGTTTCGTATTGGCAACATCCTTCCTTCCTTTAACCAGTTGTATGCCCCTCTCTGGCTTCACATTCAGCCCCTTTCTAATGAAACCAGTTGGTCCTACCCTGCCTGGCAACATCCCTTCAAAAGCCAAAGCAAATTCCTGAGCTGAGCCACGTTTTAGCAGCGAGAAGCGACTGCTCCATGAGAGAGCTCTTGCTCTTTGGGAGAACAAAACTCCTTCTCCTTAATTGCTCCTGGCAGCACACTGTGCCATAACGAAGGTGGGAGCAGGGTGGCAGGGAAAGGCAGCGCTACTTCTTTGCACTGAGCCTCAAAATCCATCCTTTTGTGCTAAAAGCGCAATACGAGGCTGGGCTCACTCCTTCGAGTCATTTGTGCTGGGGAAAGCAGTGTCTGCATTGAGCCCAAAATCCTCCCTGCACACATCCCCAGCTCCGAGCGCTGGGAGGAGGCTTGTCTTGCTTTATTTTTAATCCCATGAAAAACCTAGATTACGTCACAAGTGAGAATTTGCATTGTGGAAAGGCTTTTTCATAGACCCTTTGGACTCTGTTTCATGCACTCAGAGGGCTTTGCAAGAGTTAATTTTGCCTCCCAGCTCCCGGGAGGGAGGGATGGAGGGAGGTGTTACTATTTGCGGTTTGCTAAGAGGACTGTGAGGTGGATGGCTGAGAAATAAAGTCTGTGGCCTGATGGTGCTTCTCAAAAGCATTAACACACTTTCTTCCTCCTCACCCACAGGCACAGTGACGTTTCACACTTCTTGGGTCTGACTCTCTGGAGACCTGATAGCTGTTCCCTAATGCCTCTCCTTCCACAGCAGCTTAAATAAGAGTGAGAGCCAGTGCCACAGTCAGGAAAATGGCTCCTCTGCAAACCAGCAATGTGGTACCAAGCCCCATGGGGAGGCTGGGAAAGCCTACCCTGTCCAGTTGTGGCACCTAATCCTAACTCATTGTAGGAGAACAGGAGAGAAATTTTAAAAGAGGAAATTAGTAACTATTTGAAGGAATATGAATCAATTATGTCACATTTTTGGAGGCCTGGTTTTGGTTAAATAAAGGACTTTGTGGACGCAAAACTTAACAGGTCTCAAGTAGCCTGGACTTGAGGGCAGGCTAGTAATTGGTCAAGATTTCCTGGCCATCCCCAGTGCAGGGGCTCTCTGAGTCTGTCCCCAGCAAAAGCAGGTAGGGAAGAAAGTCCCTTTCTGAAGTTGCTGGGTGTACTCAGGGGACAGGGCAGACAGACCTGGCCAGCTGAGCCCATCTGCCTGTCCAGAGCTCCCTCTTCACCTGGCTCCTCCACTGGTGCAGGCTGCACTTTATCATCACTTTCTCCCATGGCACAACACCACCAGATTTAAACCTTTCATCTATTTCCTTGAGAGAGAAAATGAGCAGCATTTCAATGCATGAGTCAGGTGACCACACTCATGCCTTTTGACAGCTGAAGCCCACAGACAGAAACAAGCATCCAGAGGCAAACAGGGAAGGTATTTTCCCGTGAAAGAAGGTGCTGTAGTGAGGCAGGGATATTTCTCTTTTCTTCCATTCTTTGAACGTCACAAAGAAATCCATTAAGCAGTGATGAGCAGACGGCACTGAAAACAAACACCAAATTAAGCACACCCACTCTAAGGGAGAGGTTTTGCCTGCCTTCTCCTCCCACACTCCTGCCAGGGAGGAAGGTGAAGATGAAGGGAGGGCACCTGGAAGTTCCATTTCTGGAGGCTGGGAGGGGAGAACTACTGAAAAAGTGGAGTGGGAACGTGCTATAGGAGAAAGAGCCCTGTGGGAGGATGGTCACAAGTCTGATGACTTTGCAGTACTGAGCTTGGGAAGGCTCTGGGAAGTGGGGGTGTAAGAGAGGTGCTGCTGAGTGGGGATCTGAGGTGATAGTCACTGGGGACAGGCTGCTGGGGTGCCTCAGCAAGATGGGGTGGAAAACAATATAGAAAGTAAAGAGGTTGAGATCTGGGGAGCAGGGGTCTGATGTTACACTGGAGGGACCTGGTGTAACCTACAGTAAACCAGGCTGGTCAAAAAAGGGCTTTTTCATTCCTGGCTGGTTTCCCCTCTCTGCTCCCTGATGAAAAACAGGCAGCAGCAGTGCTGGGACAGGCATAGGCACACAGTTTGTCCAGGCACTCCAGGGTCCCATAAATGACACAAGACTGGAGGACACTGTTTCCATCACTGCTGTGTGTGAGGGGATCAAGAAAAAGAGGCATCAAACCTGTCCTCATGCTCACAAGAGGGTGGTCTCACTATGGGATCTAAGTGGAGGCCAGGTCTGAGGGAGAGAGGATTAAAAATGAGCCGTGCTTGTGAACAAGTAGAAAAGTGAGTGGTGGGGAACCACCTACGGACCATGGGGTGGAGAGAAGCAGGATGATATGGGAGGTTGGGGGTTATCCAGGGAACAGAGCAGGAGCCATGTCAGAGGTACTAGTAAGGCAGATGGTGGGCATAGACAGCATGTCTATCCAGCCTTTTCCAGCCCAAATTTTCACTAGTTAAGACATTAATTTGATCTCAAAGTGCAGCAGGTGAAGGATGGCAGTACCAGCCCCCACAACATGAGTGGGGAGCACAGGCACGTCCTGGGCATCAGTCACGCGCTGGCTGCTGCCACCAGTTCCAGGAGCCATGGCTTTGCTGTGCTCATTAGGACAGGCTCTCATGCTGGGCCAGCTCAGTTGTTCAAAGGTCAGTCAGACAGAAGCTGGGACACACTGAGATGGCTCCAGGCGCAGTCGTGTCTGAAGGCAGGCAAGACTCACATCTCTGCGTGTGTAAGGATCCCTGCAACAATATTCTCCAGAACAAGGAGGCTAAAACCTATGAGTAGTGACACTGCAACTACTTCTCAGTCCCCTCAGCCCCTGGTTTTTGTAAGGTCACAGAATTTAGGTTGGGAGGTCCCTGGATTTCTTTAGTTCGACCTTCTGCTCAAACCCGGGCTTCAAGGTTGCTCAAGGCTTCATTTTGCCAAATCTTCAAGATGTCAGAGGACTGAGATTCTACCACGTGTCTCAGGGCTGCTCTGATCTCACTATGAAAGTTCATTTCTGTATACCCAGTGAGCACCTCCCTTGCTGCGACTTGTGCCATTGTCTCTAGTCCTTTGCTGTGCCCCTCTGGCTCTGTGGTCTTTTTACTCTGACTTTAAGTAGAAGGCAGCACATTTCCCCTGACATCTTCTTGCTGCCAGACTGAACAAGTCCAAATCCCTCCACCTCTTCTCACACATAATGTGCTTCTGTCCCTTTAGCATTTTAGCTTCCCGTACTGGACTAGCCCAGACTGTCAATCTCTCTTCTGTGTGGGAGTCTTTGGGCACTAAGAAAGAAACCTCTGAAACTGCAGCCTGCAACCATCTCATACAGCCCTAGTACAGCCCTTCTTCCCAGGATGGCCAGAAGACGTTGCTTCTCTGAGCTGGGAACAACTTCAGTGTCACTTGGGAAAAACTGCAAAGTGTGTAAGAACAAAAATGGCATGGCTCCATGCCTAAAAGTGTCACTGGCTTTCTTTTTCCTTTTACAGAGGTAAAAGGGACTCCCTCCTGGGACAGATATTCAGATGTCAAGCCAGGCAAGGAGCTTGTTTTCTTGAAGAGCTGAGCTTGAAGTCTGCTTTATCTCTGGGCTGAGTATAGAATAATTCCATTGAAATTGCTGCAGAGTGTCTTCAAATGCCTTATACTTCACTGTTGCTAGAAGGGAGTTGCTCAGTTCTCGGTACTGGGATGCAATTCTATGCACAGTTTATGCCTAAGTCTGTGCTGCCATCTCCCCCTACCCAGTGCCCTCCCAAGTGTGCTGCCCTGCCCCTTTACCAGTGCTTTACTGGTGCTAGAGCTTGCAAAGGGTGGAAACGCAGAGCTGAGGTTGCTGCTCATTATAGCTGCAAGGTCTTGGACTGGCTCAGCTTGCTCATGAACACACACCACCAAGACACTGGACAGTCACCCTTACCCTTAGGAAAGGTCTGCAGATAAGACTTTACCATCTTCCTGTGACACTGACTTCTCTTTCAACTTTTGTAATGCCCCCTTCTTTCCCTTGGGAATGTCCCTGCTGCTCCTGTCTGAATTGCTGTGCAGGGAGACACCATGTTGGGAAGACATATTTTCTGAACTGACTTTAGTCTGACTATGCTCACCATGGACGTTCTGCCTTCCAGCATTGCATGTCTGGTTTGATGCATCCTTTACCCAGTGCAACTCATTTGTGCCAACCATTCCCCTCCTCAACCAGCCCCCAGCAAGGTGTCAGTCTTCATTAGCAGAGGAGTGTGGGGTTTTGCTGATATAATTTCCCAAGTAGTCTGGCTGAATACACAGTTGTAGTGGAAAAAAGGCACTCCAGGCCTTTGCTCAGTGTTATGAGCTGGGGCACTCGTGCTGGCATTGCCAATCTCAGCTGGGGAAGGGGTTCCCTGAGGTCTGAGCTCCTGAGGATTTTCTCTCAGGACAGATGCACAGAAATACTTATCTCCATACCGTGATCTGGCCCAGCTCCTGCTCCAGAGGGGAATCACTGACTTAGAAGCTTCAAGGACATTAACTCTTCTTTATTATAAATATCCAGACATGGCCACGTCAGAGGGAGACGCATCCCACTTAATCATTCCCAACACTATTAACTAGACAAATAATGAAGAAATTAATTAAGTGAAATAAAAACCAGACTGAATACCTGGGAAAGTGTCTTGACACTGAGTTGCCTTATGATAATCTCTTAGGGATTTGGGGGAGGCTGTGGTACTCCTGGCATGTAGAAAAGCAACAAGAGAAAGCAGTGGGAGCAATGTGTAGGTGCTGCAAGGTACAAACCAGGAAGGAAACAACAAGCCTTTGATATCTGTGACACAGCTGGAAGCCTGATAGATTCAGCCAGCTCAGATTTTAAAAAATCCCAATAATGTAAATTCCATAAGTACAAGCCAAGCCTATGAATAAGATAAATCTCTTAGTCACTTTGCCAGTGATATCCTTCTAATCTCATCCTTCCTCAACGATGCTGCTCAGAGAGTGGAACGCTTTGCATAAATGGGTTTGCTGCTCAGAGCAATCACTCATGCTTCCCACTCCATCCCCAGGATTAGAGAAGTCCCCTGGATTAAGGCTGTTACTATTTAGAGTCAAGGGTGAGCCAGCTAAGCAAGGGTTCAAGGGAACTTTCAAGTGATTGCAAGAGAAAGAGGAGAAGAGAAGGAGAAGTGAACAGGAGGCCACCACCATCTTAGGGGATTGCACATCCTGGTGTTGAACTGTACTTTAAGTGCTTTACAAAGAGAAATGACCCAATAACAAGGAATTAACAACATGCACGTGGGAAAATAATGAACAGTAACTCAAGGGCCAACCAAGCCAACTTTTTCTTTAAAAAAATTAAAATTACATTGAACTGATGGTGCCGTTTCCAGAGATGCTCTTGCTCCCCAGCAGACTCTGTCTGCTGTCTGCTGAGTAGGCCCAGCAGCTTGAAATTCAGACCCAAGGTCTGCTGAATTGTCCCTCCCCAAACAGAGATTGGGGGAGGGACAAAAAGTCCTTACTGAAGGACAAAAAGTGATCTGAGAACCAGGGACACATCCCCTGTGCTCCCATGCCCGAGAAGCATGGTGGAGCCACTTACACCCAAATGATGAGAGCCTCAGCACCACCAGATTTCAGACTGACTTCAGGCCACTTTATGAAGGTGAAAAGATCATTCTGGATTCCAAAAATATGAAAACCATGTTAGTTCATCCAAACTAC
Source organism: Rhipidura dahli (assembly GCA_013399225.1). Classification (NCBI taxonomy): domain Eukaryota; kingdom Metazoa; phylum Chordata; class Aves; order Passeriformes; family Rhipiduridae; genus Rhipidura; species Rhipidura dahli. Next base: position 1,088,234 of record VXAC01006717.1, on the reverse strand, counting down.
ACCTAAGACCACCCTCAACCATTTGCCTTTTGCTTACTGTTCCCCTGTAGCACAGACACATGTGAAAACTGTTGCCAGTACTTCTTAGGTAGCATATACTGTAATAAAGTATGTAATCCCTTAAAATACAAGAGCTTTCCTTATAATCCATGCTTATGTAAACCCAAACAAACATTTAATACATTCTTATCACACTGACAAGGAATAGTTTCATCAATTCAGACAGATGCATGAATTTTCAGAAGTGCTTGTCACACGTTTACTGCATCATTCCCCAAAAATTGCTCCCTTTCACTCTCTATGGAGACCCCTTCCGCTGATGCTCTCCCCTCCCCACAGGAGAGTTTCTGGAAGCAATTACAAGTTGGATAGTGTAAAATGGAAAAGAGTGACTTTTCAGAAGCCACAAGATTTTTGCTGTTAGCAACGTCAGCCTGGACTTTCAGTGTTTTGCCAAAAGAAAGGTGTCCTCATGCAGTTTCTGCCTAGGTTTGCAGAGCAGCTTTTCTGGGCTTTGGTTAATTAAAATACAGCACGTCTTGCAGAACTTTTGAACTCTATTTCTGTAAAAGATAAGTGAGGTTGCAGGCTGTCTGTCACATTATGCATGTCCCCCATGCCAAGACTGTAGCTTTCTATTTGACTGTAACTCATCCATTAGATGTAAGACAATTATTGTTTTTTAGTGAGTCATTTTTCTCTCAGTAATTAGTAGTTGTCAGTTCAAGTCAGCCCAATGCTGGTGTCACTCAGTGACTTCAAGGCTGTATTTAAAATCTCTTTTCTCCCACACAACAGCTAACCACAAACAATATCACTTTTCCTGCCTTGTCCACTGGAGCCGTTTTGCACCATGATTATCCTGATTAGCCAGGCCAACAATGAGGAGCACTTGCTGCCTGAGCAGGGAAGGGACTGCCCAACATGAGAAGAGCTTGGCCATGAAAAGGCAGCTCACCTCCTCGATCTCATTTCATTGCTATATGCTTCAAATCCTGGCTGCGTCTGTCTTGCTATAAAAATGTCAGACTGTCTCTAACACTTATTTTTGCTCATCGCTTCAGCGTGGCCTTACTTGGCAACTTCTCCCATCTGTTTACTTCTCTTCAATGTTGTGCACCCATTTCCGAATTGCAGTTTACTTGTAATAATGTGATCACTCAGCATTTGCAGAGCACCTAGCTCTAAAGTGGTTTCACTGTTTTGTACATGAGCAAGGATCCCTTACAGCATTCCTAGAAGTGAAAGCTTCCAGTCTGCTTTATAGAGGCATGAAAGGGTCCTACATACTTTATGTAGATGTTAGCAGCTCTGTGTGCACTGGATGCCCTTGTTCCTGCAGAATCGATGAAGGTCTAGTCAATGTTGACAGCAGAGCCCTAGGAGTGAGTCAGCTGAGCAAATGTAGGTGTCTGGCTCCCCAGCTCCACTGCCTGCATTCACTAGGGGCACAATTACCTACCTCAAGATGTTTTCCACTAAGAAATCGTTGCGTGGGCATGACTCAAGCTCTTGATTTTTCACTGCCTAGACACCCAGTCCACATGCAGACACCTACATTGTGACACTCACACTGAGGTGTCTGCAATTCAGAGTTGTGTCCCACCTTGGTGATGTGCCCAGAATCACAGCTTGTTTACAAAGCTCAGAGGAGAAGCTGAGATCCTTGGTTGCTGCTCATCCATTTTCATTCACTTGAACTGAAAGAGGAACCTCCTTCTAGTCAAGCCATCACAATGGGGGAAATATTCTTAATGTGTCCTCTCAGAGCCAGAGACCAACCCTCTACCTGGGTTGGGACCTGTTGTCCAGTGACCCAGCTGCCACCTTGACTCTAAAATCTGGGGTTTGTTAATTCCTGTCTCCTAGAGTAACTCTCATCTGAGAGGACTGTGTTAGCTGCTCAGTTCCCCACACCTTTTAGTCTACTTCTTTTTCTTTAGCAGAAAGGCAAACCCTGGCTCTGCAGAAAGCAGAGGTGCCCTCTCCAGGCACTCATGGAGGCAGGCCATGTGGTTTTCCTCCATATCACAGTGTGCCTTAGAGATATTCTGACATGGGCTAAATACTGTCACACCCGGGGAAGTTTTCTTTACCACTTGCATTATCCAGCAAGGGCTCACTGCTGTTTCACAGTCACAGCCCTGACACCCCCATGTCAGAAAGTACTCAATCCTAAATCAAGTTCTGAACCATCTTCATATCCTCAATCTTTCCAGGTCAGCCTGCTTTCACGACCCGGTGAACTTACAGCTGACCAGTCAGACAGAAAGGTCTTTTTCAGTGGACGGACACAGAACAGTGGTAAGTGGGTTGAAAAAAAACATGAGACACAGAGGCCTGATCTGTGAGCCCTTATGATTCAGCACAGTTGTAATACACTGCAAATCACCACACTGCACCGGCCATGCCATGCATACACTGCTGGACAAACAGATCTCTCACTACAAATGTACCAATAACAGCAGAGAGCAACCACCTTCCAAAGGACCACTGCACAGGGATGTCCCCGGCTGAGAGGGCTCTTGGCTTGTGTGCTGTGTTCCCAGTCCTGTAGTCAGCAGAGCAGAGCCCTCCAGGAAAGTGCCTCGCAGCAGCCGAAACTCTGCTGCATCTGCTCCACAGCCCAGATGTGCATCGTGGCATCAATCTGCCCTCTGCAGCAAAACGTGACCCACAAATGACCACTTAATCTCCTTCTTAATCCAATTTGGCTCAGCTACGTGGCATCTGCCTTCTCCCACACTGCCACAAGCACACGTACAGGCAGCCCCTGCTCAGCAGTGAGCGCTGGGATCAGCACACGCTGCGGCAGTGCTTATGGGCTGGCTGCTGCCTGGGAACCACACCGAACCTCTGAAGACAGAGAGGGCATGGAGTGTGTTAATGGGAACCCGAGTCCCTGACCCCCACAGCCCTCTGACCATCTCATGAGAGCCCCGAAGGCTGTGCAGGCCAGAAGCAGAGCAGTGCACTGGAGATACCGACCGCCGATGCTGCTGTGCACATTTCAGGAGGGAAGAAAAACAGCTCAAGGCAATGTAGACACAGTGATTTAAAAGGAAACAGATTAAAGAGTCACGTGAGTGCAGCTGTGTCTCAGCAGTTGTGCCATATACATTTATAGGCTGATGGATATCTGGCAAAACACCCCCCCCTCTCGAGGATATAAATCACAGGAAGAGCTGTTATTCATGCTCCAACCCACCCCTGACATGTGAAGCTGTGTCAGAGGGTACCAAACAGTGTTGACCAGGAGGACAGGGCAGTCTGAGAAAGGGGACTTGGGGTGAATATTTGTTCTAAGGCAGGCCAAATGGGGGGGGATCTGGATGATCTTCCCTATCTCCATGCATTTGCACAGCCTCTTTTAGACTTGGCAGTTATCTCTGGAATACAAATAGCTAAGGGCCTTAGGAGCATTTACATAGGGGTAAAGACCTTGGCCTGTACTGATGGTTGTATGAAAATGCAAAGCAGTTGTCAGTCAAAGTGAGTTTTGAACTCTAAGTGGTCTCATTTCCAGCTGAGCAAATTTTCTCTTATTTTACAGGATACAGAGAGAACATACTCTCTTGTGCCTAAGAACCACTCCTTGTCTCTGCAATACAACAGAACAAATAGACTAATCAGGCCAAAATGCAGAGCATGCTGAAAAACTGGGAACGTTCAGGATGTAGTTAGAGAAGGTGAAAATTTCCCCTGTAGCCTAGCAGGGCTGGTATTGCTGCTCCAGTCACTGCACTTAGGGGCAAAGGATTATCTGGTAAGAAAAGACAGTTACACTGCCCTGTTGGACAGACACCACCTGGAGAGGGATGAAGTTATAAATGCTATGGAAGGAAACACACAAATGGGGCAATGCTGAACTGGGATGCAGAGAAGCAAGGAGCTGATGAATGCCTTTAGGCTTTTTTGGCGGCAATGGGATTGCAGGAATGAATGAATGAGGCTCCATCAGGTGCAACAGAACCTTGCGCTGATTAGAGAAGCAGAGCATGTGTTTTCCAGCTTTCATCTGTCCCAAGATCATCCCTCTCCATCTTCTGTTTCATCACAGAAACCAAATCTCAGAGGCCTTCTCACATCCATTACAGGAAAAAAAACTGGATCCAATACAAACAGGAAGCAGAGCCATGCTATGGTAGAAAACCTCCTGCCACCTTCAGAGATTGCAACATTTGTCCCGTATGTTTCTGATCCTCCTAAACACAGGCAGAGCAGCTCAGTTACACACACATACACATTTGTATGCCTTGCATTTGCAAATAATCTCTGATGTGGAGCTTCTTGGAGTGCTCTGCAGAAATCCATAAGCCTGTAGCAGCCTCTGCATCCCCTTTGGCTTACTACAGCAATAAGAACTTCTGAAGAGCCCCTGCAGCTTAGTTTGCTTTCCTACTGACAGACGCACTTTGGATGCCTCTGATCAAAGTTCCTCCTCTTGTTCAGTTGCACAGAATTATTTCTGATATTCTCCCTGCCATTCACGATCACTTAACTACAATCCTTCCCCTGATCACCTGGCTCTCCACTCCAGCTGAGTTTTCTACAGTGATGGAGTGACACACAGGGTTGTTGCCATCAGCCAACTACCAAAGGTGCTCGTTCAGGTTTTCAAGCAGTCCCAGGTAGTGCGCCATCAACATCCTCCCTGCTCATGTTCCCTGAAGGGCAAGTCCCCCCACCTGGCTGTGTGTGACCACCCTGTTGTGAAGTGCCCTTGAAAGAGGCCAACTGAAATAACAAATCCTGGACTAGGGTTAGTGGAGAAGCCTCTAGAACCTTTACTATGGAGGTCCCTGAGTTTCATAAATTTACAATTTTCTGAAATATCTCAGTATTGACTTCAAACTTGCTAGTTCCCTTCTGCTGGCAGATGGATCTTTTTCTTGCCTTTCTGTAAAGAGAATTAAAAGCAAAGACAACAGCAAAACGAGAAGTTCTCAGAGCAATGAAGCCAAACAGTGCTCCAGGCTCCCCCTGAATTGTACCTGGTAGTAAGGTGGGTTTTTTGATGTCTAGTAGGGGTGGGACTCTTATGGCAGTTCCCCTCTGTGGCATCACAAACCCAGTGTGGGGAGTATGCCCTGCCCAGCCACACATTTTCAGGCAACTCCTAAGAGCTTAAGAGTTCTGCAGCTTCTATTTATCAAAGGTGGCTGGGTTTGGCAGAGCAGTTTAAATGTCACTGAGTGTATCCTGTGAACTTATAAACAGAACTGACATGGATAAGTACTGATGCTTAGGGAAGCAAGTAAGGGAGAGAGAAGAGAAGAAAATATTTTTCATTCATATTAAAACACATCTTGGGACAGGTTTTGAACAGCTTTGCAGGCAAATAAATTGAAGGCAGAAAGTAAAAATGGCCTGCAGAAGGGAGAATTACTGTAAGATTTCAGAAAACAGCAATTGCAACAGAATGCTTTTGTTTGTTATAAAGAGACAAACGGCTGTTTTGGTAGTAATAAGACAACGTATAATAAATTTCTGCTATATTGCATATTTTTAAAGATTCCTAATCTTTCAAAATCTGCTTCTGTAGAGTTTAAAACCTTAGTTACAGATCTCTTTTTGCTCATCCTTCTGTTCAATTTAAACAAAAATGGTTCTTGCTCAATCAAGCTTTTCTACAACCAGTATTTCTATAAGACTCAGATTTGAAATAGTATCACCTCCTTGAGGTTTAGTGATTACTGGATCAAGAAGTGTCCTGGCTTTGACAAAGAGAAATAACTGAGCCTTTGCTATTATTAGCAATGTTTGTTCTCATTCTTCAAGCTATAGATGGGCAGCTATTTTTCCTTGGTATTTATCTGACTACCATTACAAAACTCTCAGCCCTTGTCCAAATCCACTCAGGGGAGTTAAAGCAGGCATTTAATCCTTTCTTTTGCACAGCTCCTCCTAAAATCACTGTAAAAGATAAGGGGAGATCTTATTGCTGTCATAAGCCACCTCATGGAAAGGTACAGCAAAAAAGTCAGAGTCTTCTCGAAGGTGTATGGTTACTTGAGGAAACATACCATTTGAAACACAAGAAATTATAAATCAAAAATACCCCCCAACACACATTTTCACCGCAAGGGAGGTAAAATATTAAACCAGGTGTCCAGAGACATGAGTGGAATAACTATCCTTGGAGTTATCCAGCTCTGAATATCTGGAGATCTGATTTGGTCAGGTCTGCTTGAGTAGAAGTTGATCAAGATGATCTCCTGAGGCTCCCTAAAATCCTAAAATATTCTGTGTGATTCTGTTTGACCTGAGTTATTACTCTCAGAATTGTCACCATCACCTGACATTTGCACCACATGCCTCAGCACACCTTCAAAGAGATGAAACTCTTGTCTGGCATCACCAAGGAAAAGATGAGAGAAGAAATCTCATGAATAGCTGCAGGATGGGAAGGCCAAGAACTCTCCCGCAGGTTTCACGTCTGTGATAAAGGCAAGAAATAAATCATAAGGAGTGGGATGCAGAATAACAATGGCAGCTGGGCCAGGTCAGGACAGTTTAGCAAGCTGGACTTTATGAAGGAGTCCTTCAGGCTATGGGGGCTCTAAAAATGTTTTTCTTAGAAATGGTGTAGCCATCCTGTCTATGAAGAAAAATTTTCTAAATGTGGGTTAAATGTAGGTGACAGCACTTCTGCTCTCATATGTCAGAGGAGGCTATGAACTGGTTTTTTCCTAACTAGCTGAATCCCATGAGTATTTTTCCAGGCTGAAAGTTTCTTGCTTTTAATTTGATGTGGAATAAAACTGTCTTCAAACACAGAACATTTTCCATGCAGGAAATCTTCTCTGCCAGCTAGCCCAAGGGTTTTTGAAGCTGGTTTCTAGGGATGCACACAGTACACAGTTCTTTATGTGACAGGAAAGACAAAAGTTGATATGCCAAGACAATTTCACTTTCCTGTTTCCCTATATTTTCTCCTTGGGCACTGCAACAATTTCCCGTTACTGGAGATCTGAAAATCAAGAAGGAGTATTTCTTCTCCAGTCCTTGCACAGCTATTAAGCTTCAAGCAGGAATTTCATTGAGGGAACTTATTTCACTGCTATTACAGAGAGGTTTGGATTAGACTAACCCAGTAACTCCTTCTGGCCCTAAATCTTGTAAGAATGCCTGTCTCTTCAGTGTTAAGGAAATGTTGGGTTTTATGTCCTAAAATGTGAACTCTGTATGGCAAGAAAGGCCTTTTCTTCACTTCTTGGTGCAATGCTTGACATATTGACATCCTGTAAAGGTTACCATGGTATTAAAATAAAGAATGGTCAGGAGACCAGAAGCACCCATAACTCTCCTTCTGCCTCTTGTGGAAACCCTCTCTTTAATTACTTAACTGCTATTTCTCTCTGATACAGTATTTTATTATTACCTACTTTTCTTGAATGCTCATCTGATCCATCTTAATGTTCTTTTAATATTACTTGGAATGGGATAATAATACTCTTGTACTTCTCCAGCACCTTAAGCCCTGACAGGTCCTAGTGTGCTTATCAAAGAGAAAAAGAAAAGGGAAGTGCTTAATTCATCAGACAGTGCAAGGTCATGCAAGACATCAGACAGAGAAGAAGACCTGATAAAGCAAAAGTACTGGGGTGTTTGGAGGGGCAGGTTTAGGCCATGGCCCTGTACTTGCAGGAAGGAAGTGCAAACCATCCGCTGAGCTTTAGTTCAGCACCTGCAGGAAATTGCCAGGGTGGGTGCTGATGTGATGTGGGTGAAGTGCCAGCAGGATTCCTGCACGCCAATGCTGTGTGTGATGTCTTCAACAAATCCTTCCACGTGGCTTTTTTTAGCTCTCCCAAACACTGAGAATTGGAGTAAAAAAATACACAGGATCTATCTGGGTAGGGACAGGGAACACTGAAAGGGGTGGAGATGCACATGGAAGTTCTTGGAAAACCACTTCTTCTGTCAAGATAGAAGTCAAAGAAGCAAGCTTCTTGGGTTTGACTCCACTGAAGCAGGACAATGCCTGTGCTGGGAAATTGGAGAGGAAAGGATCACAGTAATGAAACTAAGAAATGAGGATCTGAGCAAGTTTCTATGCAACCCTAAAGAAAGCAAATGAAGATCTGGGCACAACATGAATACACAGCTGGGATATGAGAGAAAATAAGCTCAAGCTGGGCATAGGGTTAATGCCCCAAGTGACAGTGCAAGAGCAAGAAGGAAGAAGGAAGGAGGAAATGTGAGCCACCCTCCATAAAGTGACTGAAGAAGCAGGAGAGAAGTGGGTAGTGTGGGCAACACTTCAAGCAGGACTGGCTAGAGGCCTGAATCTGTCAGGAAAAGTCATGTTTGGCTTTGCTGAGAGTGACTTTAATTGGGGCAGAGAGTGGACACCTGAACTGAAGTAATGAGGATCCATTTGCTGCACCCCCACACGGCTGTAAGTGGGCAGAGACAGGACCAGCCACAGCCATGAGTCTTACCTATGGCAGTCAAAGGGATCCTCAAAGAAAAGCACAACTGCTCCCTCCCACCGCCTTTTCCTCCCAGCTCTCCTCAGGAGACAAGGCAGAAGAGCTCAAGTCATTAATAACCTGAAGATTCAACAGAGTTAATGCTTATTGCATCTGCAGGCCCTGCTGGAAGGGGCTGCTACTGGGGGAAAATGGATGCAATTCAGTAAGGCCAAATGCAGCTCCTCCATCAGTGCAGTAATGCCAACTGCACAGAGCCAGGATGGAGGACTGGCCAAGAAGCAGCTCTGAAGGACATGGAGATCCTGAGTTGAGTAACAATCAATAATCATCTGCTGTTCCCTAAATAAATGAATAAATAAAGAGGGCAAACATTAGCCTGGAATGCATGACTTCTGCTACCCGTTAAACAGGATTGAAAACCTTTCTGCCTGCTCAGAACTGACAAGGATTCAGCTGGATAATTGTTTCCAGTGCATCTATAGCAAAATAAGGACCATTTGGGAAGAGTCTGGAGGGTAACACCAAGGATGATTTAGCAGCCTAGAAAACACATCATAAAAGCAAAGGCAGAATTGGGATTCTTTGGCCTAGAGAAGAACAAGGAGTGTTATGGCTTCAGGTGTCACTTATACTTGTAAAGTCCTGACAGGATGAATTTTCACTATATTTACATGCAAACTGTATATGCATTCTAACTACTGGGAAACATGTTCAGTAACTTAATTCTTGGGAAAAAAGGAAAGGGCACAAAGAAGTGAGCTGCAGCAGGAAAGATGGGTTCTCCAACTATGCCCATCCTTAAGAACTGGTTAGACCAGCTTCATGTTCCCATATTAAGGAGCTGATGCCCCAAAAATCTAGAGGGGACTTTGGTGGTAAGAATAGTCCACATTCAAGCATTTCTATCAAATACTGAGCTAAGTCCAAGCTATCAGTCTGCACGTCAGAGTGCACTATCTGTCCTCTCTGATCCTCCACAGCCAACCAAAACTATCCCTACTGATCAGCCTCTGTCAGTATTTTGGATGGGTAGATCTCTTGAGGCCTGGGCATTGCCCCATGCTTGGGCCTGATCAGTGCATGCATTAATAAACAGAAGCTAAACCTACACAGTACCAGAGGTTACAATGGCAGTCCCAAGGAATGACTTGACAGAGACTGCAGCCACAGGACTGTCGACAAATGGTGAGGGCAAACACCTCCAAATGCTCCGTGCACTACAAAACTTGGAGGTACCTCTAGCACTGCCCTTTTGGCTAACGGCACATACTTTTTGGGAAAGGCAACCTCATGGTCTCACCTTATATAAAAACAGTGTCAATCAAGCAGTCTTTGGTAAACTTCTGCTAAGAGCAACATGGCAAAGACACCACAAAGTCCATGGCAGTCCTTGACCTCCAAACTGGTGGACTATCAAGTTTATTTTCTCTCTCCTGTTCTGCAGAGTTGTTTAGTGTATGTCTGCAACTCCATGGAAAAAAGTATGTCTGACAGTCCAGTTGTTCAACCAAAAGAGAAGTTCCCTATAAAGTTCTTCTACAGAGGAGACAAAACTTTCTCAGGGATCCTTTCAAGAAACTACCCCATCCTCTGTGGGGTTTACAGTTTTCCCCAAGCACAGCCTGGTTTCTCTGATAAATATGAGGCACTAGATGTAAGAAATAATATAACCCCTTTGTTTGGTTATCATTCTCCCATTCTGTACCATCCCAACCCTCACTCCCCACACAGGGAAGCAAGTTAAACTTGTGTGACTGTTGTGAGTGATGTCACCACTGTTCCAGCTGCACAGAGAGGAGGCTTGGATTTGATGGTACTTAGGCCACAGGAGAACCTATGCAGATAGAGCCAGATAGGATGGGTGGGACCAAGATCTGATGTGTCAATTGACTTTGTCCAAGGAGAAGGAAGAGGACGTGAGCGAAAACCACCCAAGACTGTAAAGAAGAAGAAATGGCATGACAGAAGATGTGTGAGAATTTCAGTACAGGGGCCTTGTCACTGGAACCAGTCTGCCCACCATGATTTTGCCTTATCTCATCACTTTTCACAGAGGGGCATGGGGACAGTCCATTTATTATCTACATAGGTTTCCAGGTCCTGCTGTTATTTTCTTCACCAGAAGAAAGTCATCACTCATCACTTTCCACTGCCAACAATGTAATCGGTTCTACTGTAACCAGTGATAAAACAGAAAAGGATAAAAGGTAGGTTGTGAAAAGATGGGGGAAGATAAGAAAGTCTTCAGCATCAAGCAATTCATTTTAGGTAAGCAATCCTGATTAACAAAGGAAAAGGAGAAAGATAAAAAGTTAACAAGCTATTCTGTAAGTCTGGTTTCCCATGGAAACCATATCATGATGGGGTTATTCTTTTTTTGTCTAATGGGATACACATTCTTACTACAGCTGCTGTTCCATCTGAAGTTCCGTCCTCCAGGGACTCTACAGACAATGCTATAATCTTTCCCCCAGTAGGACATTTCTAGCTTTCCTCTTCTTCATCCAGCTAGTTTTCATGAAACATACAGGAATTTAATGCCTTTCAGATCTCCACTCTCTGCCAGATGTGGTTGGCATTAACCAGCAGGTTTAGAGGAGGGCTGATGAGCATAACCTGTAACAGCTAACACCATCACATGGCTTTATTCCTTTGGCAACCAGATAATAAAACGATGGGATGGCCACAAATATGGACCACTAACAATTACAGTACATCTCATTGTCTTACTACAGGCCTAGAAGGGATGGAGACTACAGGCCTAGGAGGGCAGCAGACACACAGGACACACAGCATCATGGATTTTTGGCACAACCATTTCTGACTTCTGGTCAACGCCAACCTTGAATGGAAAAACACCAATGTGAGCAAAAGGCTGCCACAGAAGAGGCCCTTGCTGGGAATGAATTTTTGCTTGAAAAACAACCTGAACGCAATTCAGTTTTGTATGAACAGAGGCCTTCCAGAAGCAAGTGTTGCCTTTGTGGAAATAACAGTGACTCTACAGATGCAAACAATGGAGCTACATGCTTTTGCATTGCTTTTTCTGTCACTAACTGACATCAACCACTGTTAATCATGGCCTGAAATGTATATTTAAGAAACAGTAACACAAACATAGACAAGTTCCTTCATGAAGCCTTTTAGAAGGGGAAAAGTGAAAGAAAAGAAAAAGTGCTCCTCAGGCTAGCTAGTGACACTGAAATAAATGGGTCAGGCATCAGAGTTTCAGCAGGCACAAAAGGTGAAAACCTTGTCTTCCAGAGCAATTAAAAGTCAATGGGATTAGTGGCTTTCACTATTATTTATAGAAGCCCTGCTGTGTGCACAACATTACTGAAATACAGGGGTCAGGTCCCTGCTACTGGATGCCTACACTTTCGCTGTTGAAGTTAATGGGAGCTTTGCCAATCAACTCTGTGGCAACAGCAGCTAAATCTAGAATAGATGACATCCTGGGCTCCATTCAGTCGATGGGTCAAGCAAAGCTTTTGCCAAAGCCAAGAATGTTCTGCCTGCACAGTACAGATTTGATCCTGGGACAGGTGAAACAGGAGAGGTGGTTACAGAGGTGTTAAGATTCAAAGATGGGGAGGCAGAGAGGTGGACTGAATGTCAAGGAAGCATCCTCTCTTCCTTTCTATCATAAATTACAACATACAGATTGAAATCTGAACAGCTGCAGCCCAGTATCTCATATTCTTCAGTTTTAGCAGGACGGGCTGTTTTCCAACACCAAGTAAATGAATACTGAAGGAACATACCTATGAAAAGGACGTGGATAGGAAGCCTGTACTGTCATTATGTGATTCAATGTTTCAAAACAGTGTCCTGATGTTCTAGCTGGTTTGGACAGATCCCATGAAATACCAGCATCTCTGCTCCCAAGTTTTCTGGGCTTTGGATGTGCTTGTGATGCTGATTGCACAGTTGTTCCTTCTTTCACTCATCATTATTATACTTGTGCCCTGAATTCTGACACAGACTGCCTCTTTTTCTCTTTGTATCACTCTAGTACCTCACTTTCCTCAATCTTTCGGAAATCAGACATCGCAAACACCACCTCCACTCCTCTGTGCTGCTGAGAGCCCAGTCTGTAAAGTAGCAGTGTTTCCTGACCTTAGCTCTTGCCTTCTCTGCAACCCTACCATGCAGGGAGCCAATGATGCTTTTTGCCCGTGTCCATACCAGGCAGGGGTTGAGATTCTCACTAGTTATTTCAAGAAACACAGGCTAATGGCCAGCTGTTCAGTGGTACTGACCATTCCCTGATCCTACACAGGGCCCCCAAGAAGGTTTGTTAGTCCAGACTGAGTAATTTGGGGTTACTGTAATTCTAGAGAAGTCCTGAACGTGGCAGGTGCCTACATGCTGAAGACATTACCTTACACAACATGAAATCCAGACATGCACCTGCAGGGGTGGATCTCACTGGTAAGGCACAGGAGGCTGGTGAGCTGTGGGGCAAGACATCAGTCCCAGGGCCCTGCTCCTAGCCAGTCTTACCCTGATCTCTGGATTGGCTTCAGATGTGAAGCATGAATGTTCCTTTCAGAAGTGTTATCATTAATTGTGATGACTCTAAATATCCATAATAATCACATATAATCCTTCATTAAACTTTAGCTCTTTGTTTGTCCTGCAGCAAGGAGCTCCATGGCCCAACTACATATCACATAGAAATGTGTGTCTTAATATCCATTATAAGATGTCTTCCTGTCCAATTTTCTTGAAAGTCTTCATGTTCCCATATTAAGGAGCTGGTTCCCCAAAAGTCTAGAGGGGACTTTGGTGGTAAGAATAGCCTACATTCAAGCATTTCTATCAAATACTGAGCTAAGTCCAAGCTATCAGCCTGCACGTTAGAGTGCACTATCTGTCCTCTCTGATCCTCCACAGCCAACCAAAACCATCCTACTGATTTTTCAAATCTCCATCTTTACAGCATCTTTCCCCATAACTGAGAAACAGAGAAACACAGACTGAAAATGATAGGTAAGAAAAGATGTGCACACATTCTAACTGACAATTTAACAAGCAAACCTTGAAGCATATGGCTTTCCAAATTATCTCCGTTTCATTTAAGAATGTTTTTCTATTTATTTTCAGCCAGCTAGCACCACTTCTGCGATCCTAAACTCCACAGTACTGCTAACTCCTTGTGACGTGGGCAGACAGTTTATCCCCTGATCCAAAGGGACTTTTCACCCATGTCTTTTCCTGCTAATCCCCATTACTTGCTTTCAGCTTGGAACCATACCAAATACTGTAAAACATTTGTGAGAGAGGAGCTCATCTTAGTTTCTTTCTCTTGCAGAACATTGTCAGAGATCCAGGAAAGCAGACAAAATTCTGCAAACACTAAGCATTAACCAAAACAGAAGAAAATACTCCAGCATTTTTCTTTCTCACTTTCTCCCCAGAGCTTTGCCGCTCAATCTGGGGTCTCAGAATTTGCTGACACAATGGTGCAGGACGTTCAGTCATTGAAACCTTTGAAAATGCCGAGCAAGTCCCCACAAGGTAATGCCATAGCCAAGCGCTGAGTTCAGTCCCTCAGCTTTCATGATGTTTAGCTCTCATTTTCAATGAAAGCAGCTGCCTTTTTCAACTGTCAGACCTGAGGAGAGTTTGCTCTTCATGCCCTCAAAACAGGAGCCCAGATGCTGCAATCCCCTGGTCATCAGATCCACTCTTTTCTTGCCTGCCTCCCTGGTTTCTCTTGAGTAACACACAAGGATCAGAACACTTTCACAATAATGAGCTTTCCTCCTTCCTATGGTCCTCAGCACATTTTTAAATGAAAGAATCAGCTTACCCATAAGAGCCACAAACCAACATGAGGAGCTTAAGATATAAGTATCATGCATGTTGGGCAATCACAAATTTAAAGCAAAAATCCCTACCAATTTTATTTTGCATTAGATATTAAATGAAACCTATTTGCGAATCCAGACTACTAAGAAACCTTTCTGACTGTTGTTTTGGTTGGGATTTTTTTTACATCAAAACAGGATTAAAACATCTTTTGGAGACTCACTGTCATTTTATCTGAGTAAATAAGCTTAGAAAGCCTAACAGTCATTTTATAATGAAGGCTTTTGTTCTTGTTACTGTGATGCAGCCCTGCAAATTTGCCCACAGCTGCAGCAAATTCAGATGGTTTTGACAGGTAAATAAAATACTGTTTAGATCTGTCATTGTTATTAATCTGCAGAGTAAAGAACCAGCAATTGTATTTTGTTTCCAAGAAATTTTCATGATAGTCTTGGCAGGGGTGGTATAGAATAATGTGCATCTATGACTTTTACAGTTGTGAGGGTCCAAAGCATGAAGGGTCTTTGGTCAGCTGTTGAGTTGTAAAACAAATGGGAAATAAAGGCTAAACCAGTAATAAACACCATAGCAAAAAGGAACAAGGAATGTGGGATTTAGCCCTGTTGGAGTTTTATTGACATAAGGGCCAAATAAACCAAACTGCATGTCTTGACATCAGCCGCACCAATTCAGCACTCAGTTGTTTTGACCTGTACTTGCAGGAAGCTGTGTCAGGATCTGGCTGTGCTTTAAACCCCACAATTTGGGCTTCCATAATGACTTGTGCTTCCCAGCTGCTCCAGGGCAAAAGGTTTCAAATACTCCTCAAGCCATGCTGATGAAGAAAAAATTATATGTGGAATAAGCTACTGCTCAAGGACGAGTAGCAGAATAGAGCCAGAAGTATCTTACTGCATTGGTCAGAAACTGTGAGAATCAAAAAAGAGAAATCCTGGTAAAGGTCTTATGAGATGCCAGTCACGTCTGCTCAGCTCCTCACTCAGGTACGCTGGCAGATGGTCAGCAAATAGTCTCACTTTTACAATGCAACCTACCTACACTGGTCTTCAGTGTGAAAATTAGCATCCAATTATTTTCAAGCATTAATGTTCTCCAAGGAAGCTACCTCTATTCTAATTCTGCTTAGGCTCTATTTGCTCTGACACGTAAGCCAATCTCTCAGGTGCTATGTCTCGTGTACACAGGCAGAATGGCAAGCCAGGGAAGAGTACAAGAAATGTGGAATAATGCAAATTCCCAGGAAGTGAACTGCATGGCTTCCAACTTTTAGAAGAGACAGGGACAAGACAAGCAAGAGAAGAAGGTATACAGTATCACCAAAAAAAGAATTATTTCCTCCACTCCCATCTGAAAGCCTATGGTGAAAACTGTGTTTCATAGCTAATGTGTCAGCTGCATAAACCATTAGAGAAGGCTACAGTCCATTGAGCACTGAGCTGTGACCTATGGAACCCTTGGTATGACACATCCAGCAGGGCTGTAGATACTGGGATTGGTTGGTGGCAGGCCCTGCTTCTCCCAAGGAAGAATGGAAGCCCATTCCCCACTTTCCAGCACCCATTGCCACCATCCTCAAGCCAACATAAGGGAAGGCAGAATCACTGCATTACAGATGTAGGCAACTCTGGGAAATGCAGGATGTGTGACAGAGCACAGCCACTTTCAAATGAGAATTGGCTTTCTCCTGAGCACACAGGTCCACGAAAGGGAAAGAAGACCTGAGGTAAAACCCATTTTGTGTAAGATTTCAATGTATCACCTTATGTGCCAGAATCTGTGCCCAAAATGGAAATAGTCAAGTTGAACTTTGCAACCCTTTCTTGTGCAAGGCTCCCCTATTATGACAGGTAATGGAATTATCCTGAGTAATAATGGTTATCTGCACATATGGGCTTGATCCCACAAGCAGAGGTCTGCAGCCTTCCTTGCACCTGCAAGCTGTGTCACGTTAGGTACAAATGTTGCTGCGTACCTCGCTGTAAGGAAGTTGCCAGCCTGAAAATAAATGAGATGCTTTTAATTGTCATTAAATATGGAGAATAATGCTCCAGGGCAGCATCTTATGTTCTAGCATGGTTCCATTTGTTTCATTCTCCTGTGTGGTGGAGGGAAACTTCACTGGCCTAACCTCAATCTGTGCCAGGGTGCATCTCAAGGATGCAGCTTCAGCAGGTACAATTGTATCCAGCCGTGTTTCTCCTACAGGTAGTGCAACTGGGAGCATGGGAGCAGTGGAGCACCTGCACAGCTCCTACTAGCCATCCCCTGGGAACCACCGAAGTGGGGTTGTCTCCTGCCACGTGTTTTGTACAGACTGAAGTTGTATTTTTAAAAGCAAAGAGCACATTAAACTCCTCCTTTGCATCACTTTTGGAATCATCGCAACTGGGTACCCACCAAGCACCAAACAGCCTCCCTTGCTGACATGTGCTCTGCTCCACGAAGGTGTCAGCGTGTCCCTCCTCCCATGCCACAGTTGTACGGCTCTGAGGCTGGGCATGAGTGCCCGGGGTAAGGCTGCCGGGCAGCAGAAAGGATGGAGCACGCCTCCACCCCACACCTCACTAGAAAATACTCCCGAGGTGCAAAATCCTGGAGCCCGGGGCCTGGGCAGAAGGCAGAGCCCCTCTGAGTTTGGGGTCTTGTTCTGGGCAACAGGAACACCCCCGCAAGCAGCAGGCCCCGGGTCCCTCAGGCTGGAGTATCGCTGCCACCGGGCCCGTCGCGGCCCCCACCCCAGCGCCCACCGCCCGCGGTCGCTCACCTGCTCGGGCCCCTGGAAGCAGATCCTGCAGAGCGGGGTGCGGATGCCGCTGTCGACACTGCTGCCCAGCGAGTAGCGGTCCTCGGCCTTGCCCTTGCCGAAGTCATCCGAGGAGGTGCTGCTGGGCAGGGAGGCGGGAGGCTCCCCGGCGGGGCCTCCGCAGCAGGAAGACCTTCAGGTCATTGAAGAGCATGCGGCAGCGGCACTTGAGGAGGCCTTGGTTTCGCAACATCTGTCTCGGACGGAGGAGCCCGCAGCAGCAGTAGCAGAAAATGCCCGCGCCGGGTGGTATTAACATGTGCCTTTCCTTGGCAGGCGGGCACGGGGGGAAAGAAAAGGGCAGGAGCCGGGCGCCCCGCGGCCGGGGGGGCTCCGCGGCGGCCGCAGTGCCGGGGGGACTGCGCTGGCCGCCGGGGAACGCACAAAAGCAGAGCCGGAGGGCGAGGGGGCCAAGTCCCCGGCAGCCCGCTGCAACCCGGCGGGGACGGCAATTGAAAAAAAATCCACACCAGAAAAAAAAGAGACTCTGTGCTGCCGGGGGATCCTCTCCCCCCCTCCACAAGTTTGCTTAGAAATCAGCGGGAGGAGGAAATAAATCCCCCACGCCCGAGGGTCCAGGGGCGCAGGCGGCGGGCTCGGGAGAAAGCCCCCGATCAGCTCTCGCAACTCCTAAGCCTGTAAAAAAGAAGGGTCCACGTCTCCGGTGGGTGTGGGGAGAAGGGAGAATATGGTTCTCTCGACAGTATTTGGCATCTCAAGTAATTTTTCTTTTTCTTCTATTTTATAATAATTTCTTTTTCAATTAAAAAATAAAACCCGATCACACGAATCCCGGTGTGCATCCAGACAAAATAGCAGCTGGTCTGGCTATCAAAATGCAAAACTGGTAGCTGTTGTTATTATCAAAATTGCCTCTTTGACAAAAAAGACCTTCACATTGTTTGTGGGAAAACACCCTACGTTTTCAACACTGTACTCCCAGGTGGCTTCAGATTTTACCGTTGCCTTTAAAAGATTTCACTGTAAATATTAAAAGTCCGGAAAGAAATAATTAGCATTCAACGAGCTTAATCCCAGGTGTACTGAGACAAATATATTTTTATATATATAATATATATATCATATATATTTTATATATATTTATATATTCTGACCTTCTCTATTCCAGCAGCTGTCTGGACCACGCCAAAAAAAAAATCAGAGCGAAATTGATGAGGGAAGGCGGCTGTATTATTTCCTAAGCTGTTACCATCCTGGACCAAAAACCCACGTCGAAATCGGATCTATTCTTCCCATGTAATTGACCGGGAAAACGTGGATCTTACATGGTCACGTTTCCTTTCCTCCTTTCACAAAACAGGAACGTCATCAAACGCATTGGCAGCTTGTACAGACCATCGTGGATGGCGAGGCGGTCAGGGCTCTATCAGCAATTGCAGGGACCTCCTTTTGATGCATTGGACGAGGCTCCTTCTTTCTCTCCACCACCGTCCCCACCTTCATTTTCCTCCCCTTCTGTCCTCCTCCTGCTCTGACTGTTGCTCTCTCTCACAGGCATTGACATTCAACCATCGCAAGTCTGTCGCACTCTCGCTGGCAGGGAAAAAAATCGGAGCAGATAATTCTCTTCTTCCTCCTAAAAGGCTCGGAAGGAGCACAATGCGCCAGACACATGGGGCAGCATGGCTTATTCTTCGTGCGGTTCCTACCGCTTTGGCAACATCGAGCTGGTGTGTGCGTGTGTGCCTTCCTCCCTCAGCAGCAGCCTCCTCTCCGCTCTCCCATCCGGCTTGCCGTGATGATGTTGCTGTTGCTATCTCCCTTGGATGCAATGGGGAAGGCAGATTGTTTGCAGTGCGAGCGAGGATTTGCAGGAAGGGAGGGGTGGGACGTCGCCGCGCTCTTCTCCCTCCCCCGGCTTAAAAAAAA
>VXAC01006717.1:1012179-1069246 GCA_013399225.1 Rhipidura dahli | reverse complement strand
GCGTAAAAAAAAAAAAAAAAAAAAAAAAAGGAAAGAAGAGAGAGAAAGAAGAAGCAAAAAGGCGGGGTGAGAGGGGGAGAATCAAAGCGAGGAATGGAGCCCTTCCCAACCTTTGATGCCCCGGGCTGCCGGCTGCCTGCGAGAGCCCACGCCGGGGACCTGCCGAGCCCGGCCCTGCGGGACCCTGCCGAGCCCGGCCCCGCTGTCGAGGGGCAGCCGGAAGGCGGCGAAGCCTCTGCGCCCCGGCGTGTTGCGGGCGGGTTTCCACCTCCCACCGGCCGCTGCGGGGACCAGTGACACACGGGAACTTCCAGGGGCAGGAGGCAGAGGCCGCGAGTGCGGCGATGTCTCGGGCAGTGATGAGGGTTTTACAGGTTCCCAGCAGGAAGCCGAAATCCCACCAACAAACTTTTACCTAACAGATTAATTTGTTGCAGAGTATTTCACGGTCTAATAGCTACGATATTATTATGACATTTTACTCCAGCAGCAATTTTTGCTGATAGATTTGTTTTGTTTCAGTAGCATGTATTTCAGTAGAAATATGGGTTCCTTGTAGCCCAGTGGAGGGTCAGTATGACTGAACACTATTGCTTAATTAGAGTTTTGCTGCATGTAATGAATGGATGCCAAGGCCAATAGTTTTTACTCTCTCAGCCTGTTTGAAAATTTTAAGTAGCAGCTGCTGTAGGCCATTAGCTTTTCTCTGCAATCATTAGCAGAAGTGGCTTTCCCCACACCATCCAGCTATGTGTGTCCATGCAGACCCATGCAGCTTCTGAATGCAAGGGGATACTTAGGTCTCCACTGGGGCTTACTATTTACCATTCCAGCTGGAACAGGTGACAAAGGTGCTGAGTTTGATGTGGACTACAAGTATTATTTATACAGGTTATGGATACAGTCTATGCAATATGGCTAATGTCAGTGCAATGTCTCAGCACAGGGACCAGTGAGTACCTGCGAGATGGGACACACCTCTTGGTGCCTGGGTCTGACATCATGTCAATGCCATTGAAATTTCAGTTTCCTTAATTTGGTTTCTTCCTGAAACTTCTCCTTCAGGAGGCCATTGCATGCACCAGTGCCCAGTCTGGGTTCTCTAGCTGGTCTTGTACACAAGGTCTTCATTGGCAGTGACCCAGGCAATACCACTGATAAATAATCTCATGTCTCTTAAAAGCTGTGCTGGACCCTGGACAATGATTTGAAATTGTTTCCCATAGAAAAAGACATGATGTGCATAAACCACCGTGTCATGATTAGAAGAGGAATCTATGTTGTTACCTAATTAAAAAGGAGCAGACTGATTATTTGCTACAGGAAAATGAAACCAGCACATGCAATTAATTTCCAGGAAATAAATTACACATTGGGATGCTTTAAATCATTCATCAGTGCAGCCTGCCATTCCTCAGAAAAGCTGAGCAGATTTGCCAGTGTGGCTGCCTACAACGTATTTAAGGCTTCTCAGAATTTCATATGTGTCTAATGGGGTCATTAGAGAAATAATAATGGAAAGAGCATTTTAGAGACTTCCTGTGTGTGAGACAGGCTGGCTAGAGGCAAGTGTCTGTGTCCATGCTCCAGGATGGCTTTCCACCACCATCCCCCATGCTTTTTATTGCCCCCATCTTCTTGTCTTGATGTCACCAACATTTTCAGAATGGTTCCATTGGTAACAGAATTGGAGAAAAATATACTGTTGTCATCCTTTGCTTGTGTAAAGCATCTTTCATCCTTCCCTCCTGCCCATGCCTGGTTTTACAGAAAGCATATTCTCAGGGTAGAGGAGATCTTTGTGTTATACTCTGGGTTTTAATGTATGGGCTGTGTGCCCAGAGAGTTGAATGGCTGATAAATGTGACTAAATAAATAAAACAAATAATAAATCGGAGGTGCTCCATATGCTTCCCAGAGGTGAGTGGGTACTATTATTCCTGTTTTGGTAAATGGGATAGCTGCCAATGTTTTCACACTTGGATGCTGCATTCAGGCCCCTTGGTATGGATCAAGATGCCTTGCTTAAAGTGCTTGCACTGGAAAGAGCTAGCCCAAGACAATTTGGTGAGATCCCAATGACAGTCAGGAGCTGTTAAGAGGCCAATTCAGCCTTCCTAATTTTGCTCCACAAGAAGCAATGTTTGGAAAATGATGGGCAACACCTTCTTTTGCAGAAAGGCCTGTTTCTGGGAGTTTTGACCCATTGCCCCTTGAGCCCTCTGACAGGCAAGAGGTTAACATTGGGAGGGTAAGTATGGGAGGCATTACCTCTGGCAGATACTACCTCTGCCCTCCTCAGGTACAGAAAGAGGAAAACACATTACTCAGTCAGCTAAGAGTGGAGAACTGGTTCCTCTTAGTTACTTACATCCAAGCTACTGACTGGGAAATTAGATGGGGACATGTCCAGGCATCTTGGTGCAGACCTGCAGGCCTGTTCGTTATAGAAGGATTCAGGTGTCAGGCTGCAGGTTGGTCTCACAGCAGACACACTAACACTGGTTATCTAAAGCACAGTGTGGGCCCATTTGCCCTCAGTTACTCCCTCAACAAGGACAAAAAAAGTATTGCTATTCATGTGCCTCCTCTTCACCTCTCTGTACAAGCCATCGCTCAGTGCAGAGGGGGTGGAGGAAGTAAGAAAAAGAGTGGCTAGAGCTGCATCAATACTTGATCTGCCTGTGTGGCAGCCTAATATAAAATCATACCAGAATTTTTTTTTTTCATGTTGTTAGGTCAGGGATTTAAAAAAAAATGGCAGAGATAGTGAGAGGGCAAATGCAAGCAGGAAAGCATTATGTGGACTGCAGCCCAACAGCTTGATCTCAGCACACTGGTCACTGTGCACAAGCACGTGAGAGACAGACAATATAAATGCTGATGTGGACAGAGAGGATCAGGGAGCCAGAAAGCTGCTAGGGAAACATTCCTTTGTGTTTTCCATCTCTCAGGAAGTAAACAGTTACCTAAATCCATTTTCATGCCCACCTACTCGGTCAATAGCTGCACTGCGCCTCCTGCTCCACTTACAGCTCCTTAATGGTGTAGAGGAGCTTTGATTGCTGTGGCGTGGGCCCCATCCCTCTGGCAAACCATTACTTAAATCCAATACATCGAAGGTTCCTACTGCTCTCTCAGTGATGGGGAGTTGCTCATCAGCTGAGTACCCTCTGATTGCTTGTCACAGCCAGACTTCCCAGTTCTTTTTCCCGGATGGAGATATTAAATAAATTTCAAGTGATGTAATTACCGTAACTCAGCTGAGGAAGCTTGTGGGCAGATGCAGCCAGGGGCTGGAGGGAGCTCTGTCACTTTTTTTTTTGGGTCTTTCTTTCTTTCTGGGCAGTTGCAAAGTGCTGATGCAAAGGACATTGCTGCTGGAAAGCTGGGCTGAGCAGGTGGGAGTTATGCATCTTCTAAACATTCAGAAACAAACCACATTATTGACCGGAATGATCTTCTCAGAGGAGATCACAAATAATTTCCACTGTGTTGTGCCTTGGTATCTGTGCTGTCTTGGACTGGAGCGAAAGTCATTGCACTCTGCACACAAGGAGTTCCTGTGCTATTGCTTTGTCCCCAAACATGGACTGAACTTCCACTTGCTTTCTTCCTACAAAACTCATGGTCTGTCTTTGAGCTGATAACAGAGAAAATTTTTCTACTTCCATGGCAGCTTGCTCTCTACAAAGGGGAGAAAATCGTTGGTTCTTTTGTGAAAATCAGTCATGTCCAGCAACAGGACCCCAAGCAAAGCAAAGTACAACTGCACATTATTTTTCCCTGGGTTCAGGAAGAAATCCAGGACTTTGTTTTATTGAGCCTTCTCTACAGGCAGGCTTGAGGCCAGTCAATGTGCAGGAGAATATGGGTAAGAAGATACTATTGCTGATGAGGACAGCCCCCACCTTTCCTCTTTCGGCTCTGGATTTAAAATTCAAACTTGCAATGCCACAGCACTTCTGTTCAGGACTAGACAACTTCAAATATGGAGCTTTGCTGGTAACAAGTCCTACACTACCTCCTACAAAAGGAATTCCTTGTCCCCTTGGATGACTAGTCAGAACTGTGACTGGAATAGAGCAGCTGCAATAGATGGTGTGTTTCAGGATATCTTCAGAAGGCATTCAGCCAAATGCTGAGTGGTTTTAACTATCCAGGAATGTAGTAATTGTCATGAAATCTCAAGCCTAAAAGGACCTGGAAATTAGACATTAAAAAAAAAGAAAGAAAGTATATAATTAAAGCTCTCTTGGATATTTACACTACTCTCCTAAGTAAAATTTGTTTCAAGTTGCAATTGCATTCTCAGATGTGTTTTATTTTAGTGACACACAACAGTCCTGAACTAGCTTACACTTGTCTGACAGGGGATTTAGAGAAAAAACAATGTGGTTAAACAAGCCCATTAGGGTCTGATCCTGAGACATATTCCCTGCTCTGCAAATCCAGGTGAATGGAAAGGATCTAGCATGTCATCTGGCATTTGCTTAGTTACCAGGAGTCGTCATCAGACACAGTGACACTGAGGATGTTCCCCCTAGAACATCACTGTCATACTCAAAAAAAAGCAACAGTTTTGTATGGGAAGATTGAATGTCTGTCTGCAGGAGGACCCATATCTGGCATAAAGGGGTCATGCATGGATACAGCACACCAGGATGTCCAGGAGATTGATCCTATGAATCCTGTGCTGAGCTGCCATCCTTCTTGAGCAACAATTCTCCTTCAGTATAATAAACATCTTGGACATTTGAGACTGTTTCTCCAAATTCTTACCAATGGGTATCCTAGAATTTAACATCTTAGGCTGCCCAGCTAAGCTCCCCATCTACAGCAGCTTGCTTCTGGATCAGCAGGCAGATATACACATACTGTGTAAGTACAGTGCAGGTAGTGAAGTTGCTTACAAGCCAGATAACCTTAGTTTCATCAGTAGTAGGTGAGCTTCCATGTTAGCGGAGGACAAGACACAGACTTGAGAAGAAGACCTTTTTAGGTGTCTCCTAAGTGGTCTTCATTGCATATAATGGGTCGAGAAGAGCGAGGACATTGGAGATCAGAGAAAGGCACACTGAAATACATTGCAAGAAGACATCCTAGTGTCTCCCTGTGCTGATGAATTACTCACCATCAGCACCAGCTCCAAATCATTTTCACAGAAGAAGGCAGGAGGCTTCCACATCTGCCTGGAACTGTCAGGTACAAAGCACTGGGCTGACCCACAGCCTGTTAAGATCCTGTGTTGTCTTTCTCACTTGCTCTGAATATGCTCCAGCGCACATCAGAAACACAAGAAAGCTCCCAACTGTCGCTAGTAAGTGCACAAAGATTCCACTGGCAGCTATCACTCTCCTTGGTGACCTCTCCCCACACCTTTGCACAAGGGGCAAGTGCAGTGTCTGTCAATGAATGAACTGAAGGCTCCATCAGGAAGAGAGGGGTGTGGATTTAAAGGCAGGGCTGTTGGAGGTGGCATGGTGCAGACAATGAAAGAAGAGGGAAGCAGAAGAGCAGTAAGTAGGAAAAGTTAGTGGATTTACACCCATGGAAACAAGAATTGATTTTTGACCGTTGCATTTCTAAGGAGCATCCCGCAATAGTAGATCAGGATGGAAACTGTTCTGAAAAGGAGGTCTTGACCTTGCATGTAGCCCAGACACAGTATTTGAAAGGAAGCTTAAACATCACACTGACACTCTCTCAGGGCCTCAGGAGCACATGAAGTGAGAGACTGCTACATGCAAATGATGGCCCAGATCTACTGCTTCCTAATGCACTTTATGTTAATTAAAGGGAGTTTTCAAAACCATACACATTTTCTTGCCAAGATAATTAATTGATTTAGAAGCTTATGTAGTTAAAGAGTTTTGTAATTACATTTTATTGGGGGGGAGCATCTTAGGGATGGATGCTGCCACAAGCTGAACACCTCCCTAAAGGTGGTGAGTGCCTGGGTTTCCCTGTGGGATGAATCCTCAGTGCTGATGAGCTGGAAGACTCCTCTGGTCTTTGGGGTCATGTGCTCCTAATGACTTGGTCCCAGTAGACTGAAACATTCAGTCTCACAGACTCTAAAAGGAAACCCTCAAAAGCACAGGCTTCTGAGCCAGTTTCTTCATGTAGGGAGCACTTCCATGCTGCTGAAGGTGCTTTTCCTTCCTAACAGGCTTGGGCTCTCTCTGGTGATGTTTTTTAACCCTCAGGTCATAATGCAGATGACTGTGGTAACGGGCTGACTCTAATACCAGCCCTTTCCATCTTAGACTAGTGTGGTCTCTCTGGATCTTCCTCCCAGACAAATGTCTGCTCTCATTCAAGAAGACGGGGAAAACACAAGCTGTAAACCCCAGGAAACACTTCTTTCCCTGCATCATCCCCAAACTCATGACCCTTCCTTCCTGACCTGCCCTGTAAGGATGTGAATAAATTCCTGGTCCTGAAAGTACTTAAGCTAGATGGGAAGAGTTACAACCCCTTTGATTAGTATTGGGAAACTGAGGCACAGGCAGGAGAATTCCCCCTTCGAGTCAGCAGGGAAGCACTGCGTAAGTAACTCTTTTACCTGTTAGCACAGTTCTCTTCGAGAGCAATTTGCACATCCTTGTGTGATGTGCAAATAAGAACACATGCAATATATCTCTATTTTTCTTCCCTCTTTTTATGACTGAATAATCGCACAATCTTTCTTCCATGGAAGTTTGACTGCTGCTGTTTATTACCCCCTGGAAACAGGATGACAACAGCCCACGGCTCCTCCACAGCAACTCACAAAGGTCTCCTAAGCAGAGAATTATGCCCGTTGGAGGCAATAAACAGCAGGAACAGTAGAGTGACTAAGCACCAAAGACCCTGCATTTGTGTAGAAACTAGCAATGAAAAGGAGGCAATGATGCCCTGGAGGATAGTGCCTTAGGAAAAAAGTTTCCAGCATTTTCTAAAAATGAATGTTTCTGTGCATAAAACACAAGCCAAATTTGAACTCATTCCACTGTTGAACTTGTGAGATCCTGGGTATGACTTCCATGCTAAGCATCAAGACTTAATGAAAAACTGGAAAATCACAGGAGAACTGGCCCAGAGTACACTGAGATATAGTCTCCTACTCTTCCTGAAGTTGTTTGGGTGTGGGGTATCAGGAGAACTTGCAGACAGAGATGGAGCCTTTCTATCTGAAGCTATCATGTGTTGGGACTCTGCTGCTGAGCTCACCCCTGACTGGTTCTGATGTCCTTTGAGGAACACTCATTTAGGCAGAAAAGGATTGAGGGATCTCAGCACAGGATACTGTCTGCATGGTCTCTTTTCTCTGAAGCAGAGCTGCACCTGCAGTAGCACTGGCATCACATGATTCTGTAAAATCACTGTCCCAATGAAATCCTGATGTAAAAACAACAACAACAAAAAAAAAAAAAAAGAAAAAAAAAAACCTCCTTTTGTTCTCTTCCCTGGCCACCTCCTTCCTACATTTTTCTTCTTGATTCATTTTTATGTTCAGTGACATAAATTTTCCAGGTCAGTGGTAAGTCCCTTGCTTGTGTGATCTTTACATACCAGCAGACATACGCAGAGAGATGAGAGGAGACCAAGTGCAAATCAATCCATCCTGCTGACACTTTTATTTATCTATTTTCTTTCTCCATCTGCCACTGCTCAGCTGCCTCTGTGTGTGTGAAAGAGCGATGGGGAAAGGGGTTGGGATATTGGTAGAGCCACTGAAGAGCTCTCTACTTGCAACTTTAGCCGTCCCCTTTCCTTCCTACTACCCTGCTATCCATTGCTCATGTTCTGCTTCGTGGCAATTTAAAAAAAGTGTCAAATAAAACTAACACCGGGCTTTTTAGTGCTGATACAAGATGCCAGTGTGACAGTCAGGAAGCCAAGCACTCAACACTAGTGTCAAAGCTGCCTTGCTGCTGGGTGCATTGAGGGCTCCCAAGAGAAAAGCACCTGTGTCTGCAGCCTGAGCTGAGCTCTGTGGCCAAAATCAAAGACAGATGGACATTACCTGTGGACCAGACAGAGAGGAGGAATCTAACACACGTTGACTGTTGTATTTCATGGTTGTGACATCCAGCAGCCACGCTGAGAGAAGAGACGGGAGTTTGTACTTTTAGGTTTGCATTTAACTGTGCATTCCCACTGAAATGTGCAAGCCAAGGTTAATCATGGCACACAGCTGGAACTCTTTGCTCACTAAGCTTGGGCCAAGACCTGGATTTTTTCATTTAGTCTGTATCACCTGTAATAATTTCTACTCTACTCTGATCCAGGATGGCTCTGAATTATCAACTAGAGCAGGGTCCAGTGGCTGTTAAGTTTTCCACATATAAAATCGTTAAATCTCCACCTAGAGTATTTAACTTTTCCAACAATCCTGTTTTCTCTTCTAGGAACTGAGCCTCAAGAGCTCATGACCCACCAGGGATTTGCAGTGGCATGCATTCAAAATGCACTTCTTTTATAGCAGTGGTATTATCACATAGGGAGCTTGTTCTTGGAATGAGCATTACTTAGGAGTTGTCAATACTTTAATCTGATTTATACAAGCTGTGTTCTCCCTCTCTCTCCGTTTTCCCTCAAATAAACACTAGTAAGTTCTCAACCTGGACAAATCCCAGGTAGTGGGATCAGTACTTGGCAATATATCAGCTTTGTTGCTGAAATTGGGGATGAAAGAGGGACAACTGAAAATGTTTTTCCTAGTTGTTTTTAATTCAGCTTGCAAATAGCTTGGTGCCTGTCTAAAGTATGACCACCCTATAGGAATACACTTCAAATCTTATACTACTGTGTGCCAATTAAGTAATTAATGAAAGTGTGGAAAATCTATTAAAAAAAAAAAGTTTGTTGCATCCGCAGGGAACATTAATACTGCAAGGTGTCATGTCCATGAATAAAACCTGACAGCATCTGCAAATTCAGAGCAAACTACCTGTTCTGCTGGTAAGAGATCAAGTTCAGGTGATGATCACAAGATTTTCAGGACCTAGTCTTTAACTTGTCTGTGGGCTAAAAAGTATTTGCAGGGCACACAGGAGTTAGTCTTTTTCCTCCAGGACTCAGTTGTCACTTTACAACCATATGATGCATTAGACATTGCAGGACATGAATGTTACTGCTTTTAGCCTCAAATTCTGTCAGCATGATATTGTGCCATGATGCAATCTCAGTCAGCATCTTGATTTGATTTGTGCATTGCTTCACAATTCACTCCAGGAGGGCTTAGGGTCCAATTCTGCAAACAGCTCTGCAAATGAGAAAAGTTATCCCCACCACTGGTACAGACCTTGACATCCAGCAGCGCTCTCAGAGCATGGAGCAGTGCCCCCCATCCTGGCAAAATTACATGGAAATGGTGGCCATTTCCAAACTTCACCTGACCTCAGAGGCAGTGCTTGATTTCTCTGTGTTACAGTGAATGCAGATGGACAACGGGGAAAGAATCAAAGGACTTGCTGTAAACTCAGCTGCTGCTTCTGAGCTTGGATTTTCCAGGTCAATACACTTCAATTTTTTTTCCATCAAGAAAGAGAAAACTTCACTCTTCCACACTCAGTCTTAAATCAGGCTCCTGCAAGATAATCTTAAAAGGAATTTCTTGCCTGTTAAAAGAGGAGACCCACTCCCAACTCACACTTCTGCACTGACTGTCTTTGATTCAATAAACTCAGTGTTTGTACTGTCTCTCTGTGTGTGCACCCTCGCATGACAAAGAGATCCAATCAGACAACTCTTGCACTTTTCTCCCTTCTCTGGAGCAACTTCTGAATATGAAAGATGGAAAATGCTAAATAGACCATCAGAAATAACTGTTGTTAAAACATGTGATCAGCAAGGGAAATGTATTGCCTCAATATATCATCTAGGATCAAAATGTGCATTTTATAGAAGTCAGCTATGTGATAATCACCTGATCTGTCATCTAAAACATGAGTCTGATCCCTGGTACCGACAAAAGAAAGGATTCAGTGGACAGCCATGCTGAATGGGACAAGTAGTTCCTTTATTCATGTATAATTAAGCTAATTCTCCTTATCTGTTACTGTTGTCATTCTTATGCTTTGTAATCCTTTTACTGGACATAAATATTCCAAACAACAGTAGTTTCTTGGGTCCCAGAAGCTGAGCTAGATAAAATTTTGCAATTCTCAAACCAGTTCATGAGCAAACTTTCTGTGGATCCTTCATACACCTTTCTCAGAGTTAGGCAAGAATCAGTGTGTTACACAAAACATCAAATGAGAGCTTGTAGTTGAATTTAGACATATTTGACTACATGACAAACACTAAATTTTTTAGTTATTGTACAATGTATAACACCTGTGTTAATTTATAGCCCCACTGAGGAAAGTACAACTTTGTTCTACTCACCTGTGAAGAACCCTGCATACCTGTACCACCCCAGGAATAAAAAAAATATTAATTGCACTACCAGTCCATTGAGTTATTCATATCACTCCTTCCTCACCACCCTGTATTAAGCCTTTTAAAGCCAAAGTGGTGTAAATCTTTCTAAATGCCAGAGGACTGTTTTGCTAAAACACTATCCATCTTAACAGCATGTCAGATTTCTGAATGGGATTTTCTTTGGTGGGAACAGGCCTATAACTTATACTGCTTCTCATTTCCTGAAGCACTGGAATTGTGCTGCTCCCTAATGTTATTTTATTAAGATGCGATTTGTCATCATATTGCTGAAAACAAGATAAAATGCCGGCTAATTAAATTCCTTATTTAACTTGATGAGCATCTGCTTTCTGTAGTCGCATTTTTTTTTCAACAGAACCTTTATGGCTGTTTCTCAGGATCTGGTTATTACGATTTTTGCTATGATCAAAAAGGGGAAATGCCCTCCCCAAACAAAGCACGTGTGCTCCCACTGCCTGTGACCCTCGCTGTTTATAATATGAGATGTATGGGCAGATGGCAGCAGTACCTCACAAGCACACTGCCCTGACACTTCAAGAACACACCCTGTTGTGGAATAATTGCTATCCCATGGAGCCCAGTGGAAATCACTAAGACAAGCTGGTAGCAAAATACTGCAGCTGACAGCAAGTGTTTTCTAGATCAGGCTGCTATACAAAATATAATAAACAAATCACCTTGTGACTTCCCCCTTCTGTAGCAGATGAGACTCCCAACACAAAGGAAAATCTCCTCTGTTCAAGGAGCAGGCTTAACAAGCTTAAGCACACACTTCAAGGTGAGCATGTGCTTAAAAGTGCTGCTTGTCAAGGCGAGATTCTGGCTCACTTTCCAAGAACTGCACTCACAGAGGTTTCTAAGATCAGAGCAACCTTCCTGCATCATTGGTTGAGTGAAGACTGGGGTAGAAGACAGTCCTCTACTGAGTCCATATTCTTAATTTAAGCAGTGGTCTCACGTTGCTCACATCTAAGTCACAGCAGAGGATGGCAAACAATTTTATCTGAACCCACTGTAAGCTCAGGGCTTTTAGGAAAGTCTTGAGCATGCCACGGATCTGGGTTTGTCTCTTGGAAGACCCTTTTGTATCAGACCTTGAATCCCACAGAAGCCCAGATGTACTTTGATAGCTCCTTTTGGTCTGGAGTATGCTTTGAGATCCTTCAAGGAAAGATGTGCTCCTGTGAAAGGGCAAAGGACCATTAATATTACATTGGTGTAATA
This sequence comes from Rhipidura dahli, assembly GCA_013399225.1. Taxonomy (NCBI): domain Eukaryota; kingdom Metazoa; phylum Chordata; class Aves; order Passeriformes; family Rhipiduridae; genus Rhipidura; species Rhipidura dahli. Next base: position 1,057,588 of record VXAC01006717.1, on the reverse strand, counting down.
CCATACCAGTGACCTCTGATTCCACTGCTCAAAGGGTATCTCCGTATCTCTGGGTCCGTCATGCACCAGGAGGAGAAATGGCAGAGAACTATGGCAAGCTTTAACAAATAGGATCTCAAAACTTGGATTTATATTCATATAAATACTAAGGCCATAGGATTAGCTGCTTATTCTGAGCTTGAAAACCAGGCCAATAATTTAAGCTCCAGAATAGAACTAGGAATGCAACTTTGGTTTTTTTAACCTCATTTCCTAAAGAAATAAAGCTTATGCAGTTAAATTGTCTCAGTGTGCACACAAGCCTTTCCTTCTAACTTCGGACCCTTCTGCCAGTTCAACCACGTTTCACAAAGATAAAGTTCAGTTGAGCATCTGAACAAAAAATCCCAAGCAGTTGTTTAGAGCAGAGGGGTGTGCTCTGCCATGATCTTAAGCATAAGATACTGGAGAGTCTACATTACCAGTGCCCTCACCCCAGCTGGATCACAGCTCACATTGTGTTAAATGCTGGCAACACAGAAGCTTTGGAAACACTGTTTGAATCTCAATGTAGGATATAGGTTTTTTTTCTCTTTTAAATCTTTGTTCTGGGTGCCAGTGAGCTGCCCCCCACACCTGGGCTGCAGGCTACAGAAAAGATCACAAGCATATTCAGCTTTGCAGCAGCTCTGTGAGTGAGGCAGTGGCCTGGCAGCGAAGCGGGGGCCATGTGCTGTGCAGACCATTGCTCTGGACTGGAACTGTGGAGAGGAATCCAGCCAAGAAGGACAGAAGGCAGAAAAGAGACCCGGCAATCTGTTGGAGGGGTTGTACTATAAACAAGAGCAGGAAGGCTTCAGCATGCCAGGGAAGAACAAGCTGTGTAGATAAAAGAGGCTGCTTCAAAAGAATGGAGGGTGACTAGTTTTTCTTGCACTGGGTGGCCAAAAAGCAGGGAAAAAGAAGTGGTCTTCACTGAGCTGGCAGAGGAGGGGAGCAACCTTCTCATGCTAGAAAAACTCATAGAAAAGCCTCTGCAGATGCCCTTTCATCAAGAGTTTCAAGGACAGCAGGATTCAGCAAACTCCAAATTTTGTCTTTGGTCCTACAAAGATGCCCAGGAGAAGGGTCTGAGCTGTCCAATGGACCAGCAGGCCATGGTTCTTGATGTGTCTCAATGGCAGAGGAAAGTAGAGGGGATTAACAGCTGACTAAAAGAAATCCAGGGAATGGTAGGGGATGTGGGATCAGCATCTCCCCAAAACCAAGCACACACTGGCCCTCCAAGCCCAGGGCCTGAGTTCCCCATTAGGCAGCTTAGACCTCCTTCAGGATCCCAAACCAGAGCGGAGGAAACACAACCCCACAGCCTACACAGGACAGGTCCTGTAATATGTATTCAGGTCAGACCCTAGCAGCCCAAAAGGAAGGTTTATCTAACTAGAAGAAGCTCTGACAGTCCAGAGGCCTTTCTCTGACTCTCCTGCACCACATCCTTCCCTTAGAAGCTGACCTCTATGTCCCTAGTCCAACCACTTGACTGGTCTTAGCTGGGTAGGAACTGATAAGGCTTATGAACATGTGATTAATTTATTTTAGAAGGTGCAACTACAAGTTCTCCACAGCTGGTCAAAGACTGGTGCATGTGGGCACAGGTTGTGGTGTCTCTGAGCTTGGTGTGGACTACCAAAACCATCCCAGAAGCTGGGGCATCTCAGGATCCTTAGCCTGGGCTGATTTCCAGTTCTCTGTTGGATACACACAGCAGTCCTGCATGCAATTCAGCCCCAGCAGAGAGTGCAGGCTGGCCACACATCCAGGAGGAAGGAAGCCAGCTCTGTTCATGTGGACAACCACCAAGGTGTGTTGGCAAGGTGGTGAAATGGGGCAAATATAGTCAATATGACAGTAGTAGGACCTCTAAAGAGCAGTTCAAAACCCCTCAAAGGATAATCCATGAGATTCCAGAATGGCTCTGGAGTTTTGGGTGACTCATAATTCAATATTAGCTGCTGCTCATATAAGGTGTACAACACAGGCAGTTCTGCCTTGTTTGGAATGAGCAGTCATTCAGCCCAGTTCATGAGAGGCTGTTTAGAGCATCATCCAAATGATGGAAAGATCCTGGTAAGAACAGCACTGAACTCCATTTACTTAATTTTTTTTCCACTGATAGGAGCCTTTCTTCGGAAGGGGGTGAACCATTTCCTCTGCAGCAGAGCTGGGCTGTGCTATCCCTCCCAGTCCTTCCAGGATTTTCTCTCTGCATCCCCCTGACCCAGTATGTGGAAGATGAGTCCAAGCCACTGCTGGAAGCATGTTCTGACTGAAAGGACACCTGGAGTGCACCAGCAAACTGCTTGCAAGCGGCTTCTCATTTTGTAGGTCTGTTCTCTGCGTGGTCGGGCTGTTCCTTGTGTCTCGCTGAACTTGGCCATATGGAGCAAATGCTTCAATGTCTGTCTGTGTCTGCCTGACCGTGCAACCCAAGAGCTCTCTGCAAACGATACTCTGCTCTCAACATTTTTGTCATCTGGGGACAGTCCCTGGATGGGTCTTTCCTCCCCTCTTCCCAAGTTGGTTTATTTTTCCCCCACAAGATCTCCCAAAGCATAAGGAGCCATCGCCAGAGACCTGGAACTGGATAGCTGCTGGCAGGGAGAAGGTGGCTGGAAACAGTTGCAGGGTTATGCTCTGCATGTTCCCTCTCTCTCTCTCTCATCCATATGTGACACCGGGATCTGGTTTAGCTCTGGGCAGTAAAAAGTGCAACAAGAAAGAAAGAGAAAAGGTCTCTCATCCACTCCTTTCCTTCTCTGCTGTGTAGCCACCTGGAGACTGCTGGCATGCAAGGGAAGAAAGGGCAAAGGGAGAAGATCTGGACAGAGACCATGGGGCTGTACATCGTTTCCTAGCAAACTCACTCTGCAGCGAGAGGACCTGCAACATGCAAAAAGGTTTGATTTTTTTGCTTGAGAGAAGCTGAGGCAAAACCCTGGACCCAGATGTCTCCTTAGCTTGTAGTTTTCTTTAAAAGTGGTGAGTTTGCAAATGCCTGTGGGTGTGTGGTGTGTTCACGTCTGTGTGTGATTCCCACGTGAGGAACAGCACTCCCAGGGTTGTGGTGTGTGTTGAGTTGCACCTCACTCTTCCTGCCTGTCCTGTTTTTCTTGGGCTGACAAGCTCCTGACTAATAGCAGTCACTGCTGCTTAATCAGGAAGCAATTTAATGATAACCTTTTCTAATTAACCAGCAGAGAGAATGAATAAACTGTGAAACAGCCAGCTGACTTCAGTGTCCCGAGCCAAAGGGCCTGTCAGGTGGGAGAAAATGGTGTCTGGGGACAGGGATGGCAGCTCTGGGCCTGCCACTGGGCAGGGTGGTAAAATTCTGAGATGGGAGGGCATTCTGGTACTCCCCAGGACCTTTTCTCTTTTTTCTCCCCAGTTACTGCTCTGGTCACACACATGGCAAACATGAGTGCTCAGAAAGGTGTCTTGGTGTGTAAAATCAAGCCTCATGTATAACTAAAACCCTGGGAGGCTCTTTTATTTTAGCTTTTATTTCAACTGATGCAAATATGAGTAATCACCTTATTTTGAAGATGATCACGAAATAATAAACCAACCCAAACTGGAAAGCACCTCAAAAGACCATCTAACCCTTTGTGGGAAAGGGAGCCTAGATTAGGTTTTATCTATCACCCTGTCCAATTGGATCTTGAAACCCACTGTGTCCCTGGGGAGGTTGTTGCAATGATTGATTGTTATCAATGTAAACAATTTCTTTCTCGTATCAAGATGAAACCTCTTCCAGTGTAATTTGCTGAACAGCATTGTACCCAGTGTTGTTCCCTGAGGGACAGCACTTGTGACAGGCTGCCAGCCTGCATAAAACCCATTGATTGCTGCCTTCTGCTGTGGCCTGGGAGCCAATTTCCTACCCATCTCACAGATCCCTCCTCCACCCTGTCTGGTCAACTCCTCCATGAGGAGGCCATGGGAAACATGGTGAAATATTTTGCTGAAGTCCAGGCTAACAACCCACACTACTCTCCCCGTATAGACAGAAAATGTCATTTTGCTGTAGAAGGTGAGCAGGTTAATCTAGTTTTATTTGCCTCTAGTAAATCTGTGCTGGCTTTCCCAATCACCTGCTTCATTTGCTTTGTGATAGTTTCTCGGAAGACTGTATGACTTTCCAAGGACCTGGAGTAATACTAATGGGCCCGTAGTTTCCTGTGTCCTCTTTTGTGTTCTGCTTGTAGAAAGCCCTGACATCTGTCCTCTTCCAGCCTCCAGGCATACCCCCCTGATCTGTCTGGTCACCAGTAGTGTCCCCAGGGATCAGTGTTGGGCCCAGTCCTGTTTACTGGCAATCTGGATGAAAGGATCCAGTCTAGCATTAGCAAATTTGTGGATGACATCAGGTTGCGTTGGATTGTCACTCTGCAGAGGAATCTGGACAGGCTGGATGAATGGGCTGAGACCAGGGTATGAGATACAACATGATCAAGAGCCAGGCCCTGCACTTCAGCCACAACAGCCCCAGGCAGCACTACAGGATAGGGGCAGAGTGGCTGGAAAGTGGCCCAGTGGAAAAGGGCCTGGGGGTGCTGGTTGAGAGCAGCTGAACACGAGCCACCGTGTGCCCATGTGGCCAAGGAGGGCAATGGCACCCGGCCTGGGTCACCAACAATGTGTCCAGCAGGACCGGGGCAGTGATTGTCCCCCTCTGCTCAGCACTGGTGAGGCCACACCTTGAGTGCTGTGTCCATTTCTGGGTCCCTCAGCTCAGGAAGGTCATTGAGGTGCTGGAGCGAGTCCAGAGAAGGGCAAAGGAGCTGGTGAAGGCTCTGGGGCACAGGTCCTGTGAGGAGCAGCTGAGGGAGCTGGGGGTGTTCAGCCTGGAGAAAAGGAGGCTCGGGGAGACCTTATCGCTCTCCACAACTGAATGAAGGGGGATTGTAGCGTGGAGCTCGGGCTCTTCTCCCAGGCAGCCAGGGAGGGGATGAGAGGACACAGCCTCAGTTGCACCAGGTGAGGTTTAGGGGGACATCAGGAGGAAATTCTTCACAGAAACGGTGATGAGACACTGGGATGGGCTGCCCAGGGAGGTGGTGGAGTCACCGTCCCTGGAGATGTTTAAGGAAAGACTGGGCATGGCATTCAGTGCCATGGTGGGGTTGACAGGGTGGTGTTTGGACATAGGCTGGATTCGATGATCTCAGAGGTCTTTTCCAACCTAATAGATTCTGTGGTTCAATATTCAAAACTGACAGCGAGCAGCCTTGCACCAATGCCAGCTTCTGCTCTTAACCCCCGGGGACAGGCTCCTTCCTCACTGCTGACAAGCACTGTCACCCTTTCTCTCACATCAGCTCCACTGTTTACTCCCCGCTCAGTCACCATTTAGGAACCACACACAGCGTGCCAGACGCGCACACCAGGCGCAGCCAGCGAGGCTGTCCGCCCCTGCCGTACAGAGCTGGGTGCCGGCTGGGGCAGGGCTTCAGCCTGGAGCCGACAGCAGAGTCCCGGCACTCCGTACGGGCCTGGGCGGGTGGCAGGGGCGTCCCCCGGGTCCCTCCACAGCACGCCGCAGACCCAGCACCCCCGAGATGGCGCCGCGACCGGAACACTACATTTCCCAAGACCCCGCTCGCCCCGCTCTTACCTCCCGGCGTGCTGCGCACTCCCGGCCGCTTGGTGCCCGCCAGGCTGCGGCGCAGGGCGTGCTGGGAGCTGTAGTCGCTCGGCGGCGTTCCGGGCCGTGCCCGCCGGCGGTGAGCGGGCGGCGGAGCCCCCGGGGCGGGCGGGGACCGAGGCCTGACCTCCGGGATCCCGGGGGTGGCAGGTGGTCACTGGCGGCGGGGGTAGGGAGGCCCGAAGGACAAGGGTGGGCCGGGACCTCCGTGGAGTTTGGCACAGGAGTCTGTCCGGCACACGGGAGAGGAGGGGGCAGCGGGTGAGCCTCACCGCTCGCAGGGAGGTGAGGAACGGAGGGGCGGGCAGCCCGCAGGACATGGGGCAGCGAGCGGATGGAGCGAGGTGGGCTCCTGGGACATGGGATGGCAGCCAGGTCCTCGCTTCTACCTGAAGATGTGCGACCTGCGAGTGGAGCTTTCTCAGCAGGAGCTGACTCTGTGCTGTGCTGTTCAGCATGTGTCTGCCGCGCTCTGTGAGATACCCAGGAGCCGAAGGTGAACAGGGGAGATGGGCGTCGTCCCATCTTTGCTAATAGGTACCCGAATTAGGTAGGATACATTCCACCAAAGACTGTGCAGCAATGTATGCTTTGCCTTTGCAGGGCTGGCTCTGCAGTGCAGGGTGTCCCCGTGCTTTGCTGTTTTAATAGTTCTGCTGGGATTTGCAGAGAAGGGTACTCAGAACTGCAGTGGAATAGGAGTTTTCTCCTCTTTCCATATGTTTTATCTATGCAGGACTGGCATGCGAGGCCTCATCAGCGTCTGTCACCATCTGCTTGCTGATAATGGCTCAGCATTGGTGTGACAGCTTTGCTGTACCACTATATTTGTGTAGGATCAGTTACAGTAATATTCAATCACTCTAAAATGCTAAGTTATCAATTCAATTTTTTTTTTTTTTTTGTAGACTGGTCTCCCTCTAAAGAAGAAGGTGCCTCTGTGATTAATTCCCAATGTAGTTTTGGTAGAGTTTTATTGTTGGAATTGTTGAAGATGTCATCAGGCCTTACAGAGGAGCAGAAGAGAAGGATTGAAGAGAACCGTCAGCTAGCTTTGGCTAGGAGAGCAGAGAGGCTGGCAGCCCAGAGGGCTGGGCACGTGGGCATCGCTGCACCTCCGCAGGAGGAACAGAGTCTGGGCAATCCAGGAAACTCGAGGGAAGAAAACAATCATGTCAGGGTCACCAGCCAGCACCAACAGAATCCAAATGCTCCTGTGGAGCAGAAGAGCTGTCTCCAGAAAAGCTATAACCATTACACAGCAAAGCAACAGATGGCTGGCTCACACAGAGAGCAGCAAAAGAGTTGTTCAGAGGACTCAGAACAAGAAAGTCGCCTTAAGCAGTTCCCTGCAACGATCCCAAATTCTCTGAGTTTTTCCCATAAACATTACTTGGAAGCTGGTAGTCAGGAACATGGACAACACACTTCAATAAATCCTGTAACATTCCAGCAGCCCAAATTCTACCCAGCTTTCAAAAACCCCACAGGACCACCTCATCCAAGATTAATTGATAACGGGCACTCTGACGGTAGTAAAGATTTACAAATGCAGAACAAATCTGCCATTAAATATGTTTCACCACCAAGCAGCACTGCCCTGAGTGATTCAGAACTGCTGATAAACAGAGTGACAGAAAAAACAGGGGGAGGTTTTGTCTCTCAGGCCGGTGGTAGGATGCAGAAGCTGACCAGCTCTGCTGGTGTGGGCTCTGCCTTTGAAGCTGCCCCTCACAAGAAAGCAAATAATGTTACAAAGGGAAAGTGTGTGAAATATGGGGAAGACCGATTCCAGGTCGAAGTAGGGTATAATGCTGAACTTGTTGCTGTGTTTAAGAAGGTACCAAGTAAAGCCTATGGTAAGAATTGTTTGTTTGCTCTTATCTCTGTTTTACATTGGATTGAAGTTTCAGCATCTGCTGCTATTGTAGTTGCTCCTTGCTCTTACCAGTGTACCTCTTGCTGGGGTGGAATATGTGGCATCAGTGGAGGATTAAAGAAGTAAATACAGATTAAATTGGATAGAATTTCTGGACATAAATAGCTTGAGGATTTAGAAGAGAAGTCAGAAGCCTTGCTTTATGAACAGTGCTCTGAGAAGTTTAGTGGCAGCAGCTGGTCAGAGTCTTTTGGAAGCGAAGGAAGTGAAGTTATTCATAAATTTGGATACGTGAAAATGGGTTACTTCAGCTGTAGTTCAGAGTTATGAGCTGATTCTGTTTACTGGGTTACAGTGAGCAGTGGAATCTCCCCCATTTGTCTTACTTCTTATCTTTTACCCCTACCTTTATTTGTTCTGGTTTTGTTTTCCCTCATGTGTTGCTGGTCGCTGTGAATGGCTGTTCCATTCTTCTTGTCTTATTCCCCATGACTTTTTTTTGGTGTCATGTAGCTGTAAACTTGGGCATAGCTGTTTTTCAGATGTGTGGCAAAATGTTTGCTTGAGTAGATTGAATACTTTTACCTCACATGAACATTTCACACCAGCACTTCTTTTCTGCCCCAAATGATTCATATTCTACCCTATTACTCTTGCCCTACTTTAGATCCTGCTATGAAAAAATGGAATTTCAGCATGAAAGATTACAGCAGTCTCTGTAAGTAAATGTTGAATGATAAAAAACAAGTGGAATCTTGACACCTTCTCCTTCCCCTGCTTTCCATAGTTACTGTTTAGCCTTGTTAGTATCTTGAGTAATGCAAGTAGTGCCACTCAAAGATAATGTCCATCTTTTAGGCATCCAGCTCATAACATTTTTCTGCTACTTTTAGTTGATTAGAAATAATTGAATTTTTTATGTAATCTAAATACCAAGGAGAGGTTACACTTTCTCTGCCATTGACTTTTTCAGCAACCAACAAGATCATAGGAAAATTATCTGCTGTGCTGGTACTTGTTTTGAATTTGTTTTGAAAACTAAGTGTGTTCCAGTGGCTAAGGCTTAATTTCTGGATCCATTAATGTATTTTATTTTCAAGTAGCTCTTATTTAAACACTTTTATTGTTAATTTTGTGTGTCAGAAAAGGATGAAGGCTAATTCTCCAGGGTTTTGAGTGAGACTGGAAACGGATTTGCCTTTATTTTTTTTTTGGTATAACAAGGGTGGTCTTATCTTTTTTTATTTTTCCTCTCCTGTCATTTTGTTCTGGAAAGATTGAGAAATCATAGGGGCAAACACTTCAGGTAAGCTTTTCAAAAGCACACTGTATTGAAGTGAGTGATAAATCACTATTGATTTCAGTGGGAACAGAATTAGGCCTGTGTTGAGCACTTTAAAAAACCACAGTTGAGTGCTGGTATTTTAGCTTCCCATGTGGGTTGCCACACATTTATAATTTAAATGCTGTTGGCTTGCTTGAAGTGTATCAAGTACAGATGAGAGCAGAGTTTCTGTACCAAGGAGCTTGCAAATGAAGAGAATGGTTTTTAGAAATTTTTCTTTAAAGCTATAAAATATATGAGTACCCTGTGGAAAGTTCCTGTTTACAAGTGAAGACAATATGTGGCCAACATTAGCCAGTGAAATTGGGGCAAAATAGCCTGAGAAAAGGGAACTGACTTAAAAGGGCCTTGAAAGTGTAAAAGTGAAAGTGTAAAACAATTATTTTAAAAGTTCCCACTTGTAATTTAGTTATTCTGAATAATGTGGTCCTGTATCACTTTTTTTTCTTTGTACTATAAATTAAACATACAGTCAAACTTAAAAATAAATGTTGAAATGAAGCAGTAAAATATGCTTTTTTCCACCCCTAGTTCCTTTCAGTATTAGTCATAGAGGTGAGATGTAACTATACAATGCTAAGCCAGTAACATCTAAAGTCTTTTGCTTGGTGCACTGGGAGAAGGTTTAAATTGGTGGTTTCCTATTCCTCTAATTTAAGAATTATTTTAAGTGGGTGCTCTAAAACTTTTTATTTGGAGTAGAAATCTCAAATGCTTGGATTTATTCAGGAAGTCACTTATTTTAAAATAAGGTTGGATGAAATCCAAATTGTTTATTTATTAATTGATTAGGAAGAAATTGTCTGAATGTCTTTCTCCATTTTCACATCTTGAGCTCTGAACTGAAAGCTTGTACTTTCTTGTTGCATATCAGTTTTCTGGACTACTTAGAAAGAAGCAGAATGGCTCATGATGTGCAGCTTATGCTTAAAGGACTAGACTCACCTGGATTTATTCTAAACAGCTTCCAGAGAGGGGAATTTGCCTCTCCACAAGTACTTGGAGGCAGAGTGTGCTTAATGGTCCCCTGATTTTGAGTCTAATGGACTCTGGAGATGTTAATGGATTTTTGTGTTACTGTAGTATCTGTGAGGTGGAGGATTGGGGGCAAACTTCACTACTTTGGTGCTGAATAAATGCAAGAAATAGTATTCCCATTCTTTAACCATCAGAGCTCAGTTACAATAATAAAGACAACACATGGGTATAGACTGGCAGAGAAACACAGGAATAAGTGGCATGTTTATTACTGTGGATAGCTGTATTCTTAGGCTGACACCTGTAAAATGCTGTGTCCCTCCTCTCTCCATGCCCTGGCATTGTGACAGAGGTGATTGCTGCTGATGGGTGAGACAGGAGTGCAGATGGCTGGGAGGAAGCACAAGTCAAACTGTGAGACACGGAATAAAGGGTAATGAACTTAAATTGTGACAAAAGAGATTTAGGACTTTGGACTAGATTCCTTCCTACAGCATGGTGAATACATAGCATTCCTCCTAGATGGATTGTCTATCAGATACTGACACGAGGCAGGAGGCAGATGTTTTTAAATTTTTCTCCTTTGCTGTTTGGAGAAGCACTTTCCCATCTTTTCAGATACATGCTATTGATCACCATGCCCGTGTCCCTGTGATTTTCTGAGTGAAAGCACTGTATGGCTTTGTGCAATTTACTGCTAAATGTGCTTCTGAAGATTGCTTGCCCTGGCCTAGGGAGCCACATTTTAGGATTGCTGACAGAGAGGGAGCTTAGTGTAATCACAATGCTGGACAGTTCCTTGTTCACTTACTGTCATGTGTTCCCTTTGCCCCTGCTGTATTTCTCTGTGGAAAATCCCACCACCCTGCTCCTCCAGGCCATTGCTCTCTCTGTTTTTTGTCCCTGTGAATGAAAGCAGGGAATCATCATTCCTTTTAAATTTGTTTGTGTTCCTTGTTATTAATTCTTTTCTATATCTCTATGCTTTTCTCCCTAGTGGAAGCAGCAAATCAGCTTTCATCAGTGATTCTGGCACCACTGGAAGGAGAAAATGCAGTTGCCTTGGCATCAGGCTCTCATTTTGTTGGCAGTGGGGTTGATGTGAAATCCCTCTTGAAGATGTGTAAGAACTGGAAGAAACCCTCAGCCCTTGTCAAAGGGAAGTGTGTTCTTATCTCTCGCTCACGATTTGAGGTCAATATTGGGTATTCTGCAGAAGTGATTGGAGTGTTCAAACAGATGGATTCCAGGAATTATGGTGAGTCTTCTGCTGTGTCTGCTTTCTAATAATGGCCTTGTTGGGACTGCTCTTGCTTCACAGAAGAGAGGTTGTGAGAGTACATCTCTCTGAAAGAGCATAAGAGAATGTGCTTTGGTGAAGATTTTAAAAGATCTTGTAGTTCTAGTTTAGTGTTGTATCTGGGTCCAGCACTTTATCCCATGGCAGAACAGGTCCTCTTCTGTACCTGTTAGCCAAGGTGATATTTCAATTCTCAGCATGATCACACTTACTGTTGAGGTTGGATGTTCTGATAATTTGCCAGCAGTATGGAGATCATGCAAAGTTCTTGTCGTTATTACCAAATACAGCTGGACATTCTCTTACTTCTGCTTTACTGTGGTGTATAGTGGCTGCAACCGCCTGAGCAGATGTAATTTACCAGGAGTTTTACCAATTTTTTGGAGACAAGTGTAACTGTAGAGCCGTTTTTATGTTGGCATTCAGATTTCAATGGTAAATATAATTTTTTCCACTTGTAATTTGGGAGATGAGACCCAGAGTGATGAGATGACATGCACAGTGTCACAGAAGGTCAGTGGCAGCATAAGGAAGAAATGCTGGAGCTCTAGCTCTTTGGGCAGGGCCCCACCTGGCTCACTGTGTCTTCACCTGACTGAATTCAGTCTTTCCCTGGATGTTGTACACAAGTGCTACCCAAGGTTAAACCTACCAGATAGGTCCAGCATTGATGTTACATTTTGTATATTGATGAATTGGTGAATTTCCTCCTGTACTCTCCTGAGCTTTGTTTCTGGGGTACAGAGGCACAACTGAAAGTGATTGTTTTACTGACTGAAGTCAGAGCTTGTTGATTGACAAACAGAAACCTTTGCACACATTCTTCATCCTTTCTTGCAGTGAAGAGAAAGTGGTTGCCAAAATCCTTAAGCAGGTGGGTTCATTAGGAGGGCTGGTCTTGGCTTGCTCTGGTGATACCACCATTTCTAGATGCATGGCCATACTTTTAAATCTTCTCCAAACTGTTTGCTTAATGTGACAGCAAACAGGAAAATTGATTTTGATCAAAGTAACAATTATTTTAAAGTGATTCTCAAATGCAGAGGATATAGGTGGATAGACATGTTCTATGCAGAGAACAGGACAGAGAATTCAGTCTTTTTTTAGAAGAGACTTCTGATAGTGTTTGTTGTAACTATTGCAGATATGAATACCAGAAAGTGGAATTTCCTGCTGGAGGATTACCCCAAACTAAGTGAGTAGTTGCATTTCTCCAGTGAGGGAGATTGTGTGTGGGGGGCACATAAATTCTTAGTCCATTTCTTCTTTATTTTCACTCTGGAAAGACAAGTTGCTAACAAACCATCAGACCAATGTCTTCCTGTTTTGTCAAAAATTTTCATTGTTTGCCAAGACTCAAAACTTTATTAATGTGTTATTCATGACAGTGCTTTAGGGGCCCATTGGGAGGGCAGCTGTAGATTTTGACAGATTCAGCGCTGAATTTCTGTACCATTTCTTACAGCATGGGTGTATTTATTATCACAAAGCTATTTTTATTGCTTATAATCTAAAGTAATTTCTTGGTAGAAGTTGGTCAGCGGACTCAGAATCACAAAATGGGTAATGTTGAAAAGGAGCACAGTGGGTCATCTGGTCCAACCTCCCTGCTCAAGCAGGATTGTCCCAGAGCATAGGGCACAGGAGTGCACCCAGACAAACTGGTTCTGGAATATCTCCAGTGAGGCAACCCATCCCAGTGCTCAGGCACTGCATAGTAAAGAAGTTCATCCCCATGTTCAGGTGGAACTTCCTGTGCATCAGTTTCTGTCTGCTGCCTTTTGCCTTTATGCACCTGTGTAATGCTGCTGAAACTGTGACTTGCTGAACTGAAATGTAGAACTGTGTGTTGGTGTTTTGGTTTTTTATAAATAGATGTGACTTTGCAGAATAATTCAGTCTCTGCAGCATGCTTGTAACACATCTGCTTCTTAGGTTTTTATGTTTATTAAAGTTTTGACATGAATAGCATTACACAAGTCCTAAGTATTATAACAATTATTTATCATTCCAGTTGGCAGGCTGTGCTTGCCTTAGTGCTCGTGTGAGGGTTTGTGGCTGTGGAATTTGGTTGGGGTAAGTTTCAGAAGGATAATAAGCCAGGTGCTCTACACACATCCTTAGGAAATGTGAGTGTTTCAGAGCTGAAATGCTGTTTCTCAGAGTAGTTTTTTTCCAGCATGGGCTCCTACTTCCAGGGGATACCAGAGTGTTTAATAATTGAGTGGGTGCATGCTTCTCTGATGCATGTCTTAATAACATTAGTGATGGTGGTAGGGCTGAAAGCCATGTGGTGGGGCCATGTAGGAATGCCAGGTCTTAAAAACATGAGTGTGTAGTGGAGGAGACTGCTGTGAAACTGCAGGGTTGGAATGCTGACAGGCCCTGATTTCATTGAGTGCTGATGGTTGCTCACAATTTGGTCAAAAGGCCTTTTATACATGCAAAGGGTCTGTTCCTGTAGCACGTGCCAGGCAGTCTGAGCAGATCCATCACCTTCCAGTCTGTCACAGGCTCGGTCATGCTGGCTAGCAGTTGTACACATTACATGAGGTACTCAGAATACCACAGATTTGAGGAAAGGGAAAAAAAATCCATGAATCTTGCAGAGCGTAATTTGTGAGGGCATTTGAGGATTCTAGCACATGCCTTTTAGAAGAACAGCATTTGCTTTGTTGCCTGTTCATTTGCCTACACCAAAATAAAAAAGAATTTAGAAAGGCTGGTTGCCATTTCCAGCAGAGAGATCTGTTAGCTGGGAACTGTTTGTAGAGGTTAATGTCTCTTTGCCTGGTTGCTCAGTCATCTTTATATATAAAGGTCACTTCACTAAAAACTGTCTGTTGGATGAATCATGCTGGTGGCAGATATATCTTAATCACTCTCCCAGCTCATGTACAGAACAATAGCAACAGAATTATCAGTGAGCAAATTGTAGCAATTATGCTAACACATAGCTCAGTCTGTGAGTATAATAACAAGCTTGTGCTGTTCTTCTGGTGGAGAGAGTTCCTGCTGTTGAAGAAGTATAAATTAAACTGGAGAGTTAAAAAAGTTTGGTCACTGCCCAACCACAAATGGAAATCTTTTCATATGTATATTTCTTGGAATTGCTTTCCCCCTTTATATGGCAGGGGTCCATCCTGCTGTTTTCCTCTTAGAGGTAACTGAAACAAAAATACTGAACTGAATTCTGGTGTATTTACTGCTGGTATAGTGAGTTCTTATTTTAGTTGTTTTTCCAAGCAGGTTTTTTTGTCTTCTGGACTTCATATATGAACCGACTACTAAAGAAAAAAAGCAAGTTGCTTCTTGCAGTGAAAATCTGCACCTGCATTTGTGTTCGTAGTGTAGAGATGTCTTTCATTTCATAGTCACCTGGTGAAAATTATTAAATATGTTTTCCTGGTCACAGCTCACTGTGTGTTTTAAACTGGTGTTTATTTTCATAGAAATTAACTGTTGGATTAAAAAGAAACACTTTTATTTTTGGGGGGATGGGATAGAGAGGCTGCTGGAGGAGACTAAGATAAGCTTGTCCAGGAGGAGAATTGGCTGGATGCTGTGATTGTTACAGTGCATGGGTTGAAAAGATGACGGCTCTGAGGTTTTGGCACAGTGGATGCTGGGGATCCCTTTAGTCCAACTGGGAAGGTAAAGTTGTGAGGCTTTGTGGGTGAAAGAACAGTAGTACTGAGGAACTGAAGTGACTGCCTGTGAGCTGGTTCTGGCCTGTAAGCTGCTTCTGCCCAGGAGAACAGCAGTGGCCAGCAGCTGAGCAGGAAGGTGCTGTTGGTTCTGAAGGATGGCTGTCAGAGTGCTGCTGCTGGTGGTACAAGAACTGTTTCTCTGAGTCTTGAGGTGCTTGCTGTTTTCTTACCCAAATGTGGTAAACAAGGGTGGTAAAGTAGAGACAGACCCCAGCTGTGTGCATCTGGGGAACAGGAGGAGAAGAGACTTTTCAAAATTAAAGACGAATGATATTCTTTCAGTAACTGTCTTGGGTCACTCCTGATGATTTTGCATGGTGGAAACCTCAGAGGTACAGAATCCCAAGGTCAAGATAAAGATGCCCCTGCCTCCTAGGCTTCAGGAGTTCTTTTGTTCAAATCTGTACTTTCATCTCTGAGTAGAGTGTGGCCTAAGCTGCCCTCAGCATGAATAATCCAGATCCAGCTGTATTAGCAGCAATCATCTCTGAATGATGGCATCAGAGTTCCAGTTTTTTTATAACCAAGTCTTAAGTACGAGGGGAGGAGATGTGATTCATCGTGTGGTTCTGAAATAGACTTTAGGGAAGAGGCCAAGTTAACACCTGTGCATGATGCCATGGTTTCTGTGAGCTCTTTTAGGATAGGAAATGATATTGTTGATGAGGTTGAGGGTCATGTCCTGACATCCATAAAGGAAGCTGCTGTGTGTGTGTTGTCCCTTCAGATAATAAACTGCTCTGTTCTTTGCAGTGGAAGTGTTACTGAGCCTCGTGTCTGTAGAAGTGGAGCCGCTGCCCGAAGCAGTAATTAAGACCTTTGCTGCTCATCTAAAGAGATCTCCATCACAGACAGACATTCCTGATGCTGACCTTTCAGTTGTGGACTCCAAAATTGTGACAAGCCTCATGCCCTTTCAGCGGGAAGGTGTGAAGTATGTCCTTTTTGCATGCTATTAAGAGCTAGTCCTTGTCAGAATTGTGTAGTTTATATTGGTGCCCAGGTTGCTTTCTCCTCCATGGAGGGCTCTGCGTTTCTCTAGAGTCTGGGTCTGTTATACTGTGGCACTCTGGGCTTTTGATTGTTTGGTATAGTATAGTTTGTTTCGGATTTTTTAAAAATTTTTTTTGGTGGATTTTTTTGAGTGACGTGTCTGTTTTATTTCTAGATAGAATTCATCATGAGTCAGGTGGAAAGTAGTATTTTGCCAGTCTAAAAAACTGTTCAAATGATACATCTCTGATCTCCCTCTTGTGATTCAGTATGTACATAATTCTCATATGATTTTTTATTTTGTAAGGTGTTTTTTTTTTAAGTGCATCTCTTCTGTTGTTGTTGTTTTTTGAATATTAAATACGCATGGGAAGGGACCAGGAAATGGGATCCAGGCCCCAAAAGATTGAAGATTACTAATTATATGTACAGATAAAAATTTAAATGTCCCTGTTCCCATCATATATGATCATTAGTTGCTGATTTCAATATGAAGTCCAGGACAGTCTGTACTTAATGGCCTTAAATTGCTGTTGTTTTCAGTAATAATTTCTTAGCTCAATCAGAATGAACTCTGGAACACAATGTGAGTAATATCATGGAGGGAATGTGCTTTAAATAACTGTAAGGTCTTGAGGCTACTTCTCATAAGAAACCAAAGTCTCTAAGGACTGGGCTGAACCACTCTTGTTCAGGAGCTTCCAAGCTTTGAGAGATTTGTGAGAGTTGCTCACTTGTATGAAGACTAAGGGAGAAAATCCAGGTTTACTGAAGAAGCCAGATCACTTCCAGGTGATCCACATTAGAGGCTTGATCATGACTTGTGCTCATTTTGGTTGCCAGACAGTAACCCAAGTCCTGAATCTGCTTTCCCTCTCTGTTTTCCCCAGTTTTGCAATTTTCAGAAACGGACGTTTGCTCCTTGCGGATGACATGGGCCTGGGCAAGACTATCCAGGCCATCTGCATTGCTGCCTATTACCAGCAGGAATGGCCCTTGCTGGTGGTCACTCCTTCTTCTGTGAGGTTCACATGGGCAGAGGTACTGTGAGCTTGGGCATGTGCACGTGGTCAGTAAAGAGCCTGTGTGATGGTTAGACTGTATTGTGCTTTGCAAAAATTAAACTTCTAAATGTATTAAGGCAAAGAAACAAAAGATTAGATTGATTTAGAAACTTGATAGTAGGAAATTGCTTGGCATTGACTGTATGGTATGTGCCTATTTTTTATTTTGTTGGCTGATTTTGTAGTCCAGCTGATCTATTGGGAAGAGGGAGAACTAGAGAAAGTGTCTCCTCTGACCCTCTGTTAAGTTTGTTCCTGCAAGTCACTTGGCTCCAAGAGGACATTTTACTCATCAGTGTCAAAGATTATACTTACATTCAAGCAACTGTCTTGTATTTGAGCCCATCATAGCAGTATTTGCCAGTTCCTTGGCTGGAACAGAGGCCTGAATGCTGGGATTCTCCACTCTGTTCAAAGGGCCCCATTATCATCATCATTATTAAGTGTCTGTCATAATACATCTTTTGGCCTGTCCAGTGTATGCTGCTGACTCCTCTGAGTCCTTTATTAGTGTTGATCAAAGCCCAAGAAAGCTTGTATGGTTGAGAAATGTATCTTGAAATAAATTACTGCCACAGTTTGTACACTGAGGCTGTTGCATTGCCATAGGTTAGTGAAATGTTCTCTGTGGGAGAAAAAGGTGAGCCAGAGGTTTTAGGTCAGTAAATCCTTTCCAGAGAAAGAGGAGGACTTTAGCTTTTCCTAGAATATTGCATTGATGAGAAAAGTATTGATTTGGATTTGCTGGTTTTGTGTTAGATGCTCTAACCAGGTTGTTAGAGCATCTTGGTGTGTGTTTTAATATTCAGTAGTGCAGCAATAAGCAGGATGAAAAGAAAATAAAGTTTACTGAAAAAGGGTGTGATGCTCATCGTATTTGAAATCTCAAGGTCTGTAGACCTCTGGGCCAATACCCAACCTGAATCCATTGCTTCTGTGGGATATCCACCAGGAACAATTTGGGGCTAGGTTTCCTGAAGTGTATTGGGCAACTGCAAATAAGCTTCTACATTCTGCTTAAAAAAATTTAAAAAATTAAGAAATATGAGGCATTTTTATTTGGTTGGGTTTTTTTTTAATTTGAGTGATTGATTTCTTCCTTCCCATACTTCAACTGCTTAGGAGTCTCTTGTGGGAGATGTTTGTTAGGACACTTGCTTTAGAGATCTGGTTGGTTTTTTGAGTATGTGATGGATGCAGATGTAAGAAAAATGTGTCACAGAAATTCAGAAGGTGAAATTTATTATAGTTTGTAATCTACTCAGTTCATTCTTGCACAAATGTATTTTACTGTAATGGTAGAAGCTTTTGTGGTGTCTCTGAAACCAAACTGGCAGAAATTTTCTTCATCTTAGACTTATCAGTGTTTTATTTTGGCTTTCTGTGCTCAGGCCACTGAGTGACTTTATAGTCAAGATGCCATAGGAAGCTGGTGGGAAGGGGCAAGGTACTCTTGGGTCAGAAGTGCTGCACCCATGTGCATTTGGAGTTCAGCATTGAAACTTAAATAATTAACAGGGCATTTTCACAGCACTTCTTGTGGACTGAGGTCAGCATCCTATGAGAAATTCAGGATCAGTTTTGTGGTGTACATTAGTCACATACCCTTGATAAAAGGAGAGGGAAGTACAGTAGGAGCTTCCAGATACTTTCCTTTTCCTGCCACCTTTGTTGTAAATTTTGATGTGGTGTCAGGCACATACTTTTTTGGTTGGTATCTAACCTTGCCTGCATGGTGGCTCATTTTGGTTATGGTACTTTCTGGAGATGGAGAAGGATAGCTAATTGTTAGTTTCTCACATACTGAGAAATGTGAGAAGCTCACATTTAACTCCTCCTGCTTCTGCATGAGGTTGCTGAACAGTGGAGAGGAATGATAATAGTTGGGGGATTTCAACAGGCAAAGCTCCTAGAGACAGAGCTGCCATTTCTCATCACCATTTGGTTACGTTTTTGTAGGGACCAGATCCTGATGGGCCCAGCCAGTTTTCTGCAGAGTAACATCAGCAGAACTCAAATGTTGCAGAGAGCTTGGTGTCACTGGGGACAAAATGACAAGGGAAATGGTGGGTGGTCTGGCTAACAGATGGGTTTGGGGGTGGATATCTTGCTCTGGTGTATGGAGCATTTCAGGAGGTTGATTGAATGACTATTACCACATGTATTTCAGCTGCTGTCATAGAGCAGCTGGTGTGTTGTCAACTTGATCTTTTCATTTTGTATTTTTTTTTTTTGTTTGGGTTCTTTTTGGTGGACTTTTTAAGAAAAGGAGCTAGTAGAAAAGTTTTGTTGATCTGGGTGAATTGTACTTAACCCTCACTGTGGAGTAAACATTGCTATAGTGATAGATGTTTACTTCTCAGAAGTCTGTGTTTCACAACCTTAGGATTCCTGTTGAGTGGGAAAACTACATTTCCCACAGTGGTGGTGACAGCATTCTCTGGCTCTGAGCATAGCAGGTAACTTTGTCAGGAGGTTATGCACATTTCTACTACAGATCAGGGTTTTTTGTTTGTTTTATTGGGGTTTTACTGGGGTCACTTTGTTTGTTTTTCTTTTGTTTGTCTTTTATTTTTCTTATTTTCAATAAGAAGAAAGAATAGGGTTTGAGCTCTCCTTGCTATGTAAAGTAGATATTGCTTTGTAGCCCGAGTTCTGTTCTTGGTGTTCCCATTACCAGGGAGGTTGCCATGGGAAGGCTGCTTACCCTTACTGTTCTCCCAGGTGATGTCTGATGGTGGGTGGGGTGGCTCCATATTCTAAGTATTCATGAGGATGTTCTGTGTAGTGCTTTGGGATCTTGAGAAAGAGCATAAGCACCAGAATGCAAGTAATTTCTTTCCTCTTCCTCCAGGCATTTCACCGATGGCTTCCATCCTTGAGTCCAGGAAGCACCAATGTCATAGTGAGTGGCAAAGACAACCTAACAGGAAGCTTGATCAACATCATCAGTTTTGATCTCCTCAGCAGGATGGACAAGCAACTTAAGAGCACATTCCAAGTAGTTATTGTTGTAAGTGGTACATGAAAATTTTCAAGTTAATTGTATGCTGCAAATGAGGTAGCCTTTGTACAGCAAAAAAGTGTGAAGTGGGCCTTATTAAAGACTGAAAGTATCTTGAAATTGTGGCTGTGATCACAGCTCATGAATACAAGCATGAGATTTCTCTGAAACCTTTTGAAATAACTGGTAGAGTTTAATTCCGTTCTGATTCCTAAGGCTGTGTTTTCACTTTTACTGGTTATGGTGCCTCTCTGATTTCATTGTACTCGGTCCTCTACTCTGCTGGAGAGAAAAGTGTATAATGTGGTGTGTCGATAAAATAGTCTTGGAGTTCTGTCTTCTTAAGTCTTGGACTTCAGGATGGTGTTAGTGTTTATCCAGTAAACCAGATAACCTTTCAACATCAAGTACGTGGGTAAAGCATCAAAAAATCTCCCTTAGCTTATGTTCCACTGACAATCTGCATTAAGCCTTCTTTGATCACTTGTATAATTTCTTCTGTAAATTACTTCAAAATCCAGTTTTTCTCTTTTTACAGAGCCACAGTAAATGGCATTTTTCTGGATTTCAGTTACTAAAAATTCAAAATATCTAGTGTTTCAAATCCAGCTTGGATCAATAGAGAGCAAAAGTGTGTATGTAGCTTACTATGAGTGTTTGATGTTCTCAGTCTGGTGTTCAGCACACATATACACCTGTCCAACGATCATGACAACTGGGACATAATAATCTTTTTGTTTCTCAGCATCAGATGGGAATGTGGTAATAGATGGAGTTCTTTGGAGACCAAACTACTCATGAAGGAGCTGATCTTTTTCATTTTTATATTTCTTTCTCCTACACACTCTCTGACAAAACATTCTGTCAAGGTGGAAATGCAGATTATTTTTTTGTAGGCTTGAAGCTACTTCCTTGGAACTGTTAACCAGACCTGAACTGGCAGATGTTCTTTCTGTGTATTTATATGTTCAAATTTGGACCCAATGTAGGTTTTTACAGATGAGAGTAGTCCTACTGAGTGCTGAGCTTTCCTGCCTTTTCTTCCAGTCTTCTTTTGGTGGCTGGGAAAATTAATGTAGCTTATATGTTATTTAGGAGGGAGAAGGGTGTGCCTGAGAGGGTAAGCAGTTGCATTGTCTTTGGATGCTTGTTTCTACACACTTGAAAACATGAGAATATACCCTTGGAGGGTGCCAACTGCTTTTTGTGTCTTAAGTTCTGCCTTATTACAGCAGTAGAAGTGAAGCCCATTTAAGGGTGATGGCTGAAGTAGGAGACTATTACCCACCTGGTGAGCCCTATCAGCAGAACAGTTGGATCTTAATTAGATTTCTTTTTTCCTTATCATTTGCATTAACCCCTTATTAAGAGAACTGGCACTGTATAGGCCTCCTGTGTTTGCTGCATTTAAAAGATACATAGAGGCAAATGAGCATCAGTTGTGGAAATAATGTTCCTTGTTCTCCTTCCCTCTCCAGCCCCCTCTGCTCCCTTATTTTTGGTGTTCATTTATGATTCATGCCTGCACGGTTTGATTTTTGTTCCATTTGCTTGCAGCTGCAGGTTTGAATGCAAGAAACGTGCTACTCTGCATCCTGTGTTTTTGTTTAGAATTTGATGTGACTATCCCAATGCCTGGAACACCCTCTGAATGAAAGGCTTGTAATACTAGATAGCTGAGGATGCTGGGAGTTTGTTCTGTAACCTGTATTGGGACTATGGATCCAAACTGACTTTGCCTTCATGCTTGTTTTGTTCCAGGATGAATCTCATTTCCTGAAGAACACAAAAACTGCACGCTGCCAAGCTGCCATGCCTCTACTCAAGGTGTGTATGCTGGGTGCCAAACCTCTAACTGCAAGTGTCAGGCTCCCGGGGCAGTGTTGCTCCACTTAGCAGGTTTAGGAACCAGCAGCTGAATTCCTTTGGTGTGAAAGGGGAAATCCAGGTGATAGCGTAGATCCAAGACCGAAATCTGGCTTTACCACTTGTTCCTATACAGATATGAGATGGCAAAACCCAACAAAAGAACTTCAGAAGCTCCCTCAATATGACTGTGGTACTGCCACTGATGAGTTCTGTAGTGGCAGGAAAAGGGAATGTCAGAACTTACTGAATGCATTCAGGGATAGAAGAAAGAATATAGTGGTGTCAAAATAACTTGTTAAATGAAAATAATAATTATCAGTTACTTCTTGGCACATAGATCACTGCTGTATGTCATTGCCTAGGGCCTTCCCTGGCTTTGGTTTAGGGCTCTGGACGGTTACTGCAGGCTTCCAATGTATTTGTGTGGCTGGGGCTTAGGAGCATTCCTGGTGGTCATAGTACAGAGCTACTGGGAAATGGCAGAATGGGAAGTTAGTGGGACGAGTGGCCCACAGAAGGGAGGCAATAGTCAATTATGAGATACCAGGAGAAACATGAATTCTAATGTTTGTCTGTTGCCCTGGGATCGAAAAATCAAACTGCCCCCGGTAGCCTCTAACAGATCCAGATTTAACTTATGGGCAGTTTCTACACACTGCAGGGTCTGTACTTTAGAAGAAGGTAAATTCAGTTCCTCTTCAGCAATTAATCAGCAAGAATGTATAAAGAGAAGATTCGATCTCTGATGGCTTTATAGCAACCAACTTTCATATGCAAGATTCTTAATGGCAAACTGAAGGTGGTTGTCCTTGAATAACTTGGTTGTTCTCCTTAAAGGCCTGGCTTTTGTCTTCTCTTGGTTTTCAAATCACTTCAGGCTTTTAATGTTTGGAAACTAAGTAGGAGGTCCAATTCTCTGAGCAGTTTGAAATACAGTAATTAGGGTGTATGTCTGAAAATCGTGGAAGTAACAAATTTGTCTCGTTACAAAATTCTCAAAAAGCAGCCTCATCCTTTGCTACTTGAAGTTTGTAAGGATCAGCTTGTCAAAATTATTTGCAGGCTGCAAGATATGGGAGTGAAAGATGGTAGCTGTTAGGCAGAGGTTAATTGCCTGTATGCACTTCCTGAGAATTTACAGTTTTATGCTGTCACATCACTGGTCTTAAAGAATTGAGAGCTGATGCTTCTGAAACTGAATTTCAGTCTTCTGAAAGCATTAAGAATTTCATGTTCATATCGTGTATTATCTCACCTGCAATGAGCATGCAGTACCAGATGTTTCATGTTATATGTTCAGGTAAATTCTGTTTGCCTGCTTGCTGACTAAAATTTCTGAAGTATTTGCTGTAATGGCCATTTTTCTTTTCTTCTTGCTTTCCAACATAGGCATTTTGCTCTAAAACTATCCCCTTTGGCAGCTGTGTCTTCAGCTCCTAGTGAGTGATGCTGCAGTCACTACTGGCACAGCACATCACACCAATGTTTTCATATTTGAAAGAACTGCCAAAATACCAGGAGGGAACTTCCATCATTTGAATACTGAATTTAACTATTATACTATGCCATATTAAGTAGCCAGTGGGGTAGAAACAGGAGTATTTTCATTATTTTACATGATACCTTGAAATTACTGAATCAGAGGTGTGGCTAAACATGCTGCTGAGGATAATGTTCTTGCCTTCTCTATGTTAAAAGGATTTGAGCAGTAGTAGGGCTCTTAGAAGAGACCAGAAAAAGGTCTAAGTCCTTGATAGGTAAACTGCTTCTACTGCCTCAGCCCCTACCTTAAGGTCACAGTGCAGCTGCGCCAATGCTGTAACCACAGTCCCTGGAGCTATCTCATGCCTTGTTTGTCTGCCTTCTAAGCAATGCCACTTCTAACTGTTAGCATTATACTACATTAATTATCTGAAATTGCCATAGTTGCTTATATTTCCTATGAGGATCTCAATGTCCTAAAGCATAAAAGCTTGAACTGACCTTTAGGGACAGAAAAAAAAATCTACTTAAGAATTATGCTCCTTGGTCCTTACATGCTACAAAGATTTATGAGTCTGTATATGACACTGGACAGACCTAAGTTAAAATGTTTTGGAGACAGAGATGTTTCTGTCAATTCCATTAATACTTAATTAATTCTTCTTATCTTGATAGAAACTGCTCTTTTAACTTCTCCATTTGAATAATAAATACATAAGTTGTTGCAAGTGTTTATACAGAACTGCACAATAATTGGATTAAATCAGTACATTGATAATAAATATGACTTACCTTGGATATTAATTTCTAATCTGTCTTGTTAGACAGCCACACTGAATTTCTACCTCTGAAATCTTTAGCTCATGGTTACAGCATTTAAAGCCTTATTTTAGTTTTAATATCTGACATTGACCGGTTTTCAAAATGAAGTGATGTTTTTAGCCACTCTGTCATAATTCATCTTTTCCTGCTCTCCTGTATATATTGAAGGCAAGTGTAGTATGGAATTGTCAAGAAAAGGCATGTATTAAACATGTCACCTAAGTTTGCACATTGGGAATTTCCAGACTTTTTTTTTAATATTAACAAAACCCACAAATTTTGTGTGTGCAGCACTGAGTATCTTTTCTGACTGCTGTTACCCTGACAGAGATACAGAAAAGTTTTACTTGAGACAGAGGAAGACATTTTATAATGGCTGGATGTATGCAGTGGCTGTACTCACTGCCTCGTGGCTTTTCCCAGGTTGTCATTTGTTTAGAGTAAATATATAGACATGTTATGCTGAATCTGCTGTTAGTGGATAGATCTTTGAGAGGAACTTACAATTGTGTGAACACTAAGATAGGGTGAAACAGCAGCAGCAAGATGTTTAGGCTATATTTCCTACTCCCTTCATGTTCCAGTGGATGTGCAAACTTGTGGGTGTGCAGATTTGTACATGGGGGAGAATGCTCTGTCTGCCTACATGGAAGCAGGTAGCAGAGTATGCACACAGTCTGTGTGCATCCCTGCAGAATTACAGAGGAGGCTTGATTGAAAACTATAGTAGAAAACAGTTCTTTGATGTTTGGTCATGTGGCAAAAATCCTGTTTTCAAAGTCAGCCAGCTTTCACACTGACAGGTCTGTGCTGGCAGCTGCCTGAGATTTGTCCCCAGCTGCAGCACCTCTCTCAATAACTCAAGAGTTATGAGAGGTTGCTGTGTTCAAAGTGGTCTTTGTGTCTTGTTTCCATGCACATCAAAGTGAGAATAGCTTCACAGCATTGGGCTTTGGCTGAGTCACCAAAAGGCCTGGTTAGGCCTGGCATGTCCTTGCCCCTAATTCAAAGCTGTGAATAGGACCACTAGGACCCACTTGTCATCTTGCTGTTTTCTGTAGTCTCATGTTTGGGACTAAGTTCTCCTGGGTGTACTGACAATACTGGTTGTTGCCTTCACCTCTGCCCTGCATCTGCTTCCTTCAGAGGCAGAAAGTGTCAGTAGTATTACAGTTCTTGTAAGCATTTTGTTTTTCCTTCTAAGATGAGACTGGCTCAGAGACATAAACATAGGAGAGGGATTACCCATATCCTTAAAACAGCAGAGCCTCAGGGATGTAGATGGAGAAGAAACAAACAAAACAGAATTTTTTCACTGATCTGTAGTGAGATCTCTTGGGGACCAGAGTGGAAAAGATTCTACTTATTTTGACCTGCCAAGGTGCTGCATGGTCTTTATTCTTCTGGAATTGCATGGAGTACTGCAAGGCATGGAAACTAGGGAAGGTCCCAATAAAAAATGGATGAGTTTTTTGGAAGCCTGACAATAAGTAGTGGAGAATTGCATTGGAAACTGAGAAATAAAAGGTACTATCTAATAAATTCCAGTGGCATTAAATGTTCTTAAACTCTTTGTGCTCTCTATGAGCATTGCTTTCCAACACATGGGTAATATTACTAATTTGATTGTTCCCACTGAGCTGCTGTTTCACTTAATAGTCTGATGCACATCCTGATGTTTGCAGGGTTAAAGGTCTTTGGTTTTTTTATGGGAGTCCAAATACACCATGTGGCTGGAATCTAAACCTTTTGTGCTTGTTGCCATAGAGCAACTTGAAAATAGTGGAGGGAAACAGGTCCATGCTGAAGGTAGAAGATGTGGAGGGAACACAAAAATTTCTATTTCTGTTGGGAAATAAACAGCAGCTGTCTTTAGGTGTTACAAATCTGTATGGATTAGATAAATAAACCTTTCCTGATTGTCACCTGCTGAGAGAAGGAACTTCATCTTGAAACTGAAGAAGCTGTGGGCCCTCAGGGCTTCATCTTCAGATCTGCTCTTACCTTCCAATTTCTTTTCCTTCTTGGAATAGGAAGGCAGTTTAATTTGCTTCAGTCATATCTTATCACTGCTGTTTGACACACATTGTCTGTCTAGATGTCACTTAACAATAGGGAAAAGTATTTATATTTTTTGGAATAATTACTGTAGAATCATCTTATAAAATACAGAGCTCTATCTCTTGCCCAAGTACAGAAATAGACTTCTGAAAGCAGCTGCTACTCTTCCCCTTTATCCCATCTTCTGTTTCATCAGGTGATTGTATTATTATGGTCCTCAGATTTTTCATTTTGCAGGATAAGCTATTCTTAAGCTAAGCAGTTCAAAATGACACTGTAAGCAAAAACTGGGGACACGAGTAATTGTACAGCCAGAGCCAGCCACACTTATTTTAAAAAGTATGTCAGTCTGTTAGCATATGGCAGAGCTCATGCTGTGAAATTCATTTAACACAGAGACAGTCATTGTATGTTAATGAGGCTCTTTGCATGTTCAATTATTTGTTTGTCACATAACCCCTCTGCCTCACCTACTCCCCTCTGAATTGTTGGTTGCTGGGTCTTGACCTCTAAAGTAAGTGCCATCATTTAATAAATTATTCTTTGACTTTCAAAAGTGACTTTTGTAAATGTTCTCACAGCTGTGTGATTAATTCTTGCTGGTGTATTGTGTAATGCTACAAAGCCACATTTGTCCTAGGCTACTTAGTAAACGAGAACTGCAGACCACCTCTCCACCAGCTCCATGAGCTTCATGTCTAAATGCAGCTGAGCAGCATATGTTAGTTCTTCTATGTAAAAATATGTATCAATTGATAACATTGATGAGATCTGATTTTGTTAGAAAGCCCTTTCTGGCCCGTGCAATCTTATTTTCTGTAGTGTTGTTCCATATTATTGTTACAGACCTTTGAAGAAAGAGGCTACATGCTTACTCTTGGCAGGGCAGAAGGTTCAGCAGGAAACAAGAATTAAGCAGTGATCAGCAGAGACTTCTCTGCAGGAGCAAATCTTTATTGGCATCTATTCAAAATGAGTTGCCACTAGAAAAAGAAATGGGAATCGGAGCCATTTCTTTCATCCAGAATTTAAGTCAGCCTTCAACACTTGGAAATTTGTTGTCTTAGGTTTTTGTTTATTTCCTCTGTTCCTTCTTGAGCTCCATCTGTCACGGGTTTTAAAACTGAAAGGGACCTTTGGGATAATGACTTAGATCACCTATTTTCCATGAGATTTTCTGGAATTAATTTCTGAAGTTCTTCACAGCTCTTACAGAGTTAGAGTCTTTAGGGGTTTGGTTGGTTGGTTGGTTTTGTTGCTGTTTTTATTGGGTTTTTTTTTACTTTTCAGTTTGCTTAAAATGGCTAATTAGAAGACATGTCACAGCCCTTGGTAAGAGCTTGCAGTGGTTAAACTTATGTCTGTTCAGAAATAAGTTATACATAGCAAAGCAGCAGCTGGACAAGTTTAGAGTTCAAATAACCTGTGACTTCATCATCCTTTCTTTTGACACCTATTTAGGGATTGGGGAAGGAGCCTGACTAATTATTGTGACTACTGGGGAATTAGTGTTCCAATCTCATTTTGTGCAGCTCCCAGGGAACACCCTCTGAAGAGGAAGAGCCTTGAGAATGACATAAACCCTTTCAACACAGTTGGGGTGATGTTGCATTTATTACGTCCCAGGTCTGTTTTGAGTGTGTTCTTGCTTTAGCGTGATCCAGAGTTTTTTTACATGAGATGTCTGCAATCCTGTGACCTTCATGTTTTCCTTTCTCTGGCAGTTGCCTTCTGTTGGTCCATGAGGAACAAGTTTAATTTGGAGGTTTCTTTCACTTGTGGGACTTGCTTGTCTCACATTTCAGCAGATTTCTCAGGGTAGTGCCAGTTTCTCCCTCAAAAGTTTCTCTGCAAGGTATCAGATACTGTCTAGGTTCTGTTCAGTTGTCCTCTAGTGTTACCTTAATTTTAAAAAATTACCTAATTTCTGCTTGATCACTATTTCCTCATGGGATTTGGTATCTCTGGTCTCCGTGACTCCTTTCTCTTTTGAGTAGCATAGGCACCTCTGTCTTGTGCAAACTAACTCTTACCTTCTGACATGTTCAAAGGTTTGACCTCTCCTCTTATTTAGTTCAGTAAATATCCTGCTTTTTAAAATGTTCATGGGAATTGTCTGATCCTGGTGGTGATCACATTTCCCTCTGATCTGTTTAATAGGGATTATTGGAGAAGACAAGTCCCACCTTGATCACAACCTATATATAAATAGCTGATAGAGTCTTGAAATAATTTCCGGAACTCTTTTTCCACCAGATTTGGTTGTTAAGTGGATGAAGCAGCTGAATAGACCTGGGTGACTTGTTGATCTCAGTGAAATGATAAAAGAATTTAATTTTCTTTTTCATTTAAATGTGAATGAGTTGTTGGTACAGATGTCACTCAACAATCTCTTTGTTATTTTAATGAACCTGCATTAAACCATGCAGGAAATTGCAAGGCACGTGTAATTTAACTACAATATGTGAATTTACAGCAGTAGAAATTCATAGCTTTTATCTAATAATAGAATTAGGTAATAGTGGAGGTATGAAGGTTGAAATACATCTTGGAGGCTTTAATGTCTATAGTGTAATTTTTTTCCCCCACTTCTTGGGAGCACCTACTTTAGATGCAGGTTTTCCGCCCTCTTCCTGTCTCCCCTACAACACATTTTACAGTCTTCTTACATGATTTGTATTTATTCTCTCATGTTCTAGCATCCAGCCAGCTGTGCCTACGCTCACCTCACCATTTGCTGTCAGATCTTCTTCTGGCCCTGCTTCAGAAAGCTTCATTTTTTCTCCTTGCTAGTAAAATTTTTTTTAAAAATGAACAAAGAAGTAAGAAAAAAATCCTTCTTCTTTGTCTCTCTTCTGCTTTTGTGAGAAAGACAGCGTGCTTCTGGCTTGCTGTGGCAAGTTGATTATGAGATAATTTATTTTGGAGATGGGGATGTACCTGAGAGAGTGTGTCATTTTCCTGTGATAGCTGTTGCCAAATGAAAAGTTGAGCCAGGCATAAGATATTAATGTGTCTAGTGGGTAAATGCTGATTCAGAAAGTACTATAGTAAAAATGGATGTCCCCTTCCCTGAGAGCATGTACATGGTTATTAAACAATTATATGGTTTGTCCTACTCCCCAGAAGTTGGAAGCATTGTCCTTGAGTGTTTTCAGGCAGTGGCAGCAGAAAGTACCTGTGCAGGTGAAGCACTCTTCCATTTAGGGCACTTGAACAGGGGGGTCTGGGGTTTTCTTTCAGGACTGGGGTGATGTCGTAAGTTCTGCTCTGTTGCAAGCTCTATGATAATGATGCCCTGCTTGGCTTTCCCAGGCTGCCAAGAGAGTGATCCTGCTTTCGGGAACGCCGGCCATGTCCCGGCCCGCGGAGCTCTACACGCAGATCGCCGCTGTCCAGCCAACCTTCTTCCCACAGTTCCACTCCTTTGGGCTGCGCTACTGTGATGCCAGGAAGGTACTTCAGTGGGAAAGTGCCAAACTGGGACTCTGCAAAATGTGGAGGCCTTTTCTGTCTTCTCTTCCTTCTTCCTTCTTCCTGATAATACACCTGTTTTTGAGAAAGTCTCTCTGCAGGGTAACATTTTGAAAGCTCTTAAGCTGAGGAGGTCGAGTTGCTGCAGTGGTGGGCCTGAGACATGAAGATAGTAGTGCTTCTTGCCATGAAAGCCACAGAAATAAAAAACTAGGGGGGAAAAAAATACCCAAACAAATGCAGCCATAACGGTTGAACAGAGCCTTTTTTTATCAGATCTTGCCCCTCTTGAGTTTTTTAAAGGGGCAGAGTAACTTTGGAGCCTTTAAGCAGCTGCAGGTCTGGGTTAGTTGATATAAAAAAACCCAGAAAAACCAACCAACAAACCAAAAAAAAACCCCAAACCAAAAAACAAGAAACAAAAAACCCAGTTTCTGATCTTAGCCACTGTTTGATCAAGGCCTTTGTTGCTTGGGAGTTTGGATTTTATACCTCCAGCTAAGTAAAAAAATGAAGACTTATGGACTATATCTTTGTATTCCACCCTCTTCTAATCTAGGAAATGGATGCAATCCTCAGCATATTTTGAAAATAACCCTTTTGCCAGCTGTTCAGCAGTTGTTTCCACAGAGTTACTGAGTCCAATCACTGCAAGAATTTGGCTTTGCAGGAAGCCAGCATTTGCAGCCACGATAGCGAATGTCTGCCTTGCTGCCAAGGTATGGGCAACTCACCTGTTCTTGGATTTGCCATCCCTAGGGCTGCTGTGTGTGTTGGAACACACACTGCTAAGGGAAGAGCTTTTGCTGCTGCTTCTTGTACACAGAGGCTCTAGGATCTTCTGTGCTGGTTGCATAGACACAAAAGGATTCAAATCTCCCTACAGCTCTAATTCGGAGTGTTTAGCCAGGTGGTTGGAAACGCCAAATGACCATTTCAGTGTTCAAAAATATTTACCAAAGAATTGAACATCATCAATTTATGCCATAAAAATAGTTACAGCTATTTGTAGGGCTTTTGTGTTTGTTTTCTTTTCTGTTTGGGGTAGCTAACATATACCAAGTTTCCACCAAGAAGCTTCTTACTGCAGTCTCATGTAAAATTCCTGAATCCCCTTTTTCCTAGATCTGAATGCCCACTTTTGCTTTCATGGCCCGTGTAATGCTGTTCTATGTATGTCCAAATGCGCAAGTCAGAGGAGCACTTAATTGGCTTTGGCAGTCATGTGCTGATGCCATTGATTAGAGTAAGGCCATTAGCCTGCAGAATCACAGAACATCAGTCCAGGCTCTCCATCCATAATAGGAACCATGCAGAGGGAGAGGCTACATCTTCTGCTAAGCTTCATTATCTTTAAAATTGAAAGATTCCTTTCTGAGCATTCCTTTCAGAATGCTTCCTAGAGGAAAATGAAGAGATACAGTTTAATCTTGGTTTTCTGCAGTAAAAAGGAAAGTTGATTTGCAGCATGTGAGTCTAAGTAGGTTTGGAGTTTGATAAGCCCTGCTAAGGGTAAAGTTCTGCACAAGTAGCTATCATTTCAATTATGAGGCACATGGACCTTGGATAAAAGAAATAAAATAGTTTTACAGGATCCAGGTTGTAGTAGTGTGTTCAGTGTAAATTACTTCAACCTGCAGTGAAACTCAGCATGGAGGTCACAATCTATATCAGCTTCCCTTCAAAACCTCAGCAGGGTTTCTAGTACAGTTTTGTTTCTACGTTTGACCTGCCTCTCCCAGACAGCTGAACATGGTTGGTCTTCTCCATGCTCACCTGGGACATTTTGTTACAGTTAATGTCAGTAAATTAGAACGTGAACCTAGGAAGAATTTGGTTATTTGGAGAAGTGGGGCTGCTGGAAATAGATGTAGATAGTGTTAGAGAAAAAAATGGGACTGCTGAACACTGGGTTGCCACTCAGCAATGAATAAATTTAAAAGGTGTTTGGATGATTGTAGTTGGTTTCCTCATGACTGCAGAGCGTCCCTCACATTTGTTGCTGCAGCTCTAACCTGAGACTGTGTTAGGAGTTGCACCCTCTGAAGAAGTGTTATGGTACTTCTGCTGTCAATACTCAAATAAGTTCTTCTTTTTGTCCTGAAATTGGCAGCATTATGAGTGGGGGTAGAATTGCCCAGAACCAGAGAGGCTTTGCAAGGCTTTTGAAGATCTGTAAGGATGAAAGATGTTATGTAAAAATGTTTTGGTATTAATAATAAATCCGATTGCATTAGAGGATTAAAGAAAAATTGGCAAACCTGATCCATTAAGTTTAAAACTAAAGTCTGACTAGTTTCTGTTTCAAGATTTTATGACAGAAAATTACAAATATCTGGCAGATCTGATTAGAAAAGTTATCAAAGTTTATAATTTTTTATTAATTCAACCTCCCAGCATCTGTACTTTTAAAAATGCAGCAAGTGAAATGTCACCTGTTATTTACAAGCTATCCCAAGACTGTTTCCCAAAATACATGCTGTGAATTCATTTTTCAAACTGGCTGATGTTGGCAAATATTAAGTAATTTCTATCTGAGCACATGCTCTGAATTTGTAAGAGTTTGGTAGCTTCTGCTAACACTGTAATAAATTTACTGACTCATGTAAGATGCTGTAACATTTTGGTAAGAAAATCACAGTTGGAAGCATGTGTTCTGGAATGTTATGGATCAAAGCCAGATGTGTATTTTGGCAAAATAAATGTCCCTCTTTTTTCTCTCTTCTCCACATTAGGGCATACTAAGCTAAATTTTAATAATTTCAAAAGTAATTATCTCTTTATAACTAGCTAGGTGCAGCACAGAGCTAGGATGTGTCCTTGTTTGCAAATTGTCCCAGCACTATAAGAAGTACATAACGTAAACATACTGTGGGGGCTCTGCCTGTATGTGCTTTTTAATACGACAGTAGATGGTATCTTGGCTCTGTGTGTGCCTTTTTCTTTCCCTTAAGAGGATGCTGCTCTTCTGAAGTCAATTTGGCTATGTGGACACAAAGCATATGTGTGATTTGCTTATTATGGAAGTGAAAAGTGGGAAAACTTGGGCTTCTAAGTGGAACAAGCTAGCCCAAGGAGCTGCCTAGCTGAGCAGCTAATCATATTGATCCCTCCTACTCAGCCACCAGTGCACTGAGCAGTGTGGGCAGAGGGCTTTGGAGGCTGGGCACAGCACCAGGGGAGTCCTTGGTTCTGTACATCTGCTCTGCTGGGCCCATGGAACCTGAGAAATGCAGAAAGGGAGCATAAAGACTGTGGCTCAGCAACGTCAGCTTTCATGCAGAGTGCCTAAAGCTAATAAACCCAGCTAGACTTGAGCTGGCTTTTCATGGACCTGAGGGATGCATCTGTGTTGCACTCTTGGTTTCAGGGAAGTAGAGCAGTGTTGGTTTTTTGTTGGTTTTTTGAGGGGCTGGCTAAGATCCACGTGGGCTTATTAACTCTAGCCCTACACCACTGGGCTGAAGTCAGAGCCAAAGTTTTAATTCTACAGGATTCAAATTGGCTTTGTGTTAAGGGTTTGAATTGTTTCCTGCTTTAATGAACCAACTGTAGCTAATCAGATGGTGCCGTAATTACGTAGGAATAGATTAAGTCAAATGAGTTTAATGATGGCCACAAGTACCAGAATCTGAAGTCAGTTACTGGTTCACATCAGTACAATATGGCAATAGAATTGTAGATTGTTTTATCTCAACCTGAAGTAGGAACATTCAGATATCAAAGAGGTCTTACTTGCCTATAAGCTCTTTGATTCCTCCTCCTCCTGTCCCACAGCATGTTCTCATCCCTGTTCCATCAAAGCACCACACCTTAATACAATCAGTAGCATGCCTAACCTTATGGCTAGTGTGATTTGGTTTTTGTCTCGTGCATTCTAGGAGAGGATGGGGGATGCAGTGAATACTTTGGAGCTTCTTTCTCTTTTATTTCCATTTATGTGTTGTAGTGGTTTTCTCTTGGGGAAGACAAATGCAATATAGATCTTTAAGGTTAAATCTATTTTATTAATTAATGTAGCACACTAAGAGTGTAGCAGCTGAGCAAAGGTGTTGGTGCTGAGGCTCCTTATATCTCCATTTTGTGCATTTCAGGAGGGAATATGCAGTGGTTTACTTTGGATTGTTATTCCAAGACCAGAAGTTGTATTTTTGGATACTGGCAATATTACTTAGAACTAGGGCTATGAGGAAGATTTCACCTCCATCCCCACCTTGATTTTCAGTATTCCTGTAGCTTTATTCCCTATACTTATTTGTGAAACTTAAGCAGAAAGGTTTCTTTTTTTCCCTTGCTTCAGCATTAAAAATGTATTGGTCTCTTCTCCATAAGAGAGTTGTTTGAAAGACGCTTCTTTTGGGGAATGTACCAGTTTTGATGCCACTGTTGTTCCTTCTCAGAGAACAAATGATAGGCTCTGGGGTTACTGGTAGAAGTGATGAGCTGAGATTAATTGAACAGGTTTATATTGCCTGCACACAGGATCTTGGAGGATAGGCCAGGTTCAGAGGGGAGTGCTTCAAGGAGGAGTAAATGAATGGCTTGTTCAGAGGAGCTTTGAAGTGATGATGCTTTGAAGAGACAACGTTTGGAGTGATGGCTTTTGGGCCACAGTTTATTTATGGTTTGCTTGAGTCTGAGCCAAACACGGTAATGGCAGAAATAGAGTATGTCAGGAAGCAGAGCAGGAGTCAGGTCACAGTGGAGAACAGGCAGTTCTGACCTAGCATGTCAGACAAGTGTAACCACTGTGAAGGCATCTGGGTTAAGGATGTTTGTCCTCATGCTGTTAGAGAATATTTTTGTGTGTCTCTCTGCTTAAAGCTGAGGTAAATATGCATGCACAGAACTGCAGTGAGTTATTTTGGCCTGCTCAAAGCTGCAGGTGGAGAGCAGCAACACCTTGCTGTGTGAGAGTGAATACCAGGGCTCAGGGCTGCAGCAGGGATCCCTGCCACCTTTCTGCATAGTCTTCCTCCCTGCACCTCCCTGAGCTCTTGCAGATAGGAAAAAGGGAAGCTTGTAAGGAACCTTTTCATGTTGGGTGGATTTGTTTGTATGTTTCTACCTTATTGCCATTTTTGTCAAATCTCTTGCAGACTGTCAAGTTCTTGGCCTTGTCCAGGTTCTCTGGAAATTTATTCTGCTTTTGGATTACCTGCAGAACAGTCTCTCATAGGTTTGACACTGATAACTGCTTTGATCTTCCCCAGATGCCATGGGGCTGGGACTACTCTGGATCATCCAACTTAACTGAACTGAAGATTTTGCTGGAAGAGTCCATCATGATCCGACGTCTGAAATCAGATGTGCTTTCCCAGCTTCCAGCAAAGCAACGCAAAATGGTTGTGGTGGCTCCCGAAGGCATTAGTGCAAAGACCAAAGCTGTCTTGGCAGCTGAAGCAAAGAAGATGGCCAAAGGATATGAAAGTGTAAGTCAGAAGCTATTTTTGCGATGAGCCATTGCTATTTCAGGTACTTTTAAATAAAAACATTAGTGAAAAAACAGTACCCTGAGTTCCAAGAAGGTCTGAGCCATACCTTACATGAAGGCACAGTTTCAAATGAGTGTATGGCACAATCAAAACTAGCTCAGCTTGATTTGGTTTTGATCTAAGTGGTCTGCTTTGTCCCTTTGTGTGAAATATCATTTCCTCTCTTTTTTTCTCTCTTGTTAATAATTTCTAATTGTCTTTCATACCTCCTGCCTCTCCACTTACTCTCCTGTCTAGCCTTGTACTTATTCAGCCTACAAAAACAGCCTTGTATGAGCTGTGCTGTGAACAGAGCAGTAGCCAAAAATATGAAGGGTTTATTTTTACTTGTCTTGTTTGTTTTCCTTGTATGGGTGGAAATTGCATGTTCTAGGCTCCTAGGTTGCTAATACAGTTCTGTAAGAACTACGGGGTTTTTCCTTGCCATTTTAGATGGGACACGCTTTCTCAACTACAGCTGCATTTGTGATACACTTGTCATCCAACTTGTAGAAGCTGAGTGGGAGGTAGGAAGGGAGGTGTCAGGACTGTGTGAGTATCTGCCGTACCCAATGGCGAGTAGGAGACTTTCCCTGCCAGGCCTCTATTGTTGTGCTTTTTTAGGCTTTTTTCCAGATTTTTTTCCTAGCAAAGTGTTTATTGGCAACAGCAGACATCCCAGATCTGTAAGCAAGAAGGAGAAAAAGCATTTTTGAGGCTCAAATTTGTTTATCTTTTCCTTCTGCAGAAACAACAGGAGAAGGAAGCTCTTCTTGTCTTCTTCAGCAGAACAGCAGAAGCTAAAATCCGCTCAGTCGTGTAAGCACCGTGTCATTGCCTCATTCTTGCCCAGTAAGATGTGGTTTTCTGCTGAGAACAGGGAGAAAGTGCCCTGGAGATAACAGTGCAGGCACATGAAGCATAGCCTCAAGTCAGCCTAGAAAAACTTGATTGTAATTACAATGCACTAAACATTTTTTTCTCTTGGAGTTCTTTGGCTGAATAAGTCTTCTGATTTCATTCCAGATACAGATCTAAACTGTCATTTGAACCATTTAAAATGACTTTGTGTTTGGGACTTGGATCAAATTCCTTGCTCTGGACCCTATTTCAATTTAAGGAGCAGGGGAATAATGAAACTAAAAGCATCAACAGAATGTGAGAAAACAAATGCTGCAGTTCTGCTGCAGCAGGAATGCTGAACCAAAAAGCTTATGAGATGAGCTAAGCTTTAGTTGTAGTGTGCTTTAGCAATCTCACAGCCCCTACTGAAGTTCTTGGCTCTTCCACAGGGCTCACATGGGACCTCAGTAGCAAAAGTTTTGTACCACAGGTGTGCTTTTAACTCTCTCTTCCTTAGAAATAATTCCTTTCTGTGCTCTTTCATCCTTAGCCTTTTTGCTGGGACTGCAAAGGAGTTGCTTTAGGTGATAGTGTAACTTTCTCATAAGTTGTATGCTAATAATATGAAAATGGTTTACTTTCCACAGCTCTCCAAATGTAAGGACCAACTGATGTGCACTGTGTGATTTCACAGTCACAGACCTTGCTGCAAAATTTTCCTGTTTGGCACAGAGTTGCACTTCATAGTCCCAGCATTCACTTCTGTAGGAGAGTTTCTTCCTTTTATGTTAGTGAACAGTTAGAAGACTTTCTTCTTTTTATTTCAGTTGCAAGTGTGAACTGAATATAAAACCATTAAGTGCTGTTTACTTGACTCTGTGGTAGGAAGTAGTGCATTTTTTCTGGGGTTTAGTAGCATTTAAAATATCAGTTAGTACAAGCTGCTATGGTACCATCTAAGTAATGCTACTGTCCTATGATCATCAGCACTTTCCATGTCTTACCCTTGATGACACATCTTCCATTGCTTCCATTGAAATAACATGCCATTTGTTAAATAGAATGTGGGAATGAGATATAAAATATTTGTGATGGGTTGGCTGGCAGCTGCTTACTATTCTGAATGTTTGCTTTGATATTTGTTTTAAAATGCAGCAGTCTCACTTCTCTCCCAGATTTCTTTGTTAAATGACACTGTCATGTAATGAGGATGTGAACATTATGAACCCTGCAGAGTTGTCTGCCATCTTAATACCGTGCTGGAAATCCTTCTTGGTCTTTCATGACAGTCGCTGCTGACCTAAGATGTGTTGTATTTAGCAAAGGTCTTGGTATTTTTGATCTTCACAACAACTTTTCTGTTCCAAAGAAAAGATGACATTTGTATCATCTGTATGGGCTTATAGGTGTTCCTCAGGCTCCAGCTGACCTGACTGTAACACAAGTTACTAGATAGAAATGGGTTCTGTAGCTGTGCAGCTAGTCCATGGGAAAAGCTAGATGTTTTCATTTAAGTGTATTTAAAAGGAGTGCTGTTGCCTTTCCTTGGCCATTAGCCTATATGCATGTGGATAACGCCTAGAAATAGCTGATGAATTTAGATTCTTAAGCTGGAGTAAATTATCAGTGGGAACACTTGCAAGAAAAGCTATTTTTTTCTGATCAATGTGTTTAGAGATCTTTTCTTCTGTTATAGAAACAATCCCAAGTAAACCTGGGAAGTTTAACTGCATGCAGATTATTTTAGTGTATTGTGCAGAAGTTAGAAATACAAATGGGTGAGTGAGATTGTAATTAAGTATAGATGGCCTTCAGTTGATTGGCCTGGGATGTCGTGTTCCAAGTATAATACAATAAACTGATTCTCTTTGATACCCAAGTATAATGTAGGCAGCTGTCTGCCTGTGGTGAAGAAAAAATTAGAGAATTTTCCTTTCTGTATTTTAATCTATAGAAGACTTGACTTACTACTTCACTT
This sequence comes from Rhipidura dahli, assembly GCA_013399225.1. NCBI lineage: Eukaryota > Metazoa > Chordata > Aves > Passeriformes > Rhipiduridae > Rhipidura > Rhipidura dahli. The sequence goes on along the minus strand of VXAC01006717.1, from coordinate 1,019,626 downwards.
CAGCTTTTTGTGCTAGCCTGTTTCCTGGTATCTGTGTGTAGATGGGCAGTATCTTCAGAATTTGTTGTGAGCAAAGTCTATATTCTCTCAGCACATAATTTTATAGTGTTTTGGTGTTTTTCCTTTTTCATGTAGAGAATACATCCTGGACTTACTGGAAAGTGGGAATAATAAATTCCTGGTGTTTGCTCATCATAAGATAATGCTGGATGCAATAGGTGAAGAGCTGAAGAAGAAAGTAAGTGGCTGACTGATTTGTCTTAACTTTATCACTGTTCAGCTTCAAAGCTGTTGAAGAGCCTCCTGGATTTATGGCTGGTCAGATATTTTAGGACAGTTAGTGACAAGAGATAATTTCTACTTGCTGGGCTTCTGAGTGTGCCTTTCACCAAGGGAGCTGAGCTGTCAGGGTAAATGCCTCACAGGATGCACTTTGTGTTAGCTGAATGGTTTTTATTGTATTTAATGTTCTTTAATTCCACTGTCTGCCCTGCAGCTTGTGAATTCTTGGAGGAGTGTTACCCTGTGTGGCCGTTGTTCTCCAGGCTTTCCTCAGAGGGAGAATGTGACTACACAAGCCCACCATCCCTGCCTGCCTTTACCTCTGTGGTGCTCTTACATTTTTGAACTAAGATGCTATAGGGAGACTTGATAGAGCTGCCAGTCATTACTCTTGACTTCAAAATTGTTTGTCTAACCTTTCTTGTGAGATTTCCATGGATTGCTCCTAAAGCATTCTGGGTCATGCTGGGGCAGCATAAAGAATGGTTTAAGATAGCATTCCAGACTACACCCACAGTGACACTGGTGACTTTGCTCAGTGGCAGCATTGGGTATGGAATACACTAAAACATGGAATGAGTATGAGAATGGGGACACCAGGTCTCTAAACAGCATCTTCTGCCTGTTCACAGCACGTTGAGCACATTCGCATCGACGGCTCCACATCTTCAGCTGAGCGGCAGTCTCTGTGCCAGAAGTTCCAGTGCTCAGAGAAGCAGGCTGTGGCTGTCCTTTCCCTCACTGCTGCAAACATGGGCCTGACATTGTCTGCTGCAGATCTGGTGGTGTTTGCAGAGCTCTTCTGGAACCCAGGGGTAAGTGTCCTGGAGGGGACAGGGGTTGGATATTTCCCAAGAGCAGAAATGTTGGTGATTAGGAAATGTGGCAAGTGACTTTCTCTAGGGTTTTTCTCTTTCTTTCTGTGATGTCTGCTGGCTTTGCAACCACAGGTGCCTGGGCTTGAACCTGTGAGGCTGGTTTACACAGCTTGCTGTCAGGGGTAGGTGGTACAAAAGGGAAACATGCTTCTGTCTTAATTTGACAGAGCTCTTAAGGGTTTGCCAGCCAAGACCTGAAAGGGTTCATCATCAGTGCTGACCTCTACTTTGGAAAATTGCTCAGTGCATTTTGGGAACCTGGTGTACCGAATTACTTCTTGGCTTAGTCTGTTTCAGACTACAGATCTTGACAGGGTCCAGATAAGAAAGCGTTGCTAACCAGAAGAAATCTTCCTGTTCTCTGGTGCTTACACTGTTTCTTAGATGTTGCAGTTCTCACTTTTTATTTCTCATGTTTTTACATTAAGATTTTGATCCAAGCAGAAGATCGGGCACATCGAATTGGACAGACCAGCTCTGTTAATGTTCACTACCTGGTGGCTAAAGGCACAGCAGATGACTACTTATGGTAAGAAGGGAGACAGACTTTGGTTCTCCTGCCACCTGTTAGGGGTTAATGCTAGTGCTGATTTCCACAGCCTGTGCAGGGAGGATCAATATGTGCCAGTCAGGGCTCCTGCAAGCTGGTGACATAGCCTGGCTGCAGTGGACATGACTAAGTGGCTGACAAGCAGGAGGAATAAAAGTAGTTACCTGACAAAGATAGGGCTCTTAAAAGAAATTCTGGGAGAGCTGATGCATCTAAAACCTTCACAGTCTCCGTGTAAGGAGGAGGAATTGTCTTAGATAACAGCCCAGAACATTCCTGTGCTAGGGTACTGCAAAGTGCTGAGACTTCCAAACAGAGTCAGCAGACACGAGATGGTTCAGTGTATTGTAGATTAGGTCTGAGGAGCAATCTGGCTGCTGAGTGCTTGGATAGGGAGCTGTGGAGGAGGACTGCACTGTTGCCTTCCTCTTGCTCTTCAGTGAGCCCTTCAGATGGATTAAAAAGGTGCTATTGACCCACCTCTGGACAGTTGTGGTATGAGCCTTTTTGGCTGCAGTGAGAGTTATCAGTGGACATTAGTCCTTAGGGCTGGGGAATCTGACATCTGGGGGCAGGGAGGATCTGAGGAATCTTTAGTGCTGCAAGGGAACTGACCTGCAAATGATGGAAAGAAATTATCCAGCAACTGGTTCATTTAAAGTCCAAAATTACATCTTTATTACCTTGTTTAAAGGAATGAATGAACTAAGTGAACTTGTGCAGTTCCCAGAATATCATGATGGCAAGTAATTATAAACCTACAAAGCAAGGATCTGGAAACTGATGCATCACCCAAATTTCATGGAAAGTTAATGACAGTAATTCTGCCTTTATTTGTGAAATGCTGTCTGTGCAGTCATTAGTGCTTAATAGGGAAGAAATAAAGCTCTCAAAAGGACAGTGGCATCTTTTTAAAGACAAGACAAGGAACAAGAGGCTATTTGGTAAATGCATTAATTGTGCCGTGGCCATGGATCTTTCGGTGTCCAGTCTGCAGGTGTGGCCAGGACCTCTCAGCCTTTTGGGCCAGTGATGAATTCTTTCTCCTGCACTACACTGGGAGTTACTATTGAATGCAGATGGATTGTATGCAGATGGATTTGTTGTTGGGGTTTACCATTGCCTGCCTTGGAGACTGAGCACACAGGCTACTAGGAGTCCCTTTTAGCTGAATCTTCTTGTTCTGACTTCATACCATTGGTGCTGCCTCAGTCAGCTAGTTTCCCTATTGGATGTGTGTGTTCTCCAAATGTTTATAGCCCCAAATCCTCTAATTGTTACTAATTTAATTGATTGGTATCCCAAGACAGCATACAGTGATGATAAACAAGAGCAGGACAGGTTAAGGAACCAACAAACTTTGGTAGAAAAGCTATCTTTATACCCAGTTGTATACTTTTTTAATCTACACATAGTAAATGAAGCAGTGTCCTTGATAATACTTTTTTCCATTCAGTAATATCTGTTTATTACTCCTAGGCCAATGATTCAGGAGAAAATCAAAGTGCTGGGCGAAGCTGGTCTTTCAGAAACCAATTTCTCTGAAACAGCTGAATCAACTAATTACTATGTTAAGGTAATTGACCTGAAAGAATATTGGTGGTCCCTGGGAGAGGCTGAATGGGCTTTGGCTTGTGTACATCTTGATTGGCTCAGGTGACCTTACACCTGTTCTGCCTTTAATGCTGCAGACCAGATTGTTCAGCTCCTCCCAGGATCCATGCCTTGGCTTGGACTCTGCACAGAGGCTCCAAGCCTGCTACGTGCAAGGAGGCCTCTTAGCCTCCATGTCATATATATGTCTTAGAGTATGTATGTATGAGATACATATGAGTGTGTATCACATATGGTATGATCTATACACACTGTGGAAAGGGAGTGTCCTCTGATTTTGCTGTGTTTTACACGACAATGTGGATGCACATCCTGTTCTGCTCTGTTCCCTCAGCCAGATCCAAAGCAGCAGACGATCTATGACCTTTTCCAGAAGACCTTCTCTGAGAGCGGAGATGACATGGATGATGTTTTGTTCTTGGAGGCAGCTGATGCTGGCTGTGAGTTTGACTCTGGCAGTGCTTTGCAAGGCAGAGAGGAAGATACATGTTCAGTGAGTCCCAAAAAAAAGCGGCGTATTGAGGAGTTCTTCAAAGAGTAAATGGTGACAGCAAAAGAGACGGCAGCTTAGAGATTTTTTTTTAATTAAAGAAGAAAAACCAAAAGCAATCACGTATTATTTTTTGAGTATTTGAAAATAAAAGACTTGAAGTTTTCTGTATCTCTGGTATGTTTCATCTCAAAGGATGAGAAGGCAGTCTGACAGTGTGACAGATGTGCAGTGCACACCTGGCAGCCTGCAGGGTTTGCAGTCAGTCCTGGTTTTGCCAATGACTGAATGGACATGGGCAAGTATCATTCTGCTGTGTTTCAGCATGTCAGCTTCCACACTTGTTTTGTTTAAAAAGCAGATAATAGTTGTCTGTCTCCAAAGCAGAACTGTTGAGAAAACCAACTCCCCAGCAGCTGTGGAGTGCTTTTAACAATCAGTTTTTCATTTCTAAAAGTCTGTATTTCTAGGAGTTTGTTCACTGGCAAATTTGGCCATTACTTGGATCACACACAGACTGGCTCTGGGGTATTCAGTTTGGCCATGAGGAAGAAAGATCCAGACAGATCTTGTTTTGTGGAGATGGGGAAGAGGAGGGAAAAGAGCAAGTAACCACCTTGAAACTCGGTAATGTAGCTATGTGCCAGTAAGTGTGCATTGCCTGTTTTAGGCAGATGTCTGCCTCAGCACACTCATCTCTGGCCTTGTGCTGAATATTAGGACCTGCTCCATGGCATGTGCTGCTTCTGTCAGTGGAGGGTGAAGCTTGTACTGACTACCAGGGATTAACCCTGACGTCTCAGGGAGGGGGTGTGTGTGTGTGTTTTCTTCAAGACTTGACTGATTTCTATAGGTGAATGAGGAGAGGGGGACACAGGCAGACTTTTGCTCTTGTTTTTTAAGGAAGTGATTCTGGACTGAACTGTTTAAATAAAAAGTTGTTCTAAGTTGTTCTGTGATTCCCCAGCTTTTGGTACTTTTTCTATTTTAGCATTCCATCTCCCAGTTAGCTGTGTTTTACAGCCACAGTTTGTAGAAAAGGTGGCAAACTGATGGCTTACATTTAGCTCCTGGAGGCCATCAGCTAACGTGCTGTGGAGGTGATGTGCTTGGCTCTGTATAGATACCAGACACTGACAAAAACACCTCTCTTGCAAGGCAGAGGAGAAAAATGTTTGTGCTGTAAGATAAACCTGATAATATTGGGTATTTTTTCCTGCACTGAAGAGTTTGATTGTTCCATTTTCAGCTGGTGTCGTCATGGAAATGCCCCACAGGCTGCGTGTACAGTTGTGCTGGGTGGAGAACTGCTTTTCATTCATGACTGCAGATGGTGCTTTGGGGTGTGAGCAGTAGCAAGGGGTGTTAGTGACTGGGCAACTGCAGGAAATGGTTTATCTCTGGGTCTGAGGCTGAGAGCTAACAAGCACTGCATCTTGCTTCAGCAGCTGGCCAGGTGATGAAGACACGTTTTTTGTCATTTTTAAATGTCTGTTATCTTGAATACAGAGTATTAATCTGTCTGTAGGACGAGTGATCTTTCTACTTGCCAAGTGGTTTGTTCTGAGTAAGGCATAAGAAATGTTGCTGTCTTCTGACTGAAAAAAAATGCAAAAGACATTATTTGTATACCCATATTGTTGATTCCTATAGAAGTAGTTCTCTTCTTTGTAAAGCTGCAGCTATTTCAAAACTACTTTTCTACATTCAAAGTACCCTTGGAGAATTCTGCTTCTTACAAACTCGATTCATCTTTGATTCATCTCATTGTTCATATGTTGGTAAATCCCAGCCCTGGTAGAGGAATGCTAGGTGTTCCTTCCCTTTGTTGGGACCCATAAAATCTCGGTGTGCTGCACAGATACAGAGGTTTTTCAAATACACCTGAGATTCACTTTATCCTTACTAGATGAAAAGGGGGAGAAGAATGTTGCAGCAAAGTGCTGTTAGTGATTACTTCAGGGGATGGGAGAGACTACAGGCCTTATCCTGATGGCACCACTAGTCCACCATTAATATGGTGAGGAGGCAGCTGGCAGCAGGCTCAGACAGGATCTCCAAGGCTTGCTGACGAGAACCTGCACAGGGCAGTGTGCAGGGTGCCAGTGAGACCCACAGGCAGGCTCAGGAACGTGCAACACTCCTGGGGACCCTGGCACCTGCCCACTGAAGATGACAGAGCTGTATCTTTTTGGCATTATCTAAAGCCAGTAGAGGAGAGGGAAGGACCCATCTTACTGGATCTTGGAGCATCTTACTGTGGCTGCATACATGCTTGAACACCTGCATCAGTGCTCCCACCTATGTGGAGAAAGGTGTGTTTTCAAGGGTGCCAAAACAGCAAGAACAGGTTAAAATACCTGAACAATAAGATGGAACAGTTCTGACTACATGTTCTGCCTGCCCCAGGCTGGCCAGCTTCATGTGCTGAAGAGTTCAAGGGGGTGGACTGTCAAGGCAGGGCTGTGCTGGCCTGTCTGTGTCCTTCATCTTCTCAGTGCCTTGGAAATGTGTGTTTACCTTGGCAGTGCTGGGAACGGCTGTCACCCCGGGCAGCTGGGTTTGGTTGTTGCCAGAGCTGTCTGTGACACTGGGAGATGATGGATATGACCATGTGCTGTACTGTCACAGCAAACCTGAACTTTGTAGATACAGATCAGAGAATAGCAGTAGATTCTCTGGATGTGTTGGCTGACAATTTATATGTTTTTTTTAACCATATCGTCACTAAGCAGCCAAAGGAACTTACTTTTTCTTTTCTGTTTTCTAATACATTGATATCAAAGCTGTATCCTGTGAGTCATCATTATGACGAGGATCTGAAAAGGGCAAATATATTCCTAGGATATATCAAATGAGATTTTGATTCAACTGAGGGAGATATAAATACCACTGCCTAAAGCCTTGCTGAGCCCTCATCTCAAACACTGCTCTGGCCCACCAGCTCCCAGAAGAGCTTGCAGGGATGATCAGGGAATGAGACGCTTGGCATGACAGAAGCAATTAAAAATGCCAGTGTTCAAACCCTCAAAGCAAGAGCCAAGAGGGGATGTGACATCTGTCCCTGAGCAGCCCCTGAAGTACAGACCCCAGCCAGGAAAAGTAACACAGTGGTAGGGTAGGGTACACTCGATTCCCTCTTAACTAAACAGACTGCAAGTGAAGAGGGCTGTCATGGGTTGAGGCAGCCAGGGTGGGTAGAGAGGAAAATTTCCTGCAATAAGTACCTGGGGACTCTGTCTCTAGGTGGACTAGGAAGCTCCAGCCTGCTCCTGGCAGGAGGGGATGAACCCCAGCTGGCTCTGCACCTCAAAAAGCTCTCAGGCTAACTGGATTGCATTTCCTAAAGGAGGTTAATGGGCTGCCAATCCCCCTGCAAGCACTGCAGCTCGGTGGCACGGGTGTATTTTTCGCTCTGTGTTTAGCTGCTGGGAATCATCTCTGCAGTGGCACACAGGGACTTTCAGGGCTGGTTGTTTCAGCACTGGGCAACCTCAAGGAAACTAGGAAACTGCCTTAACAGGACGAGATGCCAAAACTCTTAAAATCTCATGGTTTACGGCTGGTATGTTTTATGGTAAGAATTCATCCTCATTGATTTTCATATTTATTTATTATTATTTTCTTTTTCTG
>VXAC01006717.1:975654-1012122 GCA_013399225.1 Rhipidura dahli | reverse complement strand
CAGCCCCGGGCCCGCCCCGGTTCCGTTCGCGCTGACCCGCGGCCAGGCCCGAGCCCCGGCGCCGCGTCCCGCCCGCCTCACTTCCGGCCGCGCCGGCCCGCCCGCGCCTGCGCACTGCGGCTCCCTCTCCGCGTCAGCGCCGGCGGAAAATGGTGAGTGAGGTCGGGCCCGTCCGCCGCCATCCACCGGCATCCGTGCCGGGGCCACCGCCTTGAGCCCGCGGGGCCGGGCCCGGGGGTGCGCNATGTGGAGAAAGGTGTGTTTTCAAGGGTGCCAAAACAGCAAGAACAGGTTAAAATACCTGAACAATAAGATGGAACAGTTCTGACTACATGTTCTGCCTGCCCCAGGCTGGCCAGCTTCATGTGCTGAAGAGTTCAAGGGGGTGGACTGTCAAGGCAGGGCTGTGCTGGCCTGTCTGTGTCCTTCATCTTCTCAGTGCCTTGGAAATGTGTGTTTACCTTGGCAGTGCTGGGAACGGCTGTCACCCCGGGCAGCTGGGTTTGGTTGTTGCCAGAGCTGTCTGTGACACTGGGAGATGATGGATATGACCATGTGCTGTACTGTCACAGCAAACCTGAACTTTGTAGATACAGATCAGAGAATAGCAGTAGATTCTCTGGATGTGTTGGCTGACAATTTATATGTTTTTTTTAACCATATCGTCACTAAGCAGCCAAAGGAACTTACTTTTTCTTTTCTGTTTTCTAATACATTGATATCAAAGCTGTATCCTGTGAGTCATCATTATGACGAGGATCTGAAAAGGGCAAATATATTCCTAGGATATATCAAATGAGATTTTGATTCAACTGAGGGAGATATAAATACCACTGCCTAAAGCCTTGCTGAGCCCTCATCTCAAACACTGCTCTGGCCCACCAGCTCCCAGAAGAGCTTGCAGGGATGATCAGGGAATGAGACGCTTGGCATGACAGAAGCAATTAAAAATGCCAGTGTTCAAACCCTCAAAGCAAGAGCCAAGAGGGGATGTGACATCTGTCCCTGAGCAGCCCCTGAAGTACAGACCCCAGCCAGGAAAAGTAACACAGTGGTAGGGTAGGGTACACTCGATTCCCTCTTAACTAAACAGACTGCAAGTGAAGAGGGCTGTCATGGGTTGAGGCAGCCAGGGTGGGTAGAGAGGAAAATTTCCTGCAATAAGTACCTGGGGACTCTGTCTCTAGGTGGACTAGGAAGCTCCAGCCTGCTCCTGGCAGGAGGGGATGAACCCCAGCTGGCTCTGCACCTCAAAAAGCTCTCAGGCTAACTGGATTGCATTTCCTAAAGGAGGTTAATGGGCTGCCAATCCCCCTGCAAGCACTGCAGCTCGGTGGCACGGGTGTATTTTTCGCTCTGTGTTTAGCTGCTGGGAATCATCTCTGCAGTGGCACACAGGGACTTTCAGGGCTGGTTGTTTCAGCACTGGGCAACCTCAAGGAAACTAGGAAACTGCCTTAACAGGACGAGATGCCAAAACTCTTAAAATCTCATGGTTTACGGCTGGTATGTTTTATGGTAAGAATTCATCCTCATTGATTTTCATATTTATTTATTATTATTTTCTTTTTCTGCAGTTCTGGTCATGTTTTCTGTCCCCGTTTTGACATCCACCTATTGCTTAGGCTCTTTGAAAACGAGGTGAGTGAATGGAACAAGCGAGGCCGTCGCAGAGCACCGGGCACAGGAGTGCAACCGGCCGGTTCAGAAGAACCTGCAGTGAGGGAGCCCCAGCCGCTCTCGGGCAGCACCGGAGCCGCCCCGGTTCCGTTCGCGCTGACCCGCGGCCAGGCCCGAGCCCCGGCGCCGCGTCCCGCCCGCCTNCTTCGCCCGGGCGGCCGGGGAAAGGAGGCCTGCGTGAGGGGAATGGCAGCCGGGGCGCCGGGCTGAGAGGGGCTGCAGTGCTCCATGGCACAGCCGGCTGGCCTCGGGAGGGACGGGCATCTGCTCGGGATTGGCGGCATTTCATCGCTAATGCTCCGGGGGGCAACGAGGAGGACTGGAGGACTGAAACAGCTCTCTCATGAGCACAGGCTGAGGGAGTTGGGCCTGTTCAGCCTCTGGAGAGGCGATTAGTAGGGGATTTTATTATACAAATATTTAATAATTAAATAACTAAAATAGTGTACGAATATCTGAAGGGGGCTTTCGAGAGGCTGGAGCCAGGCTCTTGGTGGTGCCAAGCAGTAGGACAAACGGGCAGAAACTGATGTACAGGAAGGTCCACCTGAAGACGAGGAAGAGCTTCCTTACTGTGCAGTGAGCGAGCACTGGAACAGGCTGCCCAGAGAGGGTGTGGAGTCTCCTTCGCTGGAGATGCTCAGGAACCGTCTGGATGCAGTCCTGTACCGAGTGCTCTGGGACTGTCCTTCTTGAGCAGGGAGGTTGGACCAGGTGACCGCTGAGGTCCCTTCCAGCCTCACCCATTCCGTGACTCTGTGAATACTCAGTTTTCCCAGAGGCTGCAGCCCGGCTTTGGGGTGCTCAGCACTCAGCTGCCGTGTCGGGAGAGGGGAGCAGGAGGGGAAGGCCGTCTCTGTAGGGCTGAAGCTTACTCTGGCTTGCCTCCCAACAGGCCAAGCGCACCAAGAAGGTCGGGATCGTGGGTAAATATGGGACCCGTTACGGTGCGTCCCTTAGAAAAATGGTGAAGAAGATTGAAATCAGCCAGCACGCCAAGTATACCTGCTCTTTCTGTGGCAAGGTGAGAGATCCTGCCCCCGAGAAGTCCTTAAAAAATCACATTGTTACTGATGGTAGAAAGGTGATTTGATGCTTAAATAATTTTTGTACTGAAGAGAAACATGCCTAATTCTGAGACAGATACTAGTGTATGGTGAGCTTTGGGCTACTGTCAGAGTCCTTGAAAAAGAGAGAGTGGACATTTCAAATGCATTTTACTGGTAGTTAAATGGAAACAAATATAAATGAAAACAAACATAAATTACATTTCTTTATATGAAAGAGTGAGCAATGTTGCCATATTACATGTTTTACGTAATTATATATATAAAATAGAACTGACACAATTAAAGCATCACACTTGTTGTCTTGGTAATTAAGGCTTCACTTGGGCTTTTATTTTCCCTTCAGTAAGTTTTTACAGCATATCTGGAGGAGGAACAGAGCTTGTTTTTCCCATTTCAACTTTTGATGGCAGTTGCTTACTTTTGTGTGCTGTATAACTCTGGATGGGGAAGAATTTCTGATGGGAAGTAATATTACATGTGTACATAATTAAAATGTACTGCTAAATCTCATGTTTGATGGTTTGAAAGGCCCATCAGCTTATGCTTTGTGCAGATATTTTTTATTGATAGATGTAGAATAGGAATCTTTAAAGTGGCTGGAAATTTAAAAATATTTTCATCATGTTTTTTTTTTTCTTGCTTTGATTTGTTGTTGGTTTTTTGTTTGTTTTTTACTAACTGCCTTTCACATATGAAGTGAGAATGTTCATAATCTTGTCTGCAGAGCTGCCTAAATCAGGCACAGGTGTGGGCCAACCTATTGTCATCTCTTCGAGGTGATGGATACTTGCATGGGGGAGGGAGTTCAGTACTCACTGCTCACTCTTTAGATGCTGTTTGAAGTGGGTCTGGGTTAGAGCAATCTGGGGTTGCCCAGGGAGTCCTGGGACCTGAGTCACTAAGCCAGGTGAGAATATCAGTTGTTGTGACCAAGTTAACTCCATAGTATTTTTCTCCTTCAGAATAAGCTGAATTTTTGATGATGCCTTCAGAAACGTCCCAGGGTGTATCTGAATAGAAGGTGTTGCAGAAGGACTTTACCTGTTCTGCAGAATTTGAGTAAAAGGTTTCCCTGACCCTTTCTTGTCTTAACTTGCAGTACAGGAGTGCTGTGGTGTGATGCTGAAGTTCTTGCCTGAAGTTTGTTGTTTGGCTTTTTCAGCTGATGGAGAGTGATTTTTTTTCCTTCTATTCCAGACCAAAATGAAGAGGAAGGCTGTGGGTATCTGGCACTGTGGGTCCTGCATGAAGACAGTTGCTGGTGGTGCCTGGACTTACAAGTAAGGAAATGGAGAAGCTCCTATCAGCATTTGTTCTCATATAGCTGAGGCATAATACAGTTTTTGACTTTTTATCTATTTTTTAAAATTTTGATCTACTAACCATTAAGTAGATCTGTCTTGAGTTAGTGATGGGGGGAGCTGCCTGTTCTGTTAAAATTTGATTGCTGTGGATCAAAGTCGATTTGATTGCTATTCCTTGCAATAAGCAAAACCAGATTTACTCCAAGAAAAATTACTTTCTTTTGTTGTAAAAGCAAAAAAATTGAATCATAATAATCTTTATTGTGAGGATGCTGTTGCTTACTCCCCTTCTTTGCTCTCCTCCCCCCACAATTTTGTAGAAGACACTCTTGCCCCACGCGTAGCAGTCGTGAGGGATCTGAGCCCACGCATTTGTGCACGTGGTGGGTGCATGATGGAGAAATTTGGGTTGGGATGTAGCCTGTGAAGTTCCATGTGCTTTGTGGACTGAGGCCTACGCTTTGTTGTCAGGAAAATAAGTGGAGTTAGACCCTGTTTGGTAGTGCAATTAGATGATAACAATTTGAAATGATTAGTGCTTTCTCAGAAAAAACCCAAAACACCAGCAGTTGTGCCACATGCAAATGACTCTGCTTCTTCCTCCAGTACCACCTCTGCAGTGACAGTCAAATCTGCTATCAGAAGACTGAAGGAACTGAAAGACCAGTAGAAGCTACTTCCCGTTCTCCTTGTGAAGCATCCTTTTTTCTCCACTGTCAAGATTTGTCCTTTTATCAATAAAAGGGTGATAATGGAGTGGAATCATGCTTGTCTTTTCTGAAAAAAAGTCCTGTCTGTTGTGTTAAGTGTGCTGGGTGCCAGGTGCCCACCAGAGCACCATCACTGCCTTCCTCTGCTGGGTAGGGGAGAGAAAATTTAATGAAAGGTTTGTGGGTTGAGATAAGGGCAGGGAGAGATCCCTCATCAGTTACTGTCATGGGCAAAACAGACCTGACTTGGGGAAACCAGTTTAATTTATTACCAATTGTATCAGAATAGGATAATGAGAAATAAAACCAAATGTTAATTCCAGTCACCCCTCCCTTCTTCCCAGGCTCAGCTTTACTCTTGATTTTCTCTCCTTCCCCAGCAGCTGCACAGGGTGATGAGGAATGGGGGCTGAGTCCATCACATGCTGACTCTGCTACTCAATCTTCCTCAGGGGGAGGGCTCCTCTCACTTCCTCTGCTCCAGTGTGGGTGCCAGCAAACCTCTTCCAGCATGGGCTCCACTCCACAGGGCAGAGGTCCTGCCAGGGGCCTGCTCTACTGTAGGCTTCCCACAGTGTCACAGTCTCCTTTGGACATAGCCCTGCTTCAGCATGGAGTACTCCACGGGCTGCAGGAGTGGAAGGGCAAGTGTATTTTAGAACTGTTTGGTTGCAGTGGAATGAAAGTATGTAGCTGTTTTGGTTCTGCATAGAAATAACAAGTGTAGAAATACTTGATGCATATATAAGGAAAGAATGAGAAAAAGGTGTAGGGAAAAGGGAAAAAAAAATACCACCACCCATGGGTCCAGTGACGAGGCTTGGTTGTAGGTGATTTCAGTGTCCCTTGGTCCAGGTGGTGGTCACAGTTGATCTGTGGGAGGTGGGGGAGCCCCTGAAACAGAAAGCTCACTGAGTTAGTACCACTGAGTGTGGTGGCAATGCCCACCAGGTACCACTCCTGAAGGGGCAGGGTTTTCACTTCATGATGTAACGTGGATCGTGGGCTGTCCAGGCCCAGAAATGGGTCTGGGGGTGCTTTTGGGGTCTCTGATGGCTTATGACCTAAGACAGCTGCCTCCTGTTAGCATAGCTGAGCCAGGGATGAATGCTGTCAGGCCTACATGTGCCTGTGAATGTCCCAGTACCTTCCAGGGACGAACGGAAAGGGAGGAGGCCTTTTACATCTCAGCCAGTTGGGTAAGGGAGGACACTGGCATGATAAAAAGCATCATCCCACCTTGCAGGATCTGCTTCTTATTGGCCTTCTCCCTCATCTGGCTCAAAACCAGTTTATTGCTTAACAAAAGTTGGTTTGAAGTCATGCACCTCACTAGCTGCTTTTGGAAAGGCTGATTGATTGAGCCATTAACCCTTAAAATTTCAGTCTCTCAATGGTAGGCACCTGGAGCATCTCCTGTTTCTGCTGCACTGACCTGGGTGCCTGCAGACCCGTTCCTCTCACATACTCACTCCCCTCTCTGGCTGCACTTCCTGTTGTATGGGCTTTTCTCTCCTTAAATCTGTTAGCCCAGACACGCTACCATCATTGCCAATGGGCTCATCCTTGGTGAGTGGTGGGTCCGTGCTGCAGTGAGCTGACATTGGCTCTGTCAAACACAGGGGAAACTTCTGGCAGCTTCTCACAGAGGCTGCTCCTGTAGCGCCCCCACTACCAAAACCTTGCCGTGCAAACCCAGTGCACTGTTCTGTATTTATAGGTGTAACTATGGAGACAGTACTAGCCAGTGCTATCCAGTACTTCGAGTGGCTCTTGTTACTGGGGAAGCCATTAAAAACCGCTTTCCTTTCTAGTTAATTGCACACTTTGTTGCTTGAATGCGCTGAGGTGAATCTGAGGAAAGCTTAAATAACTTGAAGAAGCTTGGCTAATCTTGGTATGTCCTTCACATCTGTGCCTAGAGGAATAGTGTAGAGCTCCATGAGTGGAGGAATGGGCAGATGTAAGGGGGGGAAGAGAGAACGCATAAAACATCTCTCTGCCTCATCCCATTTCCTCAAGGGACTGGGGCATGTGCTGCAAGATGGAGAGAGAAAGAGCATGTGGACTGGCTTGGTGGAGACTGGAATGGTAAAAGCAGCTTGTACTCTGCTGCTGGCTGGTGTTGCTAATTCTTCAGTACCACCCACAGATAATTGTGTGCTACAGCCTGTGGTGTGTTCTGTTGTCCTCACACTCGGGGTTAGTCCACCTGAGCGCTTTGCTCCCTGTGTCTCACTCCCTTTTGGTCTGGTAGCAGGCTGTCCTGTCTGTATGTTTGAGTTGCCTAATCCATACTGAGTTGCAACAATAAATTTTCATGTTGTGCCAATCCTTGGGACATTCCGTCTTGGAGAAAAAGCTGTTTGAGTTTTTTGCCTCCAGATAATCCACTTAGGCTGTCAAGATACTGTAACATCTTTTATGGTCTGACTCACGAGTTTCAATTTGGTTTTGTCTGGGTTTTTTTTTGGTGACTACATCTCCCATCCCTAACAATACAGGTCAGCAAACACTAGTCTTGTGAATAACTTTGGTTATTACCACAATTTATAAACAAATTTTCCTGCTGGAGGAAAAGAAGTAAGGAAGTAGCAGAGGGGTTGCTTGTTCTTGCTCCAAATTAAGCTGTATATGGATTTGGGTGATGATAACCAAATCCATATAAAGCAATAATAATTCATTAATGAGCCTGACATCTTCAAAAGAGTAGTTCAAAGCTGGACCTAGGTAGGAACTTCTTCCCAAGCTGCAAAAAGTCTGTGGTTCACAAGTTTGACTGCCGTGACCCTGAACTTGTTTTCCAGACTTTTATTTTTTGCTTTAAATTCAGTGCTTCAAACTTCCCTTACTACAGTCAACTCATGTACTCAGGTATCTGGTGTCATTCATACCAACCTGCACATCCTCACATCCCGGCTTCGTGGTGTAACTACCCCCCTGGGAAGCCAGTTGCTGTGCCCAACCACTCTCTGGTGAAGAACCTTTTCCTAATATCCAGCTTAAACGTCCCCTGACACAACTTCATTACGTTCCTTTGGGTCCTGTTACTGGTCACCAGAGATCAGCCCCTGCCCCTCTGCTTCCTCTCGTGAGCAGGATAGTGTGGACCTGCATATTGCTTTTTGTTCTTGATGCACTGTGCTTGGGTCACATTTCCACGTGCTGAGATAGGACTCTGCACACCTCTGTGCTTTCTTTATTAATTCAGAGGTCATAATTGAAGTACAGGTTTCTGATAAAGCCTTCTCAACTGCTCTGAAGTAGCCACTCATTAACAGGTGCAGAGCATATGTTTCATTGATATCCCAGGATGGTTGCACAGGTATGTTATCTGAGGTGACTTCTATTCCTGCTGAGGACATTATTAATTACACTTCGGATTTATATTTGCAGAGGGAACCTGGGCAGGGTGGAAACACAAAGAGAAGGTAAGGATGTGAGACGATCTTTTTCACCTGGATTGTGCGGTCCTACCTGCATCCCTTTGGGATGGGCTGTTCCCGCAGATCCCCTGGGCTTCTTGTGCCATGGTACCCTGGCAGAGGGGTTTGTGTTGGTGAATCTTCGAGGCTGCCAGTTGCACCCGTTTCCCCGAAGCGCGGGCGGGGAGGAGGGAGGATGCGCCGGCAATGCTGCGAGCGGCCAGCGGGCGCCACTGCCGCTCTGCTGCGGGGCTGCTGCACCCTGCGGGCTCCCCGCCCGCCCCGAGCGGCTCTGCGCACCTGGGCGCCTGCTGCCCAGCGGTTCCTGCTGCCCCCTGAAACAGGCCATGGCACTCGCTTTAGATTGAAGCAAGAGTCTGTGACAAAAGACACCAGGAGGTTAAGATAGGAATGGGGAGGATGGACATGAGGATTTTGTAGTCATTTGTCACCTCTAGCAAAGCTGAATTTGTGTCAGTGCTCAGTCCAAATGCTATGTATATCTTGGGAGACATTTGTATGGACAACTACGTGATTTGGCCAGGTGATCCTCCAAATTTGTTGTTTCCTCTAGGAATCTGGGGTGAAAACAGGAATTCTAAACAAGGTTGCTAACTGCTTTCAGTGTATGTGTTACATGTGTTAATGTTAAGCCCTAGTCATGAACTTTGATAGAGTTGTCATAGATGCTGTAGAAGCAGAGAGCTGATACCTGTCCAGGAGGGTGTGAGCTTATGGCAATGTCTGATCCATCTGGATTGCTACAACTCTGGGAATTGGAGAAGGGTTTGATGGAAACAGAGACTTCAAATCTGACTGAATGTTCTGTAGATGTGGCTGTGCAGGTTGGCTGACCTTGGTTGCTTTTGAAGAGCAGGTAAGAAGGGTACCTCTTTCTCAGAGCAATCTGTCAGTCCGGTGGGATTTTTCTTTCAGGATTAAGGATATAACCTCAGGGGATGTTAGCTGTAATCAGGGTGGCATTTCAGGTACCCAAAGGTGTTTCAGGAGCCCAAAGGAACTTGGAAATAAAAAACTGAACAAGCTCAGGGCAGCTTTCCTCATTCTGATTTCTGTTAGGCATTTCTTTGTTTCCCAAACAAAATAATTGCTTTGGCTTTACCCCATTTGTGCTTCCTGCTCCCTCTTGGTCAGTGACAGCCTGTTTGGTCTGTAGGGGATCATGGTGCTAAGCCTTGGGGGCACCACTGCTGTTATGCCACATATTAAAGACTGGGGGGGTTTAGGGCTTACAAGAATGAGAAACCTCAGACACAGGCATTGGTTGCCCCTTCTGCATGTCCTGACCTAAAGGTGGTGTGAACTCATTCCACGTGCAGGTGGCTCCCTTTTGGCTTGATGTCTGAGGGACTTGACTGTAACACAGCCCAGCAGTTATAAGCAGTGGGCACCATGTTTTAAGGAGCATATTCTGGTGTGATTTCTAACTTTAATGACCATCAGATGATTTGCCCTTGGGATGTGGTCAGCTGCTTTCCTCCTTGAGCACAACCAAGGGCTGCTCATGGCCTTCCTGAGCTCCTTCATGCCTTCTCCTCCATGCTGCATCACAAGGAGATTTCAGTGGCATTTCAGAAACAAGAGTGACTGATGCAGGTGAGCCACCTTCCTGGTGCAGACTAATGCTGTCTTGGGACTATATTCTAGGTCTCTCCCTAAAAAGGAAGGAGATTTAGCGATGAAGTTTATTGCTGGCTTTGCATACAGCTCAGAACACTGGACAACAAGAGAAGCAACCACATTTGGGGAATGACGTGAGCACCACTTTATCGGGCTGCAAGTCACCATCTGATTTTATGTATTATCCTAGCTTCCACCTACTGCTCATCCCACCTGGATCTGCAGATGCTCCACTTGGAGAAAAATTGCACCACAGAGCTGGCCCAGCTCCTGTGGATGAAGCAGGCCGGTAACATCTCTGTGCTACCCAGCTATGCAGAGGGGCTCACATCTTTCCTTGGAGAAATGCTTCCCTAAAGGATGCTACAAAATTATTTGCAGTGGCATGAGACTGTGTATTTTCAACAGCTCGAGGTGCCTGCTTGAAACTGGCCCCAGTGCTCTGGAAGTGGGCAGTTGCCATCAGTAACACATCCTTCCTCCGAGTATTTGATCTTAGCGGATGTCTTTTGAGGCATGGAGTGTGGCAGAGTTGTGGATATGCCTCAGGTGCCCTTATTAGATGCCTGGGTGCATTTTGAAAATGGCTGCTTAGAAAATGTCTAATTGCTATTCCACATATTCAAAAAGGGGTTTTTTTTTCTCTTGTCAAGGCTTTGGCATGCCTTGGATTGCTAAATATACTTTCCTCTTGCAAATTCTTGGCAGGAATCTGTGTAAGGAATCATGCCAAGCAGTCTCTTCAAATGTTAACAAGCTCATCGGTGTGGCTTTCCCAGTGCAGGGTTTGTGCTCTTTTTTTTTCCACCTTCCTTCCCAAAAAATCCCAACCCTTCTTTTTGTACACTGTTGCTCTAAGCATATGAACTGTGGCAGCTCTGCAAGAAAGGATTTTTCTAACCAGAGCCAAAAAAACGTTCTTGTTTCATGTTCAGCAGTTTAGTGTCACAACCCTGCTCAACCTCCCGAGTCTCCTGTTGACTAGGATGTGTGGATTTTGGGGTGCTTGTGGAAAACCTTATCCATTTCCTCTCCTCCTCTGTCATTCTTGCTTTTTCCTCTGTTCTTAGCAAGCTGGACTGTGTCCTTGCATGGCAATTGTAGATTTGATGTCTTTCTTCCAGTAGCCTATTAGCAAGTGAATAAGGCTGTCATGCTCTCCTTTTGTTTCGTCCCCAGTGCTAATGCGGGTGCAGGAGCAGCCCTGGAGGTGGTGCCTGCAGCCGGGCAGGGCTCCTTAGATTAGAGCTTCAGGCCGGGCTGCTTCTCTCCCTGTGCCCCAGGCAAAGAGCAGCGCTGCTCTGGCATCTGGGACCTACAAAGCAAAGAAAGGAGTGAGAAGCCAGCGCAGCACCCCTGAAAACCTCAGTGTCTCCCTAAAAGAAACCTTACCCCAGGACTTTGGCATTCATCAGTATGTCAGGTTACACTTCTCCCCTGAGCTTCACTGGAGACAATCTTGCACAAGATTTTGGAGAGCTTTGCCTCTGACTTGCTCTCCCGGCCTTCAGTCACCTGACAGACACGCCTTGGGAGCAAGCCTTTGTGTTCAGGTTGGGATGCTGAATTCCCCTGGCTGTGCTCAGAGTCCTAACTCCCCTTCATGGAAAGAGCTCAGTGTGGGATGCAGGGAAGGTGCTGCAGAGGAATTGAGCTGTGGGGCTGGAGAGCCTGAGTGCATCACACTGCAGCCTGGAATGAGCAGTGGGTGTTTTTGAAGGGACCTCTGCTCACACCGAGGAATATTTATTTATAACTCATGAGTTTGGCTTCAGGAATTTGCTCTGTGACCCTTCTCTATTTCTTTGATTAAACATCTTATTGTGAGAGGAACATTTTATTTTGCAGTCCTTCCCCACCCTGAGACAAATGTCCTGCAAGTCACAGCTTTGCTCTCCCCTTCAGGAAATTCTGGAACAGCTTCAGCTCTCTGAAAGTGTGGAGAGAGAACCTGATTCCTCCAAGTAAATATATGTGATGCTAAGTGATAGACCAAGAGAGCACTTGCCTTTTGCACTGAATAGACTTCTTCCAAGTTGCCACTTACTACTGATCCTCACCTTAGAAGGAAAAAGTTTTGATGCAAAACAGGATTGTCTCTAATATCCCAGCTGTGAGGCCAAGTTGATTGCTTGAAGATAGGATCTTGGGCTCTATCAGTCATGTCTGTTTCCATTCAAGTGGTTGCATTTGAAACTGTTGTTACTGTGATGGATTAGATTTGAGATTAAAAGGCAAATCTGTAAAGGGAATATTAAAAAAAAAATCCTTAAATGAAAACTAGACCCAAGTTACGCAAGGAAAGAAGAGGAATGAACAAATAACCCAGGCATTAAACAATTAATTTTTAACCTTAGTCAGCTGAAGATGTATTTTTCTGTTAGCATGAGGAATATGAAACAAAGAAATGCAAGTTCCTGTAGCAAGCAAGAGGTGCTTGTTCCAAAGTAAGTCCACCCCTGACAGAAATGTTGTGTACGCTGTGGTGCTCCTTGGGGACCTCAGGTGAAGACTATGCTGGTACCTGTCAGAAAAAAGAACAACACAGTCCATGGAAAAGACAGAAGATGATAAACAATCAGAGAGATATGGAAGATTCACAAAAACAGGCCCCAAAACCAGGCTTGGGATCTGAGCCCATCAGCAGCCCAGCTATTGCTTTGGTTTGGACTATTGTTACTGCACCAGTGCTTAGCTGCTGAAGGCACTGATGGTTTTTGCAATATATACCTTAACCACTGGTAAATCATTTCACATGGCTCACTTGGAGAATCTGAGGCATTAGAAATGGTGGTAGAGCTGCTGGTTGTGTTACTTTTTTGCTCTCAAAGGGTAGAGAGTGACTGTACATGGTAAAGAGGTTGCTTCATTTGGTCAGTGTCTGCCCTGTCCTGTCCTGCCCTTTCCCACTACTTCCCTTCTTTCCTTGGTGTGTTCTCACCTTTCGTGGACCCTCCTCAGTGTTGTGAGGCCCCTGAGGCATGGAATATCTTCTTGTTTTGCCCACTGGGGCGAGCTGAGCACAGAGGATCCTGCACACTGCCTGATACCCCTGTTGTTGGACCACGGAGATCACCCAAGCCTTTGAGAATACATTTCAGGAACATTCCCTGCCATCACAGCAGGAAGATGGTACCTTTGTCAAAGGGAAAACTTGCCATCACTTGCAGAAAAATGGGTTGCATAGAAATGAGGCAGACTCTGACTTGTGGTTTTGCTCTAAATCAGCTGCATTTTTAACATTCAGAAGCCAACAAAGATGAAAGACTCCTGGTCAACTTCTCTACTCCCTTGGGGAAAAAAGTAAAAAGACTTGATAAATATTTTGCATTAATAAATTCCATTTGTCTTATAAAACGAAGTTTGCCAGCTACCAAAGCAGGAAAAATATTTTGCATAACTCTGAGTGCGACGTCTAAAAGGTTGCTATGAGCTTGGTTTGAACAACTCTTTCCACAACCCAGAATGTGAAGGAATGCTAAGCTTCACCCAAGCTAGGACCAAGCTTGCTGCATGTGTCTGTGTGGAGGTCCAACCCTGGCTGGCTGCCAGGTGCCCACCAAAGCTGCTCAGCTTTATTTGGGGAAATTAGTTTAATTTATTCCAAATCAAATCAATGTGAGGTAATGAGAAAATGAAAACCAAACTCTTAAAATGCCTGCCTCCCACCCCTCACTTCTTTCCCAGGCACAACTTCACTCCTGATTTTCTCTCCCTCCTCCATGGCCCCAGGGGCACAGCTGCCTCACCACGGCCTTCCCCAGGGGCTGCAGGGGAATCTCAGCTCCAGCACCTGGAGCACCTCCTGCCCCTCCTGCACTGAGCTAGGTGTCTGTTCCTCTCACATGTTCTCATTCCACTCCCTGGCAGCAATTGCTGTGGTGCAGCAGAACTTCTTTCCCTTCTTAAATCCATTATCCCAGAGGTGCTGCCAGTGTTGTTGATGGGCTCAGCCTTGGCCAGTGCTGGGTCCATCTCAGAGCTGGCTGACATTGGTTCTGTTGGACACAGGAAGCTTCTGGCAACTTCTCATAGAAGCCACCTCTGTAACTCCCCTGCTATCAAAACCTTGCCATGCAAGCCCAGTGCAGTCCATGTACCTTCCTGCCAGATGGTTGGATTTATTTCAGGCTGGCTGCCTTCTGGTGAGTGGGGTCCACCAGGTAAGAGGTAAGCCATGGAAAAAGAGATAAAGGTGTGTACTTGTCCCAGAAGCTGTTTGGGAACCCAAAACAATGTCCCTCACTGTGCTGTGGGAACGTTGCTATAAAAGGCAGGGAAAGCACAGCTGCCTACTATTAGTGTTTTGTTATTAATTTTTAAGTGTGATGTTGATTAATCAGTGGAGCAGATTCCCCAAGGATGTTTCTTGGTCTGGGCTACCAAGTTTCTTATTCTCAGGGCAGGAATCGAGCACTGGCTGTTCCTGCTGATCCTGACAGGGTCTAGGTGATGGTTTGCATCACCCTGCTGTGGTTTTGTGTCAGGCTGTGGAGTGTCAGACATCAGCCACAGCATCTCAGGGAGCTGCAGGAGGCTTTGCTTGCCTTTTGCAAGCCTGCACCCTCGGTCTCGGTTAGCACTTCCTGGCATACACAAATACAATTTGTTATGAGTGGCAGAAGAAGGAGACACACAAGCCTGAGACAAGCAGGGTGCAGCTGAGGTCTGCCTTCAAATAACAGTCTCGAGACCACTTCAGGTTTGGCACTTGGAGCATTCCAAGCCAAGGATGCTTTTTTGGCTCTGTAGGATGCACATCATTGCAGCTGACCGGCCTCCCTCCACCCTTCCCATCAGTCTTCTCCTCAGTATCAGCTTGGCTTGCAGGAGCTGGGCTTGTTTCTCTACTCAGTTTCAGTCCACCTCCTCGTCACCTCTGCCTACCTCCTCGAAGATTAACTGGCTGCAGCTTTTTGTACGTTTACACTTCCCCTTGAGCCTCCCTTTGCTTTGGGCCATCTGCCACCAGATGAACTTTTGGAAGGAGGGAGTGACCAAAGGCTCACAAGTCTCTGTCAATGCCAAGGCCAGGAAATGCTGTGAGTTAAAGCACAAAGAAAATGAGGGATGCAGCAGCTCTGGGGGCACAAGAATTGTCTGGAGCTTGGCTCCTACAAGCATTGAAGCCCCCCAGCCTCGCTGCCTGAGATGTGCATACCAGGAAGATATGCCATAGTGAACCACATGGGAAGTGACCATTCCCTCTTGGGAAGGTATTTGAAACAGTTGACTAGGGATTTATCCTGATTTGGGGTGAAAATTTATTTGTGAATCCCAAACAATGTCTCTTGTGGAGCTGTGGGAATGTTGCTATAAAAGTCACGAAAGGCCCAGCTGTCTACCATTATTGTTTTGTTGTTAATTTTTAACAATAAGGGCAATTACCCGCTGGAACAGATCCCTCCTGGGATGTTTGTTGGTCTCGAGTATTTAAACTATGAGGGCCTGTGAGCAGAGACGTGTCTAGGGCAAAGTGTACGTACAGCACCAAAAACCTCAGTGCCTTCAGTCACGGCTTGTGCAAACCTTCTCTCAGTTGTGTTGCAGCAGTTCAGGAGGGCACATGTGGCCAGACAAGCTGTCTCAGCAGAGGGGTGTCTGCTCCTGCTGGGGTGACAATAAGTCTTAAGAAAATTTAGAGAGCTGAGTAGCCCTGAGCACCTGAAGTCTTTCCCAGTTTTATCAGATTGATATTTCACAGCAGAATAGCCTGTTCAGGCTCTATATAGCCAGCCCCTAGCTGAGAACAATTAGTATTTGTTTTAACAGCAAGTGAGGCTCTTCAGAAAGAGTTTCAACAGCTAAAGGATCAGTTCTTGGTCACCAAGGGCGGGGTGTTGTTTTGGTTTTCTTCTCCCCCTCTCCCCCTCAGCAGACTGTGCAAGTGCCTTCTCTTTTAGGAATCAGTGCTGGAACAAATGGAGACTCGTCACTAAATTATATCTCTGGGCAGAAAAGCAATGCCAAGCCCGTCGGTTGATTTTGTAATGTAGGACAGAGCCCCCCTTGCCCTGCGTGCAGTCGAGCACAGACTCCTTGGCAGCTAATTAATAATTTGCAGTTAAGCGGCGGCTGCTCCCTTGCATCATTTCAACACAGTTGCCAAGTGGAAAATTGAAAAGCAAGAGAGAGCCAGAGAGAGGACAACAACAACAACAACAACAACAACAACAACAACAACAACAGTTTAAAGTTCTAGGAAATTTCACTATGAGAGGTCAAAATTCCTTGTACGTTCAGGGGCTGGGCTGTTGGCTGGCAGGCACCTCTAGTTAACATGGCAAGGCCCTTTCTTTTCAAAGTCCTGTTGTCCTCAAGCACCTCCTGTTTGAGAGGAATTTCTTGGTCCTAAAATGCACAGGTTTGGGGAGGGGGAGTGTGTGGGGGGGTACACGGGACTAGGGCAGGTTGAAGAGAAGTCGAGTGAGGGTTTTTCCTCATGGTCTAGAAGATAACAAGTGCTCTGGGGAATGGGAACAGGCAAGAAGGGATGGTGAAGCATCCAGGACAGGACTGGAAAGAGGATGGGGTTGATGCCATGAAGGAATTTGCAGAGCAGAGGATACCCAAGAGTATTACAGCCAAGGAAAACCTGTTCCTAGTTTCTCTAGTTTTTCCATCCTGAGGAGCACACCTTGCCAGGAGTCTCTCCTCCCAGAGTGCTGGTCAGCTGTTGGACTGTGTTCACCCTGTTCATGAGACAAAAGGGCTTTCCTCTAGGTGGAAGGGTTTTTAGCAGGGTCCAGTTAGAGAACAGTAACAGTATTGTCTCGTGAGTCAGGTTTCCCACTCTTTTACTCTGTTAGCCCTGGGGAAGAGCTGGGTCATGAAACGTTGGCACAGCAAGAATTGCAACAGCTGAACTGAGCACTTGGAGTTTTCATACACCTTCATGCTTGGGGCTCAGAGATGGGAGGAGAAGGGAGCTGAGGGAAGGCTGGTGTTCAGAACACCTGATGGGTTGTTTCTGCTTTGCCAGCCTTTCTTCTGTTTTCTCCTCTCCATGGAGGAAGCCGTGGAGGCATCTGACCCTTCCCATCTACAGTCACAGTAGTCTTCATGAGGTTGGCAGCTCCAGGATCTGTGTGGCTGGAGACTGGTAAATGTCTGTGGGAAGCAAGCATAAAGGATCATCAGTCTCAAAAACATGACCTATGGGGAAAGGCTAAGGGATCTGAAGGAAAGCCTTTTTGAAAACATTTGTTTTTCAAATACACAAAATATTTTGCTGTAAGGTGAAATGGCCTCATCAGTTCTCCATTCATTGCAGACCTGACAAGAAGTGATGATTGAAACTTCAGCAGGGGTTTAAGTGTTGGCTGGACATCTTCTGGCCAAGCAGATCTGGTTGGCCTTACTTTGAATAGAGGTTGGAGCAGAGACTTCCAGAGATCCTGTCCAGCAATAAAATTCTAAAATTCTGTGATAGGAATGACTTCCCTGCAATAAGGATGGCCACACAGTGATGAAGTGAGGTGATAGTAATGTCACATCTGGAAGTTCCGAGCTGGAGATTAGGCAGACATTTGTCAGAAGTGGCTTGGGGAGAGCTGTCAGTGTTTGGAGGTGGGAAAGCAGAATGTCCTCCTGATGTCTCTTCTGTCTTTGACTTTAAAAACCATCAGGTCTTAACTCTCAAGCACCTACATTTGAGGGCATCAGGCTATGCATTCTCCACTTCTGCTTGGAGGATATTGAGGCTTACAGATCCCCCTAATGAGAAAACATGGGGGAATCTGGGAGGCCAACTGGTTCCATTAAGAAAACTGTTGTTCTCCCATGTTCACCCTCTTGGTTTGGGGGTTTTCTGGAGAGGAAAGGAACCAGCAGTGTGGATGACTCACGGCCCTTTTCTAAGAAGTAATGTTGGGTTGAATCACCAAGCAAACACAGGCAGAGCTGCAAATACCCAGAAGTCCTGGCCTCCTTCTGCTGCTCACATTTCATGATTTCATTACTAAATCTAAACCTGGGACTCACAGTCCTTTCCAGGGAGGTGTGTTTTACAGCACACATGTATCATCAGCCACATCTCTTCCTCTTTGCCCTGAGCCTTTGTACACAAAGCAGTGATGGGGGGCTTGTAGCTTCTTGCAGTTTCTTGCTTCTGTGGGATTCCTGTGGGCTGAGCACGACTGAATGGCTGTGGTCCTGTGGATGAGAAATGCCTCACACCCTGCTGGCATCGAGAAAGGATTACTGTTCCCCTGCTTAATGTGTTTGTTTAATGTCCATTCCATGAGGTTGTTTCTCAGGCTGTTTTCCTTGCAGGATGTGTCTCTGTGTGTGCAATTAGCTAAGAGACATTAGCTTAATGACTTGTGCGTGTCTGAGTTAGGCCTGGCCCAGTCTCGGATGGCTGCCTTTCTCCTGTCTGGAGACTTAATTCTCTGCAGCACAAACTGCTCTGTCATGCTCATCCCAGGGTTTGGATGCAGACAGTGTCTCTTGCTGGTCCCCAGCCAAAGGAACCCTGCTATCACACATAATCACCTCCTTGACTCATCGTGACTTTTATTGCTCCCACCCCCCCCCTTTTTTGTTTTGTTTTGTAAGTTTGATTTGTTCTTTCGAAGCTATTGTTTCCATCCCTGTATTCCCAGTGGCTCCAGAGGACTGCAGTGTATTCATGCAGGAATTACTGGGGCGGGCTCTGTGGTCTGTTTTGTGTAAGAGTTCAGACTGAGTGATTGTTCTGGTCTCTTCTGGCTGGTTTCTGAGCTTATGGGTTAGGCAGAGGGAGAGTAATATCTGGACAGCAAGCTGCATTGTTCAGGAGCCTGGTGCTGAATTAGAATCCCTCAACAAAATGTAGATGGTAATTTCTTTTTAATGGACTGATTGTCTTGGTCATCTCAAGTGGTCCACAGCAGTGGCTCAGGTAAGATGAAGGGGACACTGGTCATCCAATCTTCTGAACAGTTCCAGAGCTAGAAGTTTTCAGGACTGCAGGAGTAGATCTCATAAGGAATTTCTCCTCCCCCTCCATCTTTTGTCCTCTGTCATCTTCTTTCCCATATACTTCAGTCCCAGCTTCAAAACTCAGCCCAATAAATGTGTCTGCAAAGGGCACTGGTAAAAGACAGGTTCCTCTTTCTCTGTTCCTGGCTGGACTGAAAATTCTGCTGGCTTAGCTGGATGGCTTCTCCTCTAGGCAAAAATGGATGAAGTTTCCAGAGCCACCACTGTGAAACTGTTTGCAGTGACTGGACCTGCACAACAACGTTTATGGGAAGAAAGGCAAGCAGACAGGGGTATCTTGTGGGCTTGCTGACAGGTAAACACATGGTCAGATAGTTTTTTTTGAACCAGACATTGTCTGCTTAATGCTACCTCTGGTCCTTTCCTTAAAGGTGAGGGCAGGAGGAGTGCTGTACATTTTGGATAGCAGTAAGTCAGTTTATCTGCACCTCTGGCCTTGTGAGAGGTTTCATTGGGTTTCCAGGTGCCTCTAAACCCTTTCCAATTCCTCCCTCCTTGTGCTGCTACCCATAGACAAGGTCCTTGAAGTCATCACCTGCAGCTCACACTCAGGAGAGACCTGTACTTGCTCCCTTGGTGGAAGATGAGGAAAAAAATGAGTGCTTGGGTGGACCATGTTGGAAGACTTGCTTCAAGGATTTATTTCTCTTTGGGTAGGATGTGTGTGCCACAGAGGCAGCTGTTTTGGAGTAGGTGGTTGGAGATACTGTCTGGAGCAACAGGAAAGTAAGTGACAAGTTCCTATCTTTCATTGCTTTTCTTCACCAATTTGCACTTCTATAGGAGATTTGGCAAGGCATCAGCTTCAGACTTGGCACTGGGGAGGAACTATCTGAATTAATTTACCTTATCTCTGCTTTAAAAACTCCAAGATCTATCAGTTTATTGTCATCCTGGAAAGGACTGTGACATTTCTCTTATTGCTGAATACATTGTTCATGTTAAAAAACTGTCACTCATGTTGGTTTTTGACGTAGATGGATATAATCTACATCAAATCAAATACATTCCTTTCATTGATGTAATTAATGAGCAGAAGGCATGGGGCAATTGTTAAATTGTTGAATACTGCAAATTAAGGCCTTCAAGAACAACAACAAATCCATGCCTGTAATGGAAAGAGCAAAGACATGTCAATCTTGTTTAGTTACCCAGTTATAGGATTCAAGATCCTTTACTGACAGGTTCAGAAAGAGTGTGACAGGGTAAGAATGTAAGAATAGTAGATCCAGTAGCTCCTATTGCACCAAACCCATATGAATCTCTCATTAGAC
This sequence comes from Rhipidura dahli, assembly GCA_013399225.1. Classification (NCBI taxonomy): domain Eukaryota; kingdom Metazoa; phylum Chordata; class Aves; order Passeriformes; family Rhipiduridae; genus Rhipidura; species Rhipidura dahli. The sequence continues at coordinate 992,033 of VXAC01006717.1, read as the reverse complement.
ATGCTTCTTATTTTCTTACATAAATTGTTTTTCTGTTATGAAAACCAGTCCTTTTTGTGAAACCAAGCATTTCAACAGGGTACATCTCTCTCTGAGGACTTTTCCCCTAGATTTTTCATGGGAAACTGACCAAATAAGCCAACTCTGAGATTACTTTCTTTTAAATCAAATTCATGGGCCTATGCTGAAAATCTTCTAGGTTTTATTTCTTCATCCTAAACCTGAGAAACGTGTTAAAAAGAGGTCAAGGATAATGACCATCAGCAAAAAACAACATTTTTAACAACCTTTCTTCCTGACCAGCTTGGCTAATTGTTCATTAAAATACTCTTAAAAACCTTGAAGAGGAACAAAACCTACATGCATCATCTCCATCTGTCCTGGGAGATGGGCAGGGAAACCACCAGGAGCTCCTGGAGCAGGGACTGTACTGGACAGGGAGCAGGGTCTCGGCTGCTCTGTGCACCTTCCTCCCACATAAGACATTGAAGGTCATTGTCATGCCCACTCCTCAAGGCTTGGTTTTCATTAAGTGCATGGGTTTGGGTTTGCTGTCTCTGGCTCTACATGCAGGCTCTTCCTGACCCCTGGAGCAAGACATTTCTGCAAAGAAAAATCCAGAAAAATACTGTGAAAGGGACTTTCCCCTTTTAGACCTTGAAGACAAAGCTCCATTGGGACCTATGGTCTCCTTTAAATACAGTTGTGTCAAAAGATGAGTCCATCCTTTCATTTATCAAACAAAACTGCCTGATCTCTCTGTCATTCATCCAGGTCTTGCACTAAAGCTCTGCAAGTCTTGGATGTGGCTGGCCTCACTGCTGCCATGATATTTTGGGATTATCCCTGAAGAAGTGAGAACACTGGATGCAGATGGATGTGCTCAGGCACAGGTAATTCCCACTCCTGCAAACACCACACTGAGGCCTCCTGCTTCCACGGGAATTCCTCCACTGGGCTCAGAGGGATGGAAAGGGTAAAAGGGGTGCCTGGGCTGCAGCAAGCCAGGGGTGGAGGCCAGCTGTCCCATGCACAAGTCTCCAGGGCCTTAACCTCCAGACCACAGTGCTCAGCTTCTTCTGAAAAAGGACAAGGCTGTACAGCAGAACTGTGGAACTGGAAGGCTTACGGGCTGAAATGAGTCCAAAAGACATATCAACAGGCATGAGAGGCCTGTGATGAAATAGCTAAGGTATTAATGCAGCCAAAGGCTGGTAATGAATACAAGAAATGCCCACATTTACTCAAGAGGTCCCAAAGGTTTTTTGTCCAGAACATTGTGATCCTTAGAGAAATCTCTTAAGAAAGTTAAACCACAGGGTTAGGGCTCCAGGACAAAATCCAGGCTAGTGTGGTCTCTCAGCTGTTCTGACTTCTTGTCTGATGAGACCCTATTTGCAGTTTTGTGCTTTTTAGAGCATGGATATTATCCTCCGGGACTTGTCATCCAGAGCCCTGTCAGGTAAGGGTGCCCTCCTGCCCCTGTGGGTGGTGTGAATCTCTCACTGGGGCTGAGCTGCAGGGGGCAAAGCTTAGTTCACATATTTTCAGATGGGATTCTGTCCCCTGGTGACAGGGGAAATCTTGAATGCTCAGGTACTGCCCATGATACACAAAATGCTCTTCTGATGCTTAGCTCTCTCTCCATCTCTCAGCTGCTGAAGGAAACCTCTGAGGTGCAGAGCACAGCTCAGTGCAGGCTGAACTGCCATCATCACAGTCTGACCTTCACTTCTTCTCCTTGTTGCCTTGGCCCATTCCTTGTTTAATGCATGGAGAGACTGGAAATGGTCTCTTGGTACTGAGCAGAGCTGGGTTGCAAGGAGAAGATGGGACCTGGAGGCTGATGAAAGCAGAGATTTGGATGGCTGAGCATCCCTGGATATAGTGCAAACACCACAGAAATGAGGAAACAAAAGCAGGTTTGATGGATCTTCCTCTAAAGTCAATTCCAAAGCAGTGCCCAGCTGACCTGCTTTTTGGAGAGGCTGAACCCAGTTTTTAGGACTCATGCACTGCAGTCAGGCCCCTTTTTGGCCCTTCTGAAGGAGACAGTCTCATCACTGGTGTGGGCAGGCCCTGGCTGTCCTAAAGGCTGTACCCACACTGCTCACCCTATGTCTGTGTGTCCTTTAGTCTCTCCATCCTTCAGAATTTTTCTTCTTTTGTACATATGGTTTCCCATTCAGTGCCCCAGTGAGGAAGGGCTGCTGACTGGAGGCCTTGCTGTATGGTCCTGGCATGTCCCTTGGCATGAAAACACCACCTATGCTGTGATTATTCTGTGCACCTGATGTGAGAGTCCATACAGCCATTCTTTGCTTTGACCATTAACAAGGCCTGATTTTAGTCCAAAACAAGCTTTCTTGAAAGAAAATAGTCATTTTCCAGTCTTCCTGTAGAAGCCAAAAGTATTTTAAGTTGGACTGGACTGGCCTAAACACAGGGTGGGGAGGGAGTCAGTAGGTTTAGTACATTTTAACAATGAAGAGAAGAATGTGAAAGGAAGGATTAAACATGGTGTCTTATGTGTATTTATTGAGTCAATTTATAAGGTGCCTTTTGCAAAATATCTTGAGCACCGCATGGAAAACCACAATGCAAAGTATTTGAAAAATCTGAACATGAAGCCAGTGTGTCCCAGCGTACAGCCAGGAAACAGAGAAGAAGCTGGCACTGGGAATAGTTTTCTAATCACCAGGCCCCAGCAAAAGGAGATCTGTGTCTGCAGGACAAGGTGAGCCATCACAGGAAGGAACTGTTCCCTGTGCTCCAGCCAGCCCCACGTGGGTCCCTGCGGGCAGCCTGGAGGACAAGTGGCTCAGACCTCCTCCAAACAGAGTCCTGGGCTGACAGACCTCAGTGGAGACAGGGTGACCCTGGCTGCTCTGGGAGGCCTGAGGGTGGCCCATTGCAAGCCCAGCTGGTGAACACATAGACCCCAGGAGCAGGACTGCCTGGATGGGAGAACTTTTGGGAATGCAATTGCTTCTCCATCTGTACTGCACAATCCTCAGGACTGCTGCCCCTGGACTGTTTTCAGGGAGGGGCCAATTAGAAGCCCGTTTCACCTGGCCAAGGCAAGAGCACAGATGCTTGTGGCATGTTTCTTTTATGGGGTTTTCTTGCTTGGAACTGAAGCATGAGTCTTTGGCACGCTGCTGTGCTGATGGCTTTTTCCTGTGAGATGGCCAGAGCTGCCCCTCCAGCTGTGGGGCTCTGCCAAACCCTGCTGAGGGTCTGCAAAATGCTCCCCAAAACCTTTGTGAAGTCCATGGGACACCTATATGGTGAGGAACACTATAAAGAATGCACTTAACAAGAGTGCTTTGAAGTCATGGGTACTGAAAAAATATTCTGTGGAAGATTTAACTGAATTAAAAAACAGGTGAAGACCTCAAGGCAAAATTGCCTCACCTCTATTATACAACTTCTTCAATCCTTTTAAGGGTGGCAAGGAACTGAAAATGGGTAGAGTAGAAAAATGACCATGCTGATTGCTTTGAGCCGTACAGGATGCATTTTTTAGCACCTGTAGCACAGTTAATTTCCTTATACAGAATTTTTCCTGAAAATAATTTGCTATAATGAAAATGAAGGAATACAATCCCCATAACACTGGACAGAGATTAATCTGCAGTACACAAGGACATTTCTTCAGGGGAGGAAGCACACCTACAAAGGAGGTTTCATTGCAGGAAACACTGCTCACCAAATTGCTGACTTTAGCATAACTGAAGAGAAAACTTTGTTTTGCAGACCTAACCTGTGCAGTTTCTGCTGTGGCTGAGTCTGGGAGAGATGAGATCAACAAACACTATGGGTGGCGTGGCCTACATCACTTCCTTCCCTACAGTCAATCACTTGCCTCTTCCAATGAGAAGAGTGAAATACTTAAAAAACCCAAAACAAAACAAGAAAACCAGCTCATAGAACTTCATCTGTTGGCAGTGAGGCTCAAGACAGGACTTCAGTTGGGTTTTAGTTCTTGCCTTTGTCATCTGACTGAAGGTCAATCCACAAAGTAGCCCTTTGGTTGGCTGGGACATTTACTACATATATTAAGGCTTTGGGCAATCTCTGTTAGGAAAGGGGTTTTGGACAGGTGTCCCTTGAGAGTAGTCCAGGGTCTTTTGGTTATGAACTTGTCCACCTGTCTGTCCCAGTCTTGGAAGAGAGATGAGAACAAGAGCTATGAAGCCCATGCCTTCCATTTAGATCCTGAATGAGAAGCATGGACTGATGCACCTGCATCTTGGTGTGAGAAGGGCAGCATCACCTGGCTTTCTGTCACATGGTTTTCAGGTATTATCTGGACATTGCTCTTACCTGGAGGACTTTACCAGCTAGGAGCAGAACTGATTTACAGCCTGACACTTTTCAGAAATAAGAGTGTGCCTAAAGTAGAGAGGTGCTTGTATGGACGATGTTAAAATCGGGGCTGATACTTGGAAGTGCTGCAAAGCATTGCTGGAGGAGCTGGTTTGCATGCGGAAGGATTTGACCTTGAACTTTCTTCTGCAGTTCAGGCCAACATCCTCTACTTCCTAGGCCTGAAAAATGTCCCTCCCCCTTGCTTTAAAAACACATTTGTTATGTCTAATATTTCTGGCCAGAACACTGGTACAGACTTGTACCCACAGAGCTATGTGGGTCAGGGCTGGGTGGTGATGTGACATGAGTGACTTTAGCTAAGCTTGCTGGAGTCCCCAGTGCAGTTACACCAGCACAACTGTTCTGTTCTGGGGACAGCTTACTGCCATCCCAGGGGAGGGTGGCTTTGTTGTCCCAGTGTGAAGTACAGCCCTGAGAGTCTTCCTGGGCTCACACTCAGCTGTGGCAGCCACAAGCTCGCTGTGACATCCATGCTGCCAGTTCTGGAGTGGGTTTGAAAGCAAATAGCCAAAGCTCTGACCTGCTCATGTTCAGGGGACCTGCCAAAGGGCTCTGGGTGTCTTGTCAGACAACCCAGAGCATGTGAGCTTAGATCGTGGCTGCCAGGCTCCAGGCCTTGTGTGAGATGTGTGTGAGTAACGTGGCTGGCAGAAGAGTCCCACTCTGGGGACAAGCTGAGGTAGAAGTGCCCATGAGCTGGGCCTAGAACAGAGCATGGACTGAAGCAGTGATGGAACAGGTTAGTCTGCTCCAGCCATGGAGCTGCAGCCAGCCTGCCTGGTCCCCAGCCAGAGCACCGCAGCACCCAGGCCCAGCTCCAGAGTGGTTCTCCCTGGCATCACACACACAGCTTCCTCCACCCCAGCTGCTGGGGAGCTTGGAGGTCACTGCCATGCTGCCAGGTGCCTGGCTGAGTCACGGAGCACAACCCCCCCGCCCCCCAGTCAGTCTAGACACAGGGAAGTCCAGCTGCCTGCAAACACCCCATCCCATCAGCTTCCCAGCCAAGCAGTGCTCTCCTGGCTGGCTCGGGTAATTTGGAAGGACTCCAGTGGAGGATTTGGCAGGCTGATCTCTCACAGTTCTTCCCAGTTCAGACCAATGTGGTGAACTGGTTTACCAAACACTTCGTACTGTTCACCGTGCTTTTGCCCTTCTTTGAGTAATGCTTGTGTTTATTGGCAAAATGTCAACATGCATGAAGTGACACCCCTTGTCTTCATGTGAGAGGTTACTGTCATGCTGGAGTGGAAGCACCTATCTGCTTTTGTGGGAGAAAAGGGGGTATAGAGGGCAACGTGGTGCTTTTACAAGCAGCAGTGTTGAGTATAGGAAGCTGCATGGCTGAATCCCGTCTCTGCCACACCAGAGTGGGTTTTCCACTGAATTCCCAGCAGTGCAGGATCTTCCTGTCCTAAGAAAGACTCTGCCTGCCTGGGAGGATGCAGGCAACATCTCATGTGGCTCATGCTGTTTGCCATCAAACCTTTCCAGGTGCTCATCACTGCTGGTTTTTTTTTTTTTTTTTTTTTTTTTTTTTTTTTTTTTTTTTTTTGATGTAAATAGTTTATGTAGAGAGGCTGACATTTTCCCACAGACCATGACTTAAACCTCGTGGGAGCTCATGTGCAGGCTGCTGGTGGTGTGGGTATACAGGAATCCTGGCTGGCTTCCATGCAGCTACCTGCCCTGACTTGTCCCATGAAATTAAGAGATCCAAAAGCTATTTCCTAGGAGATCTTTTGTGTTTATGCTCTGCTGGGTCAGGCTGGCCCACAAAACCCATCGGGCTGGGATTGTTTCCATATTGGCTCCGTGGCTGGAGGAGTTTGAAAGCTGGACATCTTTATATAATGCCAGCTGTGCCCCCATCTCCTCTCCATGGGGCAGGGTAGTCCTGCTCGGTCAGAAGGATGGCAATATCCTCCTGACAACCTCTTCTAGGCACAGGCACATTAATGCAGCATTAGAAAGCAGTGGTAATGTCCTTCAGGGGGACAGATGCACAAACCTTGGGAACCTGAGCTAGAAAAAAATCTTGTTTCATTGAGACATTGGGCAATTCAAAGAAACACAAGTTATGTCCTTCTGTGATGTTTCCTATTTTTTTTTTTTTAACTCGCCCTCCATCACTTTCTGTATCCATTGCAGTTTCTAGCTCTGTGTTCAGCTTTCCCCTGCCCACTCCCCTTGCATTCCCAGTGCCTGCAGCCCTGCAGAAATGCAGCACTGGACTGTAAAGAGCTGACTCTACCCAGGAGCTCGTGGCATCCGGCAGAGGGCAAGCGAGCTAAGACAGCGATCCTGTCCCTGCAATCCCCCCTGCAATGCTCCCAGCTCAGGGAAGATCTTTTGGGATTGTTCTGTGCTCTCAGCCCACAAGATCACATTATTCAACCCCTTTTTTCCCCTCTTCACCTGCCTGCATCTTTCCATTTCTCCTGGCCAGTATGACCATATTTTATTTTTTTATACATTGGTGTCCTGATTAGTACTGGCATGATCTTCTATTCAAAACTTTTAGCTATTTTTCAGTCTGACTAGATACAGGAAGTATTTTTTGTATGTTTTTTGTTTCCTGTGTTTATTTCCTGCAGTTTTGGAAGATATCTTCCTCTTTTTTGGGTCTGTTTTGGATCACAGGCCCTGGGGTCTTAAAAGCTGATTCCCCAGAGAAGCTGCTGTTTCCCCAGCCTGCAAAAAGCAAGGAGCAGTTCTGTCCAATGTGTGTACAAACATTACTCAAATGGTTCCTGCTGCTCCTTTGCAGCTATAGAACATCCATCCACATTCACGTTGTTACCTGCTACTGTTCCAGCTGGCAGCTTCACAGTCCCATGTGCTGCAGGACAGAATCTTTCTAATCAAGTCCCCTCATTTCTGGGAATGTGCACTGCTCACCCTTACACCTGGCTAAGATTTAAGATTTAATCAGCAAATTAAAAAATAAACAAAGCAAGTTTGAAGAGAAGCAGATATTCCTGTCCTTTATTTTGGGATGCTCCCTCTTTGTTCTCAGCACAAGCTAGTGTGTGTGCATCATCAAAGGGAATTAAATGTGGTTCAACTCTCAAAAGACACTGCGGGAAACCAGCACCAGTTGCTGTGCATTTGCTTCCTGTAAAAGGTCAGCACTGGGCTGCACTTGCTGGGAGAGTTAAAAATGCTGAAGGAAATCATATACTCATTTCTCTTTGAATGCTTGCAGTGCACAGGCTCGTGGTTCTCTTAGGTTTTTCTGGAAAATCCCAGTAATGAAGGTAAGTAGACTTTACTCCAGCTCACAGCTGTTCTGGTGGGTAAAAGAGTGAGTAACTGGTTTATTGCCTTAGACAAGGGTGTGTTTGCTTCTGGCTGCTCCCCATTCCCCCCTGCAGCCACACCAGCAGTACCCACTGGGACAGAGTGACAGGAGGGAGAGCTGGATGCTGCAGAAGGATGGGTCCAACATGGATCCAGGAAATGGATCAGGTTCTGGTTGGGTAGATATCCCAAAAGCCAGGGTATTGCATAGGGTTTGCGGGGAGGCAGATTTGGATCCTCCATTTCAGAGCTTGTGGGGGAGAGAGGAGAACCTGTGCTTGCAGAAGGCTCATTAGAAAGCAGCTCTCTCTCGTGGGGTGGGTTTCATCTGGAATCTGTGAGAGACAATAAACAGGATGTCCTACAATGACATTTTTATAGAGCTGCTTTGCAGAGTGGGGCTGTGCTAAAATCCAAATTTAGTTTATTTGAGTGGGAGCGTCCTCAGCTTTAATGTCTGCTTGCTTTCAAAGCAACATGATAGAGCTTGGCTCATGCAGCTCGATGTCCAGGCAAACCCGTGATCTGGATCCCTCCTGCTATCTCCCTAAAAGCCCCCTGCCCTTCCATTGAGCTACACTGGTGCTCATGCTTTGAGATTTTAGCTGTAATGATTTTGTGAAGGGTTAATTAGCAAGCTGTGCTCTGCAGCAGAGATGACTTCATTTTAAGGTTTAAGCATCTTTGTACATCAGGCCAGTAAAATATTCTTGGAAATAGACACAGAGCTATAAACCTAAAATCATGCTCTACTGCTGAGCGAGATACAAGAATCTTTAATAAAAGGTCTGGTTAATTACTAGCATGTGATGGCAAGTGATGAAGAGCGGCTGTGGGCTGTGTTTGTTCAACCTGGAGAAGAGAGGGCAAGAGCCAATTGCTGTATTTGACTCTCCAAAGGGAGGGCTCAGAGAGGATGGAGCAGGTCTCTTCTCAGAGAGGCACCACAAATGAACAAGAAACACTGGGGCAAGCTGCTGTCAGTGAAGTTCTGTCTCAATAAAAAGAAAATAATTTCACAGGGACAGTGGTTTAGCCCTATGGATCTCTACCCCTGGAGATACTGAAAACTGGATCAGAACAGACCCTGAGCAACCTTTTCTAGCTCCAAAGGGGGAACTCTGTAGGTCTCTAGCTGAACCCTCTGCTTTGCACAGCATATGTTTGCTTTAGGTGGGAGACTCCAGGATGTATTGGTTTGTGGGGTTACCAGGGGACCTTTTCTAGGGGTGGAAGGAATATACAGCCTTGGGCAGTGGTGGCCCAACCTTCTTACTTTAGTCATGCCTTTTCTTTGGCAGGGTGTCCGTATCAGCAAGGAAGTGAAGAGTTTGTTAGTCCAGCTCCTCTGTCACAGAGAGGGTCCAGAGAAGCAAGCCAGAAACCAGCAGTGATGCTTGGAGAGTTTGTTGCAGAAGGGGTCTTGCTTGTGGGCTGCATGTCAGTGCTTGTGTTCACAGGCTGATACATATAAACATACTGAAGAAATGGGAAGACTCACTGCTGAAGGAGTGTCTTAGGCTGCCTGGCTGTTTCAGCAGGGCTGCACCAGTGCAGGAGGGCTCATTGTGCTACCTTGGGGTGAGATCATCCAGATCATCCCCTCCCACACCTGTCTTGACAGGTAGTGTGCTATAAAGCATATGATTAAATACTATGAGTTGAGGCCCCGTGCTTTTCTGCTGGCCCCATGGTTTAGAACTGCTATCGGCTGAGTGGCCGAGATGCTCGTCAGGGATGTTCCTCTGAACCCGAGAACAGGAAAGGACACTTTTATACAGGGCTGGTTCCTCAGTCTTTCTCCTGTGCTGTTGCTGGAGAGGGCAAGGGGTTCTCTCTGGAGTCAGAACAGCAGAGTTGGTGCTACCCCAAAGTAACCTACAAGTGGTCTCTGCCTTTGCTACTGAGCAGGGTCAAAGGTGGTACAGAACTTATCTGGGGCCTGGGGAGCTGTAGGATGAGGACCTGTTTCTGCAAGATGTTCTGTCCCCTCAGCTCTTGGCTCCATCTTCCTCTTCCTTGGCCACATATCCAGAAATGTGTGCTCCCCAGGCCTGGAGTAGCTCCTGTTCTTCAACAGCCAGGAGACTGTGAGTGCTGGGGTTTCCTTTGTGCTAGATGTAAATGTCAGTGTACCTTCAAACGCTTCTCTTGCCCTAGGAGAGCTCTGTGCTCCGAGTCAACATCTGAATGGCCTGTCTTGCCCCAGCCAAAACACGGCTGTTCCCTGTGTTTCTTCCAGTACTTGTTTTATTTGTCCCATGAGACGAATAAAGTTACTTCCCCGAGGAGGCTTTGACATAGGCAGCTAGAGACCAGCAGCTGGAGTTCTTTCTTCATACGTAGTCACACTACACTTTCCTTTCCTTCATCCTGTTCCATCCAAGCACTTTCTGTGGACTCGTGTAAGCAATCCCTGCTCTCCCTGCGGCTGCAGCCCCTTTCCACTCCATTCCTGCATGCAATGTTGTTACTCAAAGCAGATCCCAGCATGGTGCCTGGAAAAGAGCTGTTTTCTCTCCTGAGTAGGTTCTCCAAAGCTGTTATTACTTTTCCAACAGCAAATACAAAGCAAGTGGAAATATTGGCTGATGCTGCTAACAAAATTCTTAAGCATCTATGTGTGCTTTGAAATGCTTTCATCCTGCTGCCCTGCTCAAGGGGTACCCGGCATCAAGGGAAGCCTGTCAATGTAAATGTCAAAAGGATCTCTGGGTTCTCATATCTGTCAGGAGGATCCTGTCCATTTGCTATTCCAGGAGCTGGGAGGCTGTCCCAGCCCTCTCCACGATGCTGGACCCTTTAGCATCTGGACTCACTGAAACAAAGGGATTTTCAATCTAACTTTTATCTTGGGATCTAAATCCCCATGGAAACCAAGGGTCATACTGGAAGACTGTGGTGGCTCTTACGCCCAGGCACCTGAGTTTTTGGGAGCACTCCTACTACCGAAGGGAAGTCATGGTTGAGTGGTCTGGAGAGGGAAGGTCTCTGAGGTCAAAACAACAGGTCCTCAAGTAAGAAGCAAGGGCTGCTAGTCACCAAAATGAACAGTACTAGTCCCCATTCCCTCTAAGTTACAGCTGGGATTTTGTGATGTCTGTAAAGCCACTGAGAATTTAGGGTCTTTGCAAACAAGTCTGCTGATGTCCTGAGAAATGCCACGGGGAAACTGTAATAAAGAAGCTATGGACAGTACCAGGTCCCTTAGGCACCCAAGGCCCACTTCAAACAGAGATTTGTTTAAAGCAGGAATATCTCTGCAAAGATGCACTGCTACCTTTGCTCCTCCTTCCCTTCCCTCAGCTACATCTCCTTGCCAGGTCCTCTTCCAGGAGCAATTAGCCCTGGTACCTGCAGAAATCAAGGACAGTCTCCACGTAAATCCTCTCTGCTTTTGTTTTATCATCCCTATAAGCCAAGTCACTGTGTCTGATCTGCCTAGGTCAATACTGAACCTTTTTTCCTTACCTCCTCCTTGTTAGCTTCTTGATTTCAAACTTTTGTACACCTGAGAGTAATGAAGGCACCTTTGAGGGAGGTGTAGGGATGAGTGAGGAGTGACTATGGGGGTGTCCAAATACACAAGCCTCTGCTATGTAGGCAACTGCAGACCAGACAAACTTGTGACACCCTGCCTCCCTCCCATGCACCCGTGCTGGAGAGCAGTGGTGCCTGGGAGAAGAGTAAGTGTGGAGCACCTGGCCCCTTAGCATGAGAATCACCACTGCTTTATGCCTTCCAGCTAATGGGTGGTTTTAGCTCTGCTAATCTCTAATCAGTGCTGGAGAAACCTAAACAAACTAGCCTGGACCATTCCAAAGCATTCATAATTACTGGATCAGGCTCAAAGATAATGCATTTAGGGCTGCTCTAAAAACGTTTCAGATAGGGTGAATGTAAATAAAGTGGCCTATAATTGACCCCTCTGCTGACATCTGAACTCTGGCTGTGCTGATGCACCTGGGCAAAACAATATGAGGATGAAGAGGGGTGCCTGGGGCATCAGGCAGGTCCAGACCTACCTCTGAGCATGACCTGTGGAGCAGCAGAGCTAAGGGTGTGGATCAGAGCCACTGCAGCTTGTGGGGTACCCGAGCCCCTTGCACATGAGCCAGAGAACAGGTGCTGATGGAAGTGTGAAACATGCTGATGAGTTTTGGCAGGGTGGAAGTACAAGAGGCTGATTTGCAACCACAGGCGTAACTCTGGCAGTGCAGGTGAGGTATGCAGCAAACTTCTGGGCACCTAACCCTGACGAGGAGGAAGACGTGATGCTGGGAACTCATTTCTGGGCCATTTGTTTATTTCCTTGAAAGCTTGCTGTTTAGTTTGATTGCCTTGGGGAGCAGCTGTGGGCAGGATGGAACAAGTGGGTCTCGCCTCCCTCCTCCGTGCAGGGCTCTGCTCAGCTCACTCCCACCACTCCAATTCAATGAGCAAAGCTACTGAACTGATGCTGCTGAAGGTGGGTAAAGTTTCATGCTCCAGGGCAGCATGGGGCTGGAGCATGGAGACCTACAGTCATGGGGAGTATGTAGGGAGGGGCAGAGAGCCAATACCCTGGCATCCAATAGCCTGGATTTTAAGGCTTAATGTTCCTTTTGAGGGGTAGAAAGGGTCCCCCCTGCAGGGGCTGAGGACAGGGCAGAGGTCCTTCTGCCCCTGCTACCGACTCACTCTGGCCTTGGTCATGTTCCCCTGGCACTCCCTGAGAAGGGATGGGGATGAGGGAAGGAAGACCCCCTGTCATCCCACTCTGATGTACTTCACTGTGAGCCAGAGGCAATTCCCACCTCCCAGTACCTTTTAACTATGGCTGAACTTTGCTGAATCTCCAGGGAAAAAGCAAAATGCTGGCAACCAAATACACCAATCTCAACCTTCCTCTTCACAGCCTCCCTTTCATCATCACCTGCCCCTCACCATGCCAGCTCTGGAACTCGGGAGACTTCCTCCTGCACTCACCACAAAACACTTTGTGGCAGTCTACTAAAAAGCAGGACTTTAAAAATAATAACACCGTTTTAATCTTCTTGACCTTTTTTTTTCTTTCTTCCCCCTCTTCCCTGCCCCCCATTGCCCATGAAGAAAAAATGAGGGGAAAAAAAAAGTCAGAAGGGCACTTTGTTTTCTCCCCCACACACTAGGAGCTGTAAAATACTTCTTAATCATTGGGAGCAAGAGGATCTCTGTGCTGGGCCTCCACTTTTTGTTTGTGAGTTTATTTTTCCTAATTCATCCTTGACAAAGGACAGAGCCATAAAAGAATCAACCAGCACGTCTGTGGGAAAAAACTGCCCTGAAAAGGGTCGGAGGAATACTGTAGCATTTCCAAACAATTCCAAGGGATAAAGCCTGTGTGAGATGCAGCTTCAGCTATAACTTGCCTTTCTAGGAACAAGCCTACATCTGTTTGGCAATGCCATATTTTGTAGGGTAAAATAAACCCTTGAGAACAAACAGGCCAGCTTATCCAGAGGGGTAAATGCCTGGGAACAGAGCTCACTTGTTAATCCTAAAACTGTCAGCAAAGACCCACTGGAGAAATTATAGCTGGCCACGGGCACTCAAGCTGTTTCCCTCTGCCTCCCCGCCTCCCCCCATCCCCACAACAGCTGTAAAATCTACTTTATTGTTCTGCTGGAGTTGGAGAGCAGTGCAGAGAGGTCTCCCAGCCCAGGGCTGCAGCAGCAGGGGCAGGGGGAACATCTGATCCATTGTATCTGCACCGGTGTTATTGCTTCAGTGGCAGACAAAGAAAACGACGGCGATAAAAGAAGGGGAACAGCCCAAGCATCTACCAAAGAGGCATATGAACAGCAAATCCTGGCTCATTCCCACAGCTGAGCTGCGTACGGTTTCTTTCCCTACAGGATCATTATGTTTAATGTCCTCCTGCAATTCAGGCAGCTGAGCCAGCGGAGCCCCTTCCCTCCCCCTCCTCTCTACCTTCCCTTCTCTCATCAGATTTCGAGCCCTCCCTGTGGAAAAATGATTTGTGCACGAGCAGCCTACACAACAGTGCTTAGAAGGAATTTGCCCCTGCCAGGAGTTATTAATGGCACCCCAGTAAATGCCCCCAGCAAAATGGGCTGCTGCAAGCATCAAGTGCGTGTTGAAAAATCGGGTTTAAATCGTCCCTTGGGGAATGACCTATTGGCCACCTAAAAAAACGCAGGATTGGTTTGCTGTATAATTAAGTTCAGGCCATCTCTTGTGCTTACACATGCAGAAACCCAGATGTCAGCTTGGTGTGAGTCAAAGTTCTGGTCTCTTTTAAAGCACCAGAAGACAGACCGTGAGGGCATAACATTTGCCACTGGAAGAAAACCTACTCTGAATACTTGGAATATTTAACTGACTGCAACAGATAATTAGCCAAACCCTCTTACGCCTCCAAATATAGATTCATTAGTCATATGAAAATATCTCATTGGAACCAAATGTGAGTCATTAGTGAAGTCAACAGCAGATCATAAAAAAGGTACCCAGAGCCTCCTTCCCACTATCCCTGAGAAGTTGTAAGTGTGCAGTGAAAATAATTTGCTCCATTTTCTATTGAACATCTGCTGGGAAATCTGTTTAAAAGGGAAGCTTTTGAAAGGCTGCTGGTATGCAGGGCTGTGCATCCCATTTTCCCACTTTGAGATTTGTGGGAGTAACAATTGCAAATTCTGTGCTGGGCTTTTTAAATGTTTTTGGGGTTTTTTTTTGTCTTCTTGGAGAGACTTTCTCAAGTCACCCAGGCTAAAATTTGGATTCTGTAATATAAAAAGAGATTTTGTAACATGAAGTAGAATAAAAATCTTTCAGTTATTTGATTGTAATTTCAGGGGAACATGTTTGTTGGCTTGGAATTTCAGAGCCCCCTACACTCAGAGCAATGACTGCTGATGCCACAGGGACCCCAAAACCAACCAGATACTTTCCAAAGTGAAATGGGATTAGTTAAAATCAGTGTCCAGCTTAAGGAAGGTGTAAACAAGCAATGGTGTGTTTTAAAAATTAAAGCAAATGGGTAATTCCTCTATGGCAAGGTATCTGCAGCACGATGGGCAGACAGAGAAAGGGACGCTGCTTGATTAAACTCTTGTAAAACCTGAGTTATTGTTTGGGAAGACCCAGGGACCGGGATGGGACTGCATACTCAGTCCCAGGACGTATCACAGATTTCACAGAGCATGCTGAACGCTGCAGTCCATCAAGCGACCCTGCAGTCATCAATCACACAAACAAACACGTTGTTGTATAACTCCAGAGCCGTGAGTAATCTTGTGCCAAAAGTTGTGTTGCACGAGTCGTCAACAGCAGCATTTTGCATTTTTCTTAATCTGAAAAAAACCAAAACCAGAACAACAAAATATTACACCAGCAAATTTTAAATGCTCCAGTGCTGACATTTTTCCCACTGAGGCAACTCAGGCTGCCTCAGTGCCTGACTTTAACCATACACCCCACAAAGGTATTAAGTGAGTTTTCCAGCTTCCTTAGCTCAGTTGCATTCCCTTGGCTTTGTTGTTACTATTTTTTTATTATGGAAAAAAAAGTCACCTCTACCTAATACCCCTTGTACTTAAAATCTTCTGTGTAGTCTGTGACAGTAGGGCAGCAGGAAAAGGAGCATGACAGGGTTAGAAATGGGCATTTCACACCAAAACCCCAAAGCTCAGAGCCCTCTGTCTCTGCACCTCTGGTTGTACTCTACTTTTGGTCACCCTCATGAGGCAGTGCCACAAGGGATGTGCTGTCATATGCAGATGGCTTTGGTTAGGGGGTTAAATGCCCTGTGGGCAGCCAGGCTGGAGACATGGGGCATCCCTATGGGCATGGGGTCTCCAAGAGGTCTCCCAATGGGTCTCCAAGAGGTCTAACCCAGCCGCAGGGTCCTGTTCCCATGGAGGCAGGGTGGCTCCCAGGCCCAACACTTGGTGAGCAACTGGGTGTTGGGACTGTTCCTGAGTCCAGCTTTTGGCCCCCATGCCCATGGTGGCACCTGGACTGAAATGTGGCTTCTTGTGCCAGGCCTGGCACTTTTGGGGCAGCGGGGAGAGAGTGGGCCCTTGCTTACGCCCTCAGCTCCCCTCGTTTCTGGGGCCGTGGAGATCAGCCAGTTCCCCCTCTCCCAGCCCTGGGTGTTGCTGTGAGGCACGACCCCAGCCCCCTCGTGGAGTGGGAGCTCCATCCCTCCCTGTTCTAGGTGTCTGTGCAGCGGATCTTGATTCCCTCCGTGTCTGGCCCCGCTGCATTCAGCGGGGCAGACCCCATGCCCAGAGGGAGACCTTGTCTCCCACTGCAGCAGGCCCCCTCCCCGTGATGGTCAGACTCCCCACTGCCTCTTTGGGTCATCCCCACTCTTGTGCGCGACTGCCCCGAGCCCACTCCGGGTCTCATCCCCGCTCCCCACCGGTAGGGACAGCCCCGATCCCTGGGGGGAACGGGGGCGGGCGCGGGGGCGGCTCTAGGACCCAGCGGCGGCGCGGCGCGCCCGGCCCCGCTCAGCTCCGCTCAGCCCGACTCCAAGCCGAGCCCAGCAGAGCCGAGCCGACCTGTGCCGTGCCGTGCTGTGCCTTGCCGGGCTGTGCTGTGCCTCCCCGGGCCGTGCCGCGCCGTGCCGTGCCACGCCGCCCGGTTCCGCTCCTCTCCGCCCCGCGCCGCCCCGCCGGGGGGCCGAGCGGCGC
>VXAC01006717.1:915984-975516 GCA_013399225.1 Rhipidura dahli | reverse complement strand
TGAGCAGCGCCCGGCCCCGGCCTCCGCGGGTCCAGCACGGCGCGCCGGGAGCCGCGCACCGGGGACGGGGCACCGAGCGCCCTGTGCGGTGCGGCGCGCCAGGGACCGGGCACTGCGCGCCGGGGACCGGGGGCTCGGGACCGCCCTCCGGGCTTCGGGCACTGGGGACAGTGCATCGTGCATCGCTCACCGCATACCGGGCACTGGGGACAGTGCGTCGTGCCCCGCACACCGGGCGCTGGGGACAGGTGGGCGCTGGGCTCTGCGCGCTCGGGAACGTGTGCCGGAGCAGCGCTGGAGTGCCGGAACGCCCAGGGGACAAAGGAATCCTTAAGGGTTTCGGGAGGTCTTCTCGGGGCAGAGGGACTCCGCGGGAGGGCAAACAAGGGGAATCAGTGCGGGAGAGGAGCGAGAGTAAGTCCGGAGAAGCACAAAGAGGGAGGGAATCAGAGGGGCGCAGAGGGGCGCTGGAGCGGGGACAAAGCGCATCCCTGAGGTGGGCAAAATGGGATATTTGGGGTAGCAGTTACTTCGGGGGTTAGAGAGGTTTTCTTGGCATGGGACAGGAACCCCAGGGATGGAATGAAAAGAGTTGTGTGTGTGTGGGGAGGAATGCAGGGAGGCAGGGGGCAGGCTGGAGGTTGAGGTCTTTTAGGGAAAAAAAAAAACCACCATGGGAACAGATAAGGGTGAGCTTTGGGGAGATGCAGCTGAGGGGCTGGGAGGGTCCTTTGGGGAGCAGAGAGAAGTGAACGTTCAGATTTGTGTTTAGTGGAGGAGGAAAACCACCCTGAAGGGTGATGGATGCCCCAAAGATCTAGGGAGAAGCGGTGTGGGAGGACCATGTTCTGCCTGGTGGGAAGGGGGAGGTTGAGGGACCGTGGGGGCCCTGCTGTGTGAGGAGCCTGTTGCCTATGGCCACCCTTCCAGCAGAGCCCACCTTGGAGATGAGGTTACCTCTGCCAGCTCCCTTGGGGGTCCTGACCCCCTCAGGCCCCCCTGCTCCGGGCAGTGGGTGCAGGAACAAGAGGAGCGTCTCCCGAGGGCACAGCCCCGGGGCCAGGGACGCTAACAGGCTCCTGACCTGTTGCTGTGATTGCCGTGGGAGGCAGCGTTCTTGGGGCTGCCGATGCAGCAGTGCTGGGTTTTATTAATGCCTCCTCTCCCCTGCGATCAAGTGCCAGCTCTTTCCTTTTCCGTGGGATTTTGGGAATTGACAGATCAGCTCTGGAAATAGAAACCAACACTTTCTCCTTTGTAATCATCCCTCTTTGACTCCTGCTGCCTTGCTGGTTATGCTCCCCTGGCTATGACTGGGGCTCTGACCCTGTTTGCATAACTAGTTCAGCTGCACGACTTTGAATTCCCTTCCTTCCCTCTTGAGGCGTTATCTAAAAGTGCTCTGAACCGAGCTGTACCTCTTGGCTTCCCTCTCTGTGAGGATGGGAATGCAGCCAGGTACCTGTGCACGCTGCTCCGGGTACCTGTGCACGCTGCTCTGCTCGAGGAGGGGAGACGGGGAGAGAGAAGTAAAGAAAAAACCAGCAGCACGGGGAACTTTGCACGTTTCAGGCTGCTGCTTTGCACAGACAGGCTGCAACTACTGTTGTCCCCATTCCTGTCCCCTCTCCTGTCCCTGCACCTTTGTCCAGCTGTGAAGGGCTAGGGAGAGCTAGGACTCTGGAGAACATGTTGATGCGAAATCTTCCTTGACTACAGAACATGAGTGTCAAGGGAATGAATTTTAAGACTCTCCAGAAGAAGCCAAGGGCATTTAGATTTAAGGAATTTGGAGCTGACGTCCAGGCTTATGCTTTTACAAAAAGCTGGGGTGGGTGGAGAGCAGTGTAGTGATGGGCTGAGAGGTGATTTTCTGAGTTAGTGTTGGGTTTTTTTCTTTTATGCACTTTAATTCAGAATTACATTAACTTCACTTAGTATTTTGCTTGATTTTATTATCTTTATTCCTTTACAATGGGTGTGATTTATTTGATTGTATCTCTGTGTGTAATACACACAGATATGAATAGCACACTTTAAGAACCCTATAATGTATGTGGTGCTCTGTAATATCCATAGGGGGTGAATAATAAAAATACTGGCACAGCCTTAACCAGCGTGATGTTAAACATGCAGCTGGAATATTCACAGTTGAGCATGTCTTGGCAGAGGAGCTTGGACATCCAGAAAAGGGTTTGTGCTCTTCAGATTACAAAACTTAACAGGTTGTTGTAGCCATTAGGAAAAAAAATCCCAACCAAACCAAAACAACTAAACCTACAACAAAAACAAAACCTGAATCTGCCAACTTCATTTGATACTCTTCAGACTCTCATCTTTGATCCCATCTGCCCTGTGCTTGCTAAACATAGATGAGGGAGCTGAGTTTGCTTTTCGTTTTAAGCAGTGACAGAGAAAAGCACTCTGGCACCCAAAAGAGCAGGGACTGGAATTTGCTTTCAAATGCTGATGTTAAGCCAGTTTCAAGAGTGCCCCAAAAGCAAGTTTTTGCCTGCAAAAAGCAGGTGTTGAGGGTTTTTTGGTGTGGTTGGATTTGTGGTGCTTTTTTTTCTTTTTAAATGTGCTTAAAGGTATTTACCCTTTTTCCCCTTTCCAGCTTGAAAAGGCTCCTTTGGCTGATTCAGGACTGGAATGCAGAGCTCGTGCTATTCCTAAATTAAGAGGTTGGCAAGTTTTTTTGTCCCTGATGAGAGGCAGAAGGATTGCCCAAATGAAACAAGGAATAAAACTCTGCAAATTCTCCTACTATGGCTCCAGCATTGTTTAGTCTTCCACTAAGGTCTGTAAAGCCAATCCTGAAATGGTTGTAGGCGGAAAGTAACATAAACCACCATGTAGCTAAGAAGCAGGGGATGTTGCTCATTGCACAAGAGGCTTTGGGTATTTTGGAGATGTTGGGAATGTCGGAGCAAAATAGCAGCAGTCTGTGGAAATCAGTCTGAGAACTTCTGGCCTCCCTGGGGAGGCGAGTGCATCAACTCCCACCAGTGGTGGGAGCGAGGTGGAGACTCAGCATCTCCAGGGATCAGGGCCTTTTAGGTAGTCTTGGGGCCTCTGGACCACATTCTTTTGCAGTTTGTTTCAGGTTATGGAGTAACAAATGTCTGTTCTTCTGACTGCAACCACCTGACCTGGGGACAGGGTTGTTACTGTGCGCCCAGAGCTCGCAGAGCTCATGCTGGTCTTGGGTGTATTTATTCTCTCAGCACCTCAGCAAGACTATCATGCTGTTTTGCAGATGGAGTAAATGATGTGCCCAAGGTTCTCCAGGACACAGGGAGCAGAGTGAGGACTGTCTTTTCATTGTGTCAGTCTGTGTCCTGGCAGATAATGTCCCAGTCCCTACAGCCACCTTCTATTCAAAGAGGCCTAAAGGTGGCCATATGGATCTTGTAGACACGGTGTGATTTGAGAGGCATTTTAGGTACCATGGAGTCTTTCAACCCCTCCAGTGTCAGCCAGAGGGTGGGGATCCTGCCTTCTCTTTTGGCCATGATGAACTGGAATCAGGGGCTTGTGTGGTGTTGTCCAGCTCTCAGCTCCCATGTCCTTTCCCCTTCCTTCTGCTGGGTTCAGCTTTCACCTTATGTCAGAGTAGGCTGGTTCAGGAGATAGTCCTGCAGCAAGCTAGCCCCAGAAAACAGTTGTCAGATCAATGACCTGAACTGGCTCAAGGTGCAGCAGGGTGCCCAGCAGGATGCCAGGTGCTGCTCCCTGGTGGGAACTTACTCTAAGAGGTGGAGCAGGGCACATCTCAATGAAGTCAGCAGATAGCCTAGATTGTTTTGCCCAAGCTATGAGAACAGCTGAAGAACATATTTTCTCCTAATGGAGACAAGATCCTAGGAATAAAGCTTGTTGCACAATGAAAAAAAAATGGTTCTTGAGCCACTCTTCAAAGCTGACTAGTTAAGAGATTTTTTTTTCCCCCTTTGCCAGCGCAGCTCAATTGTGTTTGTAGTATTATTTTGTTGTTGGGATACTTGTACGAATTTAGTGGGGTATATCTCAGAACTCACTGCTAGCTAATGAGTCCTGCTTTGGACCTCACTTATTTTTTAAAACAAATGTGGTTTTTTTTAGTCAGTGTCAATGCAAAGTAACCTTTGCAAAGGGAAAGAGAGCTGTGCAAAGAATGTGGCTCCAAGCAAACTCAGTCTTGGAGGGATGGGATGGCCTTATTCACCTGACCAGGGTCTCTGCTTTGAACTCCCATGATACAAAAACCACGTCAAAATAGTTAACTGTTAAAAACACAGCGTGTTTTAGCATCCAACTAAAATCCTTATTTGGGTAGCTCCAAATGCCACACATCCTTCCTTACAGGTCAGATGTCAAAACCTTCATTTCCCCTTGGCAGGCAGCTGCTAAAAGAGAGTTTAATGTATTACTCCAAAACACAGAAGACTCAGAAGTTGGAGGTAGCATAATGTAACTGGAATTTTAACAGCAACTTGAAAACCATGCCAGTAATGCTATGAATGCATTTTTCATGTCTACTGAATTGCCAGGAAGACTTCTGCTTTTCTCCTGCTTTTATAAGGAAATGAAGCATCCGTCATGATCTGCATGTGCATCTGTGTATCTGTCCTTCTGCCCCCACAACTTCTGACCCTGTCAGTCAAGCTGGCGGATCCAGCGCAGCAGTGGATGTCCTCAAAGTACTGTGTTGCTAAATCGTGGGTGGGGAGTACAGGAGAGCCAGGCTGTGAGTGTCCCCCTCATCCTGTGCTGGAAGCACATGAGCAAGAGGGTGGTTAGTTAGGAGTGCAGCAACCAGGCTGGCTTATGCAAGCTTGGGCATTGCCACACGCCAGGGAAGCCAACTACGAGAACCAGATCCACGGGAGTGTGTTAATATGTCCATAGCCACTACAGCAGCTCTGCCCAGGATGAGCCAAACGTCTACACAGCTCCTTGCCTTGGAAGAAATTATTAAAAGTGAAGTGCAATTAGTAACAGCTGTAGGGATGATAAGTGAATGAGAAAACCACACAGCTCATCTGTCCTCATTGCCTCTGAGGCTTTGCCAGGCGATGGACCAGGTCTTCCCGCTCCTCCACAGCAGCTGTGTCTGGTCAAGAGCTAACCTGGTCATCTTTTAAATATTAAGACAATAAATAACACCTTTGTGAAGCAGTTTCTTGAAAATAATGCTATCCTCTGCCACAGTCCTACTGGAGTTTGCCATGGTGGGAGTGATGTGGTGTGAAAATGGTGGTTTGGAGGGAGAGGGAAGCCTGGGAAGATTTCAAGGCTCTGACCCAAAGCAGAAATGTGTTTTCATGCTGTCCCTTGGCAAATGATCTGTTTCCTTCTTGCCCTTTGCAGTTGTTTCCTTTCCTCTGGATTTCAGGCTTATATTCACCAAGTGTGGTATTTGTCAAGGGAACAGCAAGAAGCCCTGTCTGTGAGAAAGTCCATGTCGTTTGTTTTATCCACATCCAGGAATTGAGCTGAGATAAACAATTCAGGAGGCAAAACAGTGAAAACTGGAATGTGAGAGGTGTCTTTGTGTATGGCTCTGTACTAGACCTGGCTGCAGTATCATCTGGGTCTAATTTATCTGCCCGATGGGCAGCTGTTGCTGTTACCGACAAACAGCTGGATTTGTGAGGGCAGGGTTTCATCCCAGCAGCCAGCAGCATTCCTGTACCTGCTCTTCCTGGTCATGTGTTCTGTGGTAATGAGCTAGGAGAAACAGTCATTTGCTTGGTGGATTATTTGTGTTTCTGCTCAGATTGGACAATTCTAACTTTCTGAGCATGGTAATATCTGCCTTTCCTGCTGGGACTCCTTCAGGGAGGATCTTTTGCTCTAAGCAGACAGAATAAGAGGAGGGCCAAGGTAGAATGTAAAGATTCTTTATAAAGCATTTCAGTTACAGAAGGAAGGCTGAACTTGATGGTGTACTGAGTTTTCAGGCATAAGAATTTCTGTTTCTTCCCTTGAGTTGGGGTGAGATATCTAACTGTGATAACTGTCTGCTTAGCTGACCCTTTCTGTGTTAGAGAGATGCAAATCCATTGCTGTTGCCTACACTTCCACTATCACTTCCACCCATCTTCACCCTGGCTCTCCCTTGGGGAAGGTGCTGCTGGAATCAGTGCCCCTGTGACAGTGTCCTTTAGCAGCATATCCTGAACACACTGTGTTTGGCTTTCCAACGTGCGCTCTCTGACTGTTTGCATCTGCCAGAAGGGGCAGATTTGTCCTGAGCCCTGCATTAGTGCCCCGTGCCTTCCCGGGGGAGGGAGCTGTAGTACATATGTGCATCAATGCAACAACGGGGTGTGCTGAGTGTGCCGTGGCACTGGGAGGCTTGACCATAGTGCATGGTCCTCCTGTGGACTTGTGAGAGAAAGAAAAATCCTTGCTGGTGGTCCTAACATACTGTGCAGATTATTCTGCTGAGCTGATGTCGTGGCAGCCATGTGCCACTTTCTTCCCGGTGCACATTCTCATGCTCTGTCATACACGTCTTGGTCTTTGTCTGGACCCCCAGAACCATGACAAGGAGTTTTCCCAACCAAATCTTCACTTTTCAGGAAGGATGAGTTTTCTGCCAATTTATCAAATTTCAAATCTAGTCTTATTATTTCCACAAAGACAAACTACCTTCAGTAGACCAAGTCTGACTGAAACATCTCTGCCTACTTTCAGCAGTCATTGCCAGGAAGCTGGAAGGTGTTTTTCATTCACAAACTGGCCAAGTGTGACCTCATTAAACGTTGAGTTGACACCTCATTACAAGAACACGTAATATAATGGCTATCCTAGGCAAAGGCTGAGGAGAAGGGGTTAGCGCTCAGCTCTTGGAACTTTGCTGCAGCCCAGCATTTGATGGCCCTTTGTAATTGCGTTAGTGATTGATTTCTGCTCAGTGTTTTGCCAGACATGTCATTTAGTGAGATACCAGTGGGAAGATTAAGTCTCTAGCTGCATCAGCTTAGGGTAGAAATAAATTGTGTAGGAAAGGAAGGAAAGGATCAGTAATCACGTGCCTTTCTTAAGGACTGAAATACTGGGAGACATCAGGTCACTTTTTTAAGCCTTGAACTATCCTCTGACATTACAGCTTTTATTCTGAAGAAAGCTGCACTGTGCCTCTTGGCTGGTAAGGGAACAAGTTCACTGCCTGCTGCTCTCTGTAGTCAAAGATCCCATTAATTCTGCCGGCTGCAAGGAACGATTTCTTGGTATTTCATTCTGGACTGTAATTGAGAGTGACACAAAGCACTGGTGGGAATTGGACTGTGTTGAAATCCCTGATTTTTCTTAGAGTTTTCTGCAGATAAACCAGCTCAGGTGGAATGAGGGTATTTCTAATGCTGTGCCCTTGAAATTAATAGTATTTTCAACACCTTACTGGCTGGAGGCAATTTTAGAGAGGTGTTTTTGTGCCTCCTTGCAGCTTGTCCTTGTAGCCAGGTGATGCAGAATGTCTACAATGTGGACACGCAGTGCACTGCCCTCACTCGCATGACAATGTGTGTGGGAGAGTTCTGTAGTCCTGTAATATAATGAAAATTTGTAAAGCTTTGCCCAGTATTTTTGCTCCAGACTACAGCAAGATTTCCCGGTACGATGTTGCTGTTCAGACTTCAGCCAGAAATCTGTTCTCAGCTCTCTTGGCTAGTTGTAGAAGACTTAGTCCAAGCTGATGAATTTCTCTTGGCTTGGTGAGGAGATTGAAGCCTTCCCTTGTTTTCTCCTTGCTGTTTTCTAACTAGAAAAGGGTGAGCATCTGACGTCCATGTCTTCAACAGTACTTGCTACTCAGTCTGAGGTGACTGGTGAGTTGTTGAAAGTGTTTTTGTGGTTTTGGGTGTCCTTTAAGATCTTTTTGGTACCTCCAAAGATTAGGTATGTGTCCTTAGTGTGACCAGGTTCTTGTAGGGTAGGGAGTGTCCTGTATTTAAGAATTCCTGCATATTGCTCCAGTGAAACTGGACAGAATCTGACATTTTTTTATATGTGGAAAGTCACAGGGGGTCATTTTCTGTTTGAACCCAGGAGGTTTTGTCTGCAGTGCTTAGCGTGCCATTTGGCTGCGGGCTCAGCAGGGGGGAATGCTCCTCTCCCATTGCATCCAGACGGTCACCTCCCTTTGGCTCTTCAAAAACAAGCAGAAATGGGGAGGAAAACTCAGGTTTAGCCAAGAGGAGTGGCATGAAGAGGAGAAGCACGATGGGTGGCTGGCACAAGGCTCCATCCTCCCACTGTTGGAG
This sequence comes from Rhipidura dahli, assembly GCA_013399225.1. Classification (NCBI taxonomy): domain Eukaryota; kingdom Metazoa; phylum Chordata; class Aves; order Passeriformes; family Rhipiduridae; genus Rhipidura; species Rhipidura dahli. The sequence continues at coordinate 967,264 of VXAC01006717.1, read as the reverse complement.
CCTAGAGCTGGTGCTCTTCCTCATAGCCCAGACTGTGACTGTAGCTACCAAGGCTGTGGATAATCCAGGATGGCTGGCTCGGAGACTCCCCAGGTTTGTGTCCTCTGGGACCTGGCTGCTGGGAGGGTTTGGTGTGAAGGTTGGAGCCACCATGGTGTTTCTGTTCATGGTGGAGCTGACCCAACACCCCTGGGACTTTCCGTGACTGTTTTTAGTTCCTCCTCATCTTCCTTGCTCACTCTGCAGTGCCTGTGCTAAAGACCAGTTCCAGCTGTATTGGTGAATTGTATCTTGCTACTTGGGGACACCTCTCAGGAGTGCTGCAATCCATCCTTCCCTCAGTATCTGCTTTGCACTTCTGGCTTTGCAGCTGAACCAGGGTGAGGAAAGTGCTGAGTGATGACACTGACAGACTTAGTAATGAGTCTTAACACTGCTTTCTGAAGGTGGAGGAACTGTTCCAGGCTCCATCCCGTGCTCTGAAAAGGCATCTCTTAGTCCAGCTGATCAAGGACAATGTTCCTTTTCTGGAACCTTCTCTCTCTGCACTACTGGGCTCCAACAGCCATTCTTCTAGCACAGTACCCACTACTAACTAAGGGCCATGATTTTGAAATGGTATGTTATGTGTAGAGGGCCCTTTCTTTCTGTCTGAACATCATCCAAACTTCATAAATAGAGTGGCAGAGAAACCACTGCTGCACCATCTTGATCTGACTGTGGTGTGAATGAACAAGTAAATAATCTGCCAAGATGGGAACTGGGAAGAGGAGGCCTAGAGCAAAGGCTGGCCCTGGTAGGGTGCCTCTTCCTTTGGCCATAGTGAACAGGACTGCTTCCATAACTTTTGCAGGGGTGGTTTGGGCAGGATTTTGTTTAGGCTGAAATCCAGACTGTGCCAGTTCATTACAGAGATCATTTGGGCAGAAGATCTGGATTTCTAGTGGTGTTTAGGGAATATTGCCATTCCTGGGGCAGGATGCTGGGTCAGCAGTACAGGTGGTATTTAGAGGCTGATCCACCAATCCATCACTGAATTTAAAGAGCCCTTTGGAACTGGGAGAGAAATGTGAGACTATGGAAAAATGTTGCCTTCTTACAGGTCAGCTCCCTGTGGGAATTCTGAGTCATATTGTTGTTGTTGATTTTAGTAACTAAAATCATTGTGTTCTCTCCTTTTTTTCCTTGCCAGACCCACAGACCCTGTCACCCTGAGCTTTCAGATTCCATTAATTCTTGTGCATTATTGAGGGATTTTGGTTGATTAGATTCTTGCCTGGAATTTCTCCGCGGAGGGGCCCAGCTTCCCACTGCCTGCAGATGGGACCTGTAAAGCTCAACTTCCTCACACACCCAGCTGGGTGGTGGGAATACAACTTCTGATGTCTTCAGGACAGACTTGGTACCCTGTTCCTTTCAGGGCACCTGTTGCTGAGAGCAGGACAGTTGGAAAGCAATTGGTCTACAGAGCTTTGAATAAAGCCAAAATGCCTGTTCTGGGCGGGCATTGGAGGACTAGGAAGGTCTAGACCTCTCAGCACATAACTGAGGCATGGTTGGTCTGTGGGCACCGGGAGGAATTTGGCATGGAGCCCTCTGAAGCAACTATCTAGTCTAGTAAAACTTGGGCTGTGGGAGTCAGTGTGAGGAAATAACAACATCCACTTTGGTTTCTGCAGGCTCTGTCCCGGGGGCCAGTTGGGTGTTGCAGGAGGCCACAGGAATCCTGCTTGTGACCACAGCCAGATTAATGGCCACTTGGGCAGCTTTCCAGAAGTGAGGAATTTGTCCACTTTCACAATAATGGCTAGAAATTCCACATGAATTAATTAGTTTTATTACAGGACTTGTCCTTCCTGCTCCTCCAGGGCTGCCTGAAACACTGAACTCATTACATGAAGAAATGGAAATAGTACTAAAAATAAGAACTGGTGTTCCAAGCCTTTGTGAGGAAACACACAGGGTTTACTTACGTCCTCCACCAGATGTGCTTCCCAAGCTGTGACTTTTGGCCAGATGACATCTAAACCTGAGTTTTAGATCAATTGCAGCCACTTAAACACCGCAGCCTGCTCCACAAGGCAGTCTTCTCTCAGCCTCTTATTCCCTGCTTAGCTTAGATTGTCCATCTAGGCTCTGCAATTACTCCCACAATTTCAGTTTGATGCAGTGTTCTGATCTGACTGTTAGATGTTGCACAATGAAGGCTGCACACCTTCAGCCTCCTCTCTCCATTAGAGTGGGTTTCCCACCTTGCAAGGGCACTGTTTGCTTTTATGGTAGTGAAGTGCTTGGAAATACCCCTGGGAAAGGGTGCTCTGCACTTGAGTTATAGTAGCATGGGACTTTGGAAATGTTTGATTGAGTGTACTCAGAGTAATGTTAGACTGAGTAAATATTTTGGGAGCCCAGAGCTGGTAACTTTCCCTTGCTTATGTTTGTGGTGGGTCAGCCTGCAGAAACTTACCACTTCTCACATGGCTTTTAAACAGTGTTGTCCATGGACTCCGTGTGCTTTTATTTTAATCCCTTTTTAGAAGTGCTGATGTTGTCTTGAGATTTGCCCTGCTGGTAAGGGCAGGTGTACTGCTGGCTGGTCATTCCAGTGTTTGCTTTATGAACATTGCTTCAGATACTTGTGCTTGGACAGGGGTTCTCATTTGAGTCTGACCCGTCCTTTCTGCTCAGCCCCACCTTAGTGACCCAGGCTTGGCATGGTTTTTTTTTTTTTGGATGAAGTGAATTTGACATGAGAAAGCTGGCCAGTGAAGTGGTAAAGTTCCTGCAGGTCCCACAGCACAGAGTCGTGCTCAGCCTCTGTGAGAATTGTGACCCTGATCCTGGACAATGGCCAAATGAGCTAACAAGGACTGAAATGCAGAATTTCCAGCATTAACGAAATGTGCCCAGTACAGAGTAAAAAAATGCAAATGCAGCCATAGATTCTTTAAACTGAGATGGTTGGAAAGCTTCTGTTGTTCTGGTAATCTTTGTTGTGGATTTCAATTGCTGCTTTCCTCCATTTTTCTGTTTATTCTTTTTACCAGGCTGATTTTAAGGATATGTTACCTTACTCCTGGCCATTAGACTGGTCCTGCACATGCTGAAACTGACCTTTGCAAATTCAGACCACATTGAAAGGGCTTGGGCAGTGCAGATCTGATAGGACAGTAGGTGAATCTGGCCAAATGCCTGTCACATTCATAATCCTGTCTTAGGTGATAGCCAGCAGTGCACAAATTGGGAACTTAGGAAAAGAGTATGGAGTGAGCCTTGTGGGGTGGGAACAATGCTATGGAAACCCATCATGCTGCTGATACTGCTCAGCCCACGATTTCAGGGATTTCCAAAGCACAGCCTGGTCTGCTGGCTGCTCCCAGAGGTACCTTCTTTATTAGGTGAGCTGCCCTCCTGACTTCCAGCAGTGGGGCTTCAAGTGCTGGGAGAGGCAAACAAGCCCACAGTGATGTGTGTGTACATCAGTGCTGTGTCTTGAGGCTTCAGCTGTGGTGAGAAGGGAGGTCTCATCACTCGGGCTGTGCCCAGTGGAAGCACAGCCCTGCCCAGATCTGTTTTTATCCTTAGTTACGGGGTGTGCTAGGAGGGTTGAACCTCCGGCTTGTCGTTGTCAGCAATATCCTGTCCCCCGGAGCTGATCTGCCCTAGCAGAACTAAAACGTCTCAGCTGACCTAAAAAACTGCTTGTAATTGAAATGCAGTGGCCCCCATAAATATTTAACTGAGTCTGTGTTTTGCTGTGCATTTTTTTCCAGTCCTTCTCTTTTGCTTTTCCCTGCCTGTGTGTGGATAGTCAACTGAATGCACATCCACATCCCCTCCATGGCATTCTGTGATGAAATGGCATTTTTGGCAGTTAAGCTATGCATCTTGCTTGTCTTCCATGATCATCACGTTTAAGACTGACATCAAGCTCAGTGCTGAGTGTGTGCATGCTCCTGTGGGAATGTCTTCGCCCCATTGTGGGCTGTCCACTGCCATACAAACCACATCCTGACAACCTGTGCCCAATCTGCATTAAGATTCTGCAGCTCTGCTGCTGAGTCGGTGGACTCCCATCAGATGAGGGAAGTTACCAAAATTTTGCCCAGGAAATAGCTGTGGATGGATGGGACTTGAGGCTGTGTGGCAGAAAGAGCCTGCAATGCAAGACTGCAGTTAGTGCAGTCAGACAGCGACAAAGGTGTATCTGTGTGAGCAGCCAGCACACTGGGCTGAGCTTTGGAAGTCCTTGAATCTGCAGCTTTCAAGCATCCCAAGGTCAGCGGTGTGACCTGAGCTGGGCTGACTGCCTGACACCAGTACCTTGAGCTTGTGCAGGGTGTGCAGCCTGCCCTGGACTGGAGGAGCCCTAGCTGGGCTGCTCTCCTTTCTCCGGCTGTGGAAGCATGCATGGTGCCTGGAGGACACGTAGCCACAGCCTGGCAGGGACTAGGACAGCGCAGATCAGACACTGCTCCCATGGTGGAGTTAGGCTAGGGATGCTTGAAAGCCATCAGGTAGGGTCACCCATCATTGCAGTTCAACCTGGAGTAAATGTGATTTCCCCACAGCGACAGTGGTCAACAGCTGCATGTCAGAGCTGGAGAGGTGGTGTTGGCTCCCCTCTGCTCTGAACCCAGCGCAGGGGCCGATGCAGGGCAGTGCTGCCATCCTGTCCTGGCTGGCATGTCCTGGAGAGAGTAGGGCTCTGCTGTTCTCTCCTGGGTCAGACCCTGAGCTGCCTTGGGCCAGGGTTGCAGGTTTGCCCGTTTTCCCAGACAGACACATGCATCTGTTTAAGGCAGCCAAGGCACGGAGCGAGCGAGACTGAATCTCCCCCAAACCGCCCCTGTTTCCCAAGGATCTGATTCGGGGACCGCAGGAGTGGGATTAGCCACCAGAGTTTGAGCATACATATGTTGCAATGCTGCCTGGAGGGTGCTTCTGTCCAGGGGCTTTCCTGTGGAGAGACATAGCTGGGAAGCAGAAATAGCAAGTGACTAAATGTCACGGTTACATTCCTGCCATCTGAAAAGAACTCCCTATTTTCTTTTGGCTGTGAAAATTAACTTCCCTTTTCTCCTGCCTGAGCAGGCGAGCTGGCTCCCGGTGGCCGTGCCCTCGTGGCGGATGCACAGGACAGTCCAGGTCAGACTGAAAGGAAAACTCTTCTACTGGGGTCTTTTCACTTTTGTGCTCCTTTCTAAAGAAAATGTGCAGGGCTTTTCTTGGCCCTTGTGAAGGCCAAGATGCAGGTCTGTAGCTGGAATAGGATAAGACTGGCCTCATTTGGGAGCTCTTCTGGGTTTTGAGCTGCTTGCTTCCCTTCTGCATCCCGCTGAGCTGTGTGGGGTGGGGGCTGGTGGCTGGCATCCGGCTTTTTGTTATTCATGTAATTAATCTCATTCCTCCCCGACTGTGGCTCTGCAGCCCCCAGGCACAGACTGGCTGTTTGGCCTCTGCTGCACAGTAAAAGCTCCACCTGGAAGTCAAGGAAACTGAGGCAGGTACAGCTGAGTGTGTTGTTCGTGGGCGTGCTTATCCTTTGGTTCTGGAAGACTCGGTAATGGCACTGCACCTTAGGAGAGTAACTTTCTTAGATGAGCAGCTTGCTAGTTGCTCCAGAGAGGAGCACTACGGAAACGATGATGGTGCCACATGTTGCCTAGTTTGAAGATGCCAGGGTGGGAAAAACACTGAAAAGGCTCCAAAGCAAAATTCCCTGGAATTTTTAAAAATTTCTTTTAATACTCTTTGCAATAGCAGAAGCCTGGATTTTTGTGGGACGAGAGCCTGATGGGTAAGGAATGACTCAGCAGCTGCTCCACCTGGGTAAAGTCAAGAGCTTGGTCCTTTGACTTGCAAAAGGCTTTGTGGGCCCTCTGGGATCTCCTTAGTGCCAAGAAGAAAATATGCATCATTATACCCATGCTGACCATATGTGTGTTCAGGCCAGCCTTCTTCCTTGCTGTTTTTTTTTTTTCCTCTAGAGCCTTGTACTTTTTTCCCGTTGCATTTTTTTCCTTGTCAACAAGTTTATTATTTTCCTGCTATAAGGTGCTATGCTTTCTTTCTTCCTCTTGTGTTCTTGCTGCATTTCTGCCAGCTTCATCTTTTCTCCCCATGCTTGGTCTCAGTATTTACTTTGCATATTTTCAGCAGGGTGCTAGCAGGATTAATGTGACCTGTCTGGCTCATTGAAGACCTGCTGAAACCTGCCGTTCATTGATCCAGCGAGAGGAGCTGTCAGGAGCCCTCCTGCCAGGGTGGGAGGGTCAGGGCAGAGCTCTGCGCAAGCATGTCTGGGAGCTGTGGAGGTGACACACTCTGGGTTTGGAGTATGATGGAATCCACATGTTGGTTCCTGCTTGGGGCTGATCCTTTCGGTTTGGCTGCCAAACCATCTGGAAAAAAAAAAGGTAAAATCTGAGGTTTTATTCTGGTAACTTTGAAATACTGGCATTTCACTTGGGAGCAAAAAGGAACCTCAAAACAAGTTTGCAAAGATATTTAGGGAGACCAGAAGCTAAAAAAGTTCACCAGTTGAGCATCTGTAAAGGAAGAAAACTGAATGAATGTCCACACTCTCAAAAGCAATGCCAAAGAACATGATACCAGTGTCCCAGGATGTGTGAAAAGTCACCCTAAATTCTTTGTTTGCTTGAGAGATGAAGCCAGGCTGTCTGGGCTCCCACAGTGTAACACATGGGTTTTGCAAAATGCTGACATTTCAGTTGGCATAAGCAGCTGGTGGTGGTTGGGGGCGAGCCTGGAGGAGCACAGTGATCCCTCTGGGCTTGATGAACCTCCTGAGCAGCAAGTGCAGGAGCCAGTGGGATCTCTGGTTCAGTGGGTGTGGAAGACTTTAGTCCAAATGGCCAGGCTCTTGGTGGTTTGTGTTGTCATTGCCCTTGCAGTTCTTGCTGAAATTGGGCCATAAACGTACCTCCTTGGTGGAGCTGCTGGCACACAGGCTTCCTCCACCCAACTGGCCCCAGAACTGACCGCAATCTTCTATTTCTTTTCCTTCTAAAAGGACCAAAAAGAAGCCTTGGGTTTGACCATAAGCCAGCCTTTTTGACTTGATTGCTGTTACTGCTGCGATTAAACCCAAACAAAACCAAAACCTGGAATGTTTTCTATATGTCCAGTTTTAGTTCCTTCTTTTCCTGGTTATCAGCCAAACCAAACAGCCCCAAACAGACCCCAGGTGTTTTCACTGTCTTGCTTTTCATGAAAACGCACAGTTGCTTTATAAAAATGTGTGCAAGAACTTGGGGTTTTCCTACTCGCTCTCTTTCTCTAGGGCATTCAGAGAGAGATCCTCTTCTCTTTTACAGCTGTGCTGAGATGTTTTCATCCTGGCACTCTCTCTCCAAGGCGGGGCAAGGAGAAGCCATCAAGAAGCTGTGGGAAGAGCAGTGTGACCGAGAACCAAAGTGGACTTTGGGGCAAAGCTCCCCAGTGAAATTTTCCTGGGGGTGATGTTGACCCCCTGGATGGGTTAAATGTCTGCATCTACAGCCACCTCTTTTCTCCCCTCCTGCAAACTGAACAGGGCTTTCCTGGCCCCATCCCAGGCCCGGGGCTGGTGGCTTGTAAAGTGGTGAAAATCCAGTGCCTGGATTGTGCTTGGATTGTGCTTGGATTAGTGCCCCTCCACTTTCCAGAGGGTCAGGGGGGCAAGTCTACAGGGAAGGTTTTCCCAGGTTTCGGTGAGTCAAGTGACCATTATGGCATGTGGGCTGAGACATACGTGGGCCTTTATGTCCTGGCTCTTTTTCTCCAGTTACTTGAGGTGTGGTCTGTTGTCTCAGCATGCAAATTCCTCTCTGCTTTGCATCATAATTCCAGCCGGTGCAAGATGCTCTCCTCCTCCGCTGATATCCGTTCTCTGACTTAGCATTTCTGCTGCTGCTGAGTTCTGGCCTTCCCCCTTTGGGGGCTGGCACCCACCAAACCCAGCTGAGAATGTAGCCCTTTGTGCTGGAGCTGCTTGCAGGAGCTGGGGAGCTTTGCCTTCCCTGCTGCGAGCCTTTTTGGCTGGAGAACGCGTGCCCTTTCCTGGTGGGGAGGGATTTAGGGGTGAGGGGGAGGTGAGAGCACTCCTTGTGCTGGAAGAAAAATGATGAATGACTCTCTTGTGCTTCTGAACAAAACCAGGAAATGGGGGGGGTGGGGGGGTGGGGGGGAGCAAAAAAAAGAGGAAATGAGAAACAGTAAAGAGGCCTCCCCCGCCTTCATATAAGCAATCACTCTGCAGCATCTGGAGCCCAGTAAAAGGGCTGTTCCCAGGAGACCTCACACTTGCCAGCCACACAGATCTCCTTTATTGTAGACTCCTGGGGATTGCACCCCCACCCACCTCCCCTGTGCACCCCAAACCAGCCTAACAAGGGCAAACCGAAGCTCAGTTTCCAAGGCCATGAGCAGCAGAGATGCTCGTGTGTGGCTCGGCTGTCAGGCCATGGCCTGGATCCATCCCAAGGATGTGGTTGTGATGCTGTTGAAGCAGCCGGAGCACCTGCACGCTGTTTGTGTTGGCATGCTGCCTGGCAGCACCAGGGCACAGATAATGTGATACTCTTATCTGGTGTGATATCTGCTGGAGTGGAGTCACGTCTCCTGCCCTCTTCCCCAAAATTGTTCTGTATGCATTAGATGCAGAAGGGATGAGCACAGAGTGGGTCAGTGCCCGTTGTGGTTTGTGTCTGATTTTAAGCACTCTCCTTTGTTATTTGTTAAAAAACGTAACTGGTAGGAACTTCAATAGGTTAAGCTCTTTGTTACTGTAACCTTGCTGGTGTTACTGGTTTAGCCATTGTGGAAGGGGCTTGATGGCAGTAGGAAAGCTGTTCCTGAGCACAGCTTTAAAAACATAATGCAGGTTTCAGAAGTGGAGACCCTGAGAGGGGAGTGGTTCTCCCATTTCCAGATGGGGGTGATCACAATTCATCACTGAGCATCTTTATCATACCAGCCAAAACACTGGGTTCTTACTCCTCTGTTGTTTTCCTCAAGTCACAATTGAATTTATTTAGGTGGAAGGGGGTTTGGTTGTTTGTTTCTCCCTCCTGAGCTCTTCTTCTCCTGGATGTAAGTCAGCTGTTGTCCTCCAGTCTGGAGATGGGGAGTGTTTCTGATGCGGCATTTGGGTCTTTCCTGGGAATTTTTGGTGTTCAGGACTCTGTAGGAGAATTGTTTGTCACATAGGTAGTGCAGATACCGGGGAATCTCTGTACTGATGGATGTTTTTGTTTCTTACATCTAGAGATTATACTTTCATCCAGGCTTTAGCTCAGTGCTTGTTCACCTGCTTATGTGACCCCATTTTCATTCATGCAAATATGGAGGATTGAGTGCATTATCTGAAAAACACATTCTCTCTTTTGTGCACATGGGAAGAGAAAGTTTTCTCTTGTGAAAAGGTAAATCACCACTTTGGATATTTACAGCTGTTCTTGAAATCCCCTCTTATCCCCTTGTCAGCAGAAGGGAATCCCTATCCTGTTTCACAGATGCAGTGTCCTCGGCACGTATCTCTGCTTGGCATGCTCCCAAAGGAGCTTCTTCTTGAGGGGCTTAGGAGAGGGCTGGCTGGGCTCACTCAAGTGCTCACATGGAGGAAAGGCAGAAATTCCAGAGGAGTAACAGATACCCCACTGTTTTGTGGAGAGACAGGAAATAAAACCAGGTTGCATCCTTGCAAAGTAGTTTCCAGGTTTTTCCTAGCTAGGTAATGGTGAGGTTGGAGGCGATGCTATGGATTTGGGCTGTTCCCCTGGGGCAGCCTCCATGGTGAATTGGCTGGACTCAAGAGGAAAAACAGTATTGCTCTTGAGTTTAAAGCAGCTCCTGGGATTGCTCAGCATCTAGAAGAGTTTGCTGAGAGGGACAGTATTGTAAAAATCCTCATCTCTTCTGCCTAATATCCATAGGGCAGTACCTTCCTGAACTTGCTCTACCTTCCCCATTGTGTCCTGGGTTTTGGGTACTTCAGGAGGCATATGAGAAGCCAGGCAGGCCTCCACTCTTTGTGCTGCCTGAATCTTGGGGTTAGCTTTGGAGTGACCCTCGAATTGCACAAATTTTGAGGCAGTGGTCAGAAGAGGCACTGTAAGCCCTGTCTGCCAGGTCTGAGCTGTGCTGCTGTGGGCTTAGCTGGAGAGCAGTGGTGTGCGAGACACGTAGCAAGGATAGGTTTCATGTTTGTGGCCTGGGACTGGGACTGGCAGCTGGTTATTTTTTATTCAGCAGTTACGTGACCAGTCCTTAAAGGAGGGCAGCTTACGATTCACCCCACCCCTCCTTTTGCCTTCACATCAGCAGTGCTTCTAAAGCAGGGTTCCTGATGGCTGGGGAGGGGAGTGTGCTGAGTCAGCAGATTTTGCTGCTGCTGGATCACACCCTGGTCAGGGGTGTGAAGTTTTTGGAATGCCTCAGGCCACTGCAGCCTTCTCTGCTGGCTGCCCCTGTGTGAGTGGGACCTTGTGCTCTCATTGGTGCAAACTGGCAGCTGTTGAGCCTGGTAAATTTACTTTCTCTGGAAGTCACTCAATTGAAAACCCTGGGTCAGTTGACTGGGTGGCTGCTGCATTTTGGTCCTGAGCCCTTCAAAGTTTGATGGGCCCATTCAAAGGGAGATAAATCTTTGGAATTGTCTTCCTTGGGAAGAGCTCCTGAGGGAAGTCTGACTCCTCTGTGGTTTCCATAACACCATGCTGAGGTGTCTGCATGTCCTGATGTCTTACTAATTTGCCAGTGATGATTTTTTTTTTGAGTTATTTTTAACAGGCGCATTGTGCAACTAATGGGCTTTTTATTGGTGGTAAACAAGCCGAGCTAGACAGGAATGCCGCCGAGGCTGGACTGGCAGGCTTGCCTCTCAGGGCTGTAGAAATAACTTGTTTGGTCTTTTTTCCTTCAAGAGGCTCTCCTGTGGCTCTCCTGTGGCTCTCCTGCAGCCTGATGCTCTTACCAGGCTCCCCCACGGAAGCTGTGGCAGAGCAGCTGAGGTGCATGCTCTGCACCTCATGGCCTGATTATTGGGTCTAAAACTGCTTTCTGCGTTGGTTTAAGGAACTGTAGCCTTTGGTGGGAAGGCAGTGGCTTTGCCCACACACCATAGCTGGGTGGTGCAGGGCCCAGTCCTCTCCTGGCCCAGAGGGCTGCTTGCTGCCAGGCAGTGGCTGGGTTGCTCGGGACAGAACACACGGAGCTGGTGGGTAGGGGCTGTGGAAGACTCCCCAGCTCTTGTCACACTTCTTGCTTGATGAGGTCAAAACTTTGGACACGTAGCATTTCAAAACTCTCCTGGAGGGGAGTGAGGTCAGGTTGGAAACAACTGCAGTCAGGGGAATGCAGGTACTGCCACAAAGCGTGTGGGCACTGGTGATGCCTGGCAGTGCTCGCTGCTGGGGCACTGCGACTCCCATCGCGCGCGGAGCTGTGTCTGGCCTCAGCCTCTGTCCCTGCAGCGTGTGTGCCATCACCGTCCAGGATAACCTCAAGTGAAAAGTATCAGACTTCAGTGGCCAAGAAAAGAGTGCTGACCTATTTTGGACACTTATTTATATTCAGGTTGCTTCTCTCTGTCTCTGTGAAAAAGCTGTTGTGACTCCAATACTTTCTAAAAGTTTTTCCCCTCCCATAGCTTTTGTTTGTAACAGGATATGATCTAGGACTAACATCTGTATTTTCCAGTAGCCACAATAAATGTCTTATTATCTCTTCTTTTACTTTTCCTGCTGAAACAACACTTTTATGGAGCAAAGCCAGTTTTGTAATACAGCTAAGCATTTAGTTGCATTGTGTCTCAATTTTTACAGGTTCTCCTTTTATTAAAAGTCTTTACTACAATTCACAATTTTCAGACCAAAATGGAAAAAAGTTGGAAGTATGTCACTGCTTTTTCTGATTGTGAGCAACAAAAAGTCATCTAATGTAAGGTCACAAAAATTATGGAAAACTTTGGGGTTTTTTTTAAGTATAGTTTCCTTCTGTCACTTACTGGCTGTATGACTTTGCTGAAATCTTGATCTTTTGAAAGATCTTCCCGGTGAAAATGTTTTGGATGTGGTGTGGTTTTTTGGTTTTTGGGTTTTTTTTCTTGTTTTGAGAGCTATTCTCTAGCTTTGTATGTTGTAGTTCACAGTTAGTTTCTTATTTTTTTGAAATTGTTTCTCTGACAAAATTCTACCATTGGTGTAATCATAAAGTCTGAGCAGCTTAGTCAGGGCAGCTGTGTGCACTAACCCTAGGTGGATACTTGTCATCCTGTAGATTTTAGGACTTGCAATTCTGTCAATAGTAGGAATCTTAAGTTAGATACTTAATCAACAAGCTAAACAAAGGCAAATGCTATAAATATTAATCATCCATCCATATAAATGATGGTTGTATTAGTCCACTGTATTCCATAATTTTTCCTGCTTTAATGTAGGAGTATTTTTTTGTGTATTTTTGTTGTTGTTGTTGGATTTTTGTTTGTTTGGTTTTTTTTCTTTCTGTGTGTATCTTCAAGACCTGAAAGAGCAAGGAGGAAAAAACTTGCTCTATGGAAATTGCAAACCCTTTGACTTCACTAGCTGAGCTTGCAAACACACTGAACAGCACCAACCTTGCACTGAACTAGCTGTGCCCTGTGCAAGTGTATCTACATGAAGATCATAAGTAGCTTCCAGAAGGCCAGTGGGAGCCTTTCCCACTGTCCTTGCCGGCAGCTGGATTTGACCCAAAGTATATCTGAGAAAGATTAGGGCAGTTTCTTTGTTGAACACAGTTTTGGTGGCTTTTGTGCTGTCACATCTGTGTTCTGTCTCCAGTGGCTGATGTGAAATGACCAGTGTGCGTGCCCAGTCAGACACGCAGCCACTTGTAGCCCCTGTGTGCACTGAAATGTCTCTGTGCACTGATGGGGCAGGATCTGGGATGATCCCAGTGCACCATGGCAGAAGGGCTGTGCTGGCCCCCTGGGCTCCCAAGGATGATGGCTCTGTGGCATCAAGTAAAGCTGCTCCTCGAGCGTGGTCAGGCTGCGACTGTTGCTGCTTGTGAAGTTGGTCCTGTGCAGAGTTTTGGAGAGAAGGACTGGAGTCTTATTTTGTCCTACACACTGTTGTAAGAGGTTTTTCTCCTGTGTGCCTCCCTGTGCAGCCAAATGCTGTGATGCAGTTTGTGGGTGCTGAGTCTGGGAATGGTCTTCATTCAGAGTCACCAGGGAGTGGAGAACTGGAGTCAGAGCACTTATGATACATCAAAGAGTGTTTCAGCTTCTGTCAGTGAGAAGCATCAGTTGAGATCTGAGGTTTCTGGTCAGGACCTTGTCCTGAGAAGCTCAGCATTGCCCTTAGCAGGAGTGGAGTACGGCATGGTCAAGTGAGTGCCCCCATGCTGCATGCTGGGGTTTGAAGTGTCAAATGCTCTTCAACTTTCAGTGGTTCACCTGTATTCAAAGTTGCTTCTGGTCCTTGTTTGTTAAAAACACTTGTAAAGCTCATCTAAAAGGAAGTAGGTTCTGAAGGTGAAACTAGTTCCTACTGCTTCTGGGATCAAAGGAATGTAGCAGCCGTGTCCTGATGGTGTGTGGGTTGGGTTTGGTTGTTCAGACCTGGCCTTGAGAGACCAGACCAGACCATGACTCCTTCAGTGCAAAAGACATTTTAAAAAATATTTTGTGTTTAAATGGACAGCATTTCTTTGCTTTCAAAAGAGCTGTTCTAGGTGACCAATTACCCTAACAATAAACATAACAGTGAAACGGTGGGTTCCAGATGAGATGCTTATTTTGTGTCCTGAATATCCTCCACAGGCTGCTGCAGTGGAGCAATGCTGTTGGCATCTCCTGGTGCTGGGGTGCTTTCACACCAGCAAGATAAGCAGGAATTTACTGAACTCATCTGGGATTTGCTGGATTAGGCATGATAAGAGGCTGCTGAGTCTGGAAGCCCAGGGACTCTCAGAAATTAATGATGTGTATATAGTCTAAATTAGTTTTATCTATGGAAGTTTCAATGCAAGACATTTCCTGGGAGTTGAAGTGCTCCTTTTTAAAAATGAGCAGAATTCTCCCTGCAAATGAGAAGGCAAACTTAAAGGAAGATGCTCTGTATTGAGCTGGCATGTTTAGTGTGGTTTAGCTACTCTGCTGTGAAATTGAATTCAGATTAAGTTTCCCCCATGTAAACAAGCCAGGTGAGGAAGTTTGTTGTGTGATGAATTGATGCAGTAAAGCAGAAGCTGTAAAGGAATCTGCTGTGAGCAGAGGGAATGTCCGTGGAGCTGGCAGCATTGGAAGAGCTGGGGATGGGGAATTATTTGGGGAATGCATGAGACTCTGCACTTCAGTGCTTATACATGATATATCAGGTACGAAATTAGAATTTTCCCATTCTGGACACACATGGAGATGATTGCTCCATTTTCCTTGAGTCCATCAAAGATCAGTCCCTTGTACTTCGGCTTAGTTGTCTTCATGCTTGCTGGTGGTCTTGTGCTGGCTTCACACCTTACACACCAGAATGTCAGCTGGGCAAATTTTTTATAAAGTTACCGAAAAGTTACGGTATTCCCTGTTGTCAGTTTTTTGGAAACATTTGGGTCCAAAGCTGAGGCTTGAGTGTTCTTTCCCCATGTTGCTGCCACCATATTTGTCTCTAAGCAGGAACACTGATTAAATTACAATGCACATCTGATAATGTGCACATATGGCAAGTCACTAAAGTTTCATATTAATTTTTATTTTTCATGTGGTGAATAATCATGCTCACACATCCAGAGGGTTGAGGAAAGAACAGTACACAGTAATTGCTGGATATGCATTTCAAAATTCCCTGTGGAAGACTAATTAGATTTAATGAGCTGGCTGGTGAGCATGCGTGTGCATGTGTGCTTTCACCAGCTCTCTTGAGCCAACTGGATCAGAAGTGCTTATGTGTGTCTGAGGTGAATTTGAGGAGTGTGTGGAAGAGATATTTTTGCACTTGGAGAGTGCAGGTTTGAAGCAGACTTCTGCCTGCTTTTCTCATGTCTGTGCTGTAATGAGATACACTTCCACCATGGAGGTGAAACATTTGATAATGCAGGTGATAAACTGGAAGTGACTTTGCCTTGGTTTTGGCTGCTTAGGTAAGGAGGGATGGGAGCAGAGTATCTGTCTCTGTGAAGCTGGTATCCCTTCCTCTGTAATGTACTCCTCAGAGCTGCTGGTGCAGGGGGTAGCAGAGCTACAGCAGGGCACAGCATGTGTGCCACCGAGCTGCCAGGGGAATGTTTTGATTTAGTTGGAGGCAAATGGTCAGTGGGGCTGAGATTTCTGTCAGTGAGGTGGATTACAGCCATCAGGTTTGAACACAGCTGTGTCTCTGATCTGCTCTGTTGGCTGTTTTCCCACCCTTCCATCACTGGAGACAGCCCCAAGTTGGTTGTGTGCAGTTTGGCTTTTTTGCAGGGGTCATTGCCATGGGTCAATGCTCTTGTTTCCAAGAAGGACCAGTGTGAGTAGAGAGCTGTGCTGAGAGGGTGGCCATTTTAATGAGGGGTTTCTGTGCGGTTTTTTGTATCTTTCTTTTTTTTTTTTTAGAATTAATTAACCTTTGTTTTCTGTCAAGAAAGTTGTCCTGAAGCATGACTTAGCAAGGCAAACATGCCTGGACAAAGGGAGCATTAAGCCTGCACAGAGGGAGGGGAGAGGGTTACACCTCTAATTACTTTGTGTGCATGTAATTTTTTTCCCCTCTGGTGACTGATGGGTCTTGAAAGGACTTGCTGGGGTTGGTGCATGATTCACCAGGGCAGAGCGTGTTCTGGGCTGAGGCTGCCGGCTGTCTGGCCCTGGATGCCAAGGGCAGGCGATGCCCTTGTGCCGATGTTGCTCACGCCTGAGTCAGCACTTGTGCAGCACAGCTGCTCCCCAGCTGGGGGTCAGGCGTGGGATTCAGTGCTCACACCCCAGCCCAGCTGGTCAGGAGGATGCAGACAGAGGCTTGGTTCTGCCACGTGAGCACTGTCTGGAGTGGGCTGGTGTGGGAGCATGTGTGGCAACATCTCCTGGTGGCAGTGTGGGTGCTCAGAGCCATCCTGAGTGTGTGTGAAGCACTGAGCTGCTTAAGTGCTTAAGCCAACCAAGGGGCTGGAGAAGGAGGCAATCCTGAACCCCCTTCACGCATGCCCATCCCCAAACAGGGAAAAAGGGATCAGTGCTCTCCCACCCTCCCAATAAGCAGCAGCCTAGAAACTACCCAACCTGTCACCCTGTCCTTTCTCTGGTCTTTGTGCCTGGGCCTGGAGCCCATGGTAGATACCCAGGCTCTCCTGGAAAAAATGTGACCTGAGATTGGCTGGGTGGGGAGTTGTAGCTCATGATGTTCATGTGGGAAGCAAGGAGAGGGAAGAGGGGAACTGAGGTGAAGGAGAAAAATTGGTAATGAGCAATTGTGGGAGTGGTGTTCAAGGAAGAGAAGGAGAAGCTGGAGCTGCCCAGAAGAAAGGAGGAACTTGTGGAGTGGGCTGCAGTCCTGGCCTCAAAGCTGATGGATTAGGAGGGCTTGGCAGAGAGTTGAGGATCTGGTTTTAGGCAAATAGTGTAAAATATGTGGAATTCAAGGAGGGAGCAACAAAGCCAGTGGGCTTGGCTCCTAAAGATCCCACAGGACAGAATGAATTTTAGTCTGCTTTCTATAAAGGTTTTCTCTTTCCCACTAGTTTTTGGATCCACTGACCAACTCCCTGCTGGTGGGGTGGTGCAGAGGTCTGACCAATGATTTTCTTCTTCAAAGTTTGGTGAAAATCACTGGCCAGGTGCAGGAGGAAAGGCCCTATTAGTGTCCACTTGGAGAGAAGGCTGCAGCATGGGTTCAACTGGAATATTAGACATCAGGGCATCTGTGTGGGTGCTTAAGGGCCAAGATGCGCTCTTTGGCAATACTGCTCCCAAGATGCCTGTCTCTCTTTGGGAAATGGTGTTCTTTCTGCAGCAAAATAATGGAATCATTTAGGTTGGAAAAGACCCTTGAGATCATTGGGTTCAACTCTAAACCCAACACTGTGAAGTTCACCACTAAATCACATCCCTAAATTCCGTATTTATGTGTCTTTTAAATACTTTCAGTGAGGACACCACCACTTCCGTGGGCAGTCCATTTCAATATTTGGTAACCCTTTTAATGAAGAAATTTTTCCTGATATCCAATCTAAACTTCCCCTGCTGCAATTTTAAGGGCATTTCCTCTTGTCCTATTGCTTGTTACAAGAAGGGCCAGAAGAGATTATTGCAGAATTAGATTTGGTATATGGAAAAAGCCTATTCCTGCCATGGCAGCTGGGAGATGCAGGGGAATGAGCTGGGTGGTTTCAGATTTGAATCGTGCAATTTTAGATATGGGGCTTCCCTGCTTCTGGGCATGACACTCAGGAACTTAAGTATATCTAACTGTTGGGACTTTTTTCCAGTTCCTTTCTTCATTTCACCAATTCCTCTTTCCTGATGCTTTCCTAAGTCTCAGTGGCTTAGAGAAAATATTTTTCATATATTCCTTCCTCCCCAGTGAACATCACTTCTGTTATTTTCATGAGTAAAAAACTATCTCTAGCCAAAGGGAATGAGAATCTTTGCCATTTTGAGCAAATTCTTAACCTACGTAGGGTGGGGAAATCTATCTCCAGTGTCACCTGTTTGGTTGGTTCCACCAGCTCTTCTCTGCTGATGGAAGATCAGTTGCATCTTGCAACTGAGTTTATTTTTTTTGTTGTTAAACCATAAAACCCCACCAAAAAACCAAACACCCAAACCACCCAACTGGCTGGGAGTTCTTTCATTAAACGGAGCTGAGGGACTGCAGTGAGCTACCTCTTTTGCAGGAATCTCTTTGGCTTGAAAGGAATTATTCATGCAGTTACGCAATCCACGATGAATTTTCAATTTGTCAGTTTTCCCCTGCCTCCTCCCTTTTGTCAACCAGCCCAACTAGGCTCCTGCTGAGTCTCTTCATTGACTGACATGCTTTAGCAAGAGTTCTGATGTGTCGGTGCAGTCCTGATCCAGCAGCCCTCCATGCTCTGAGATCTCTGCTTGAGAGGGAGGGAGGGGCTGCACTGCACAAATGAGGTTATAGATTGTCTCCCAGTTTAAGGTCACACCTTCTGAGAGAAAAAGCCATCATTTTTCATCATGAATTCTTTTCTGAGAGCCTGCGGTTGCCTGGTGTCTTTGCTTTCCTCCGTTCACCCGTGTGAGAAAGCCAAGTGGTTCACATTCCTTGCCAGGAGGAAGTCTTGGAAGCAGAGGACTGCGTGATCCTCTGCAGTCACAACCTGAAGTATGAATGAAGTGCGCAGGTATTGGGCAAAATCTCAGGAGCCTTCCCTTCATGAGTGCCTGCTCAGATGGGTGGTAGCTGAGCTAATGTTCTATTTTTCTCAGACAATTTCAGATGTGGGATGGAGGTGTTCACTGCTCATCCTGATGTAGGGAGCTGCTGCTGGCACCTGTTAAATAGTAAATAGGAGCCTATGTGTGCTGCACATATGTGGTGGGTTGGTCCTGCATGGATGCCAGGTGCCCACTAAAGCTGCTCTGTGGCTCCCCTCCTCATCTGGACAGGGGAGAGAAAATACAAATAAAGGCTTGTGGTTCAAGATAAAAGTAGGGAACGATCTTGCACCACTGCTGCTCTCAGGTCAGGGAATTCATATATGTGCACCCAGGTGGGATGGCAGGGAAGGCTGCTCCTGCCCACTCACTCTCCCTGCAGAGCCTGGTGTTTGCAGAAGATCTGCATCAGGAGTATGAGGATGGGGTTGTCCTGCAGAAATGGTGAGTGTGGTCCTGAGGTCTCACCCTCACCCTCCTATGTTGCCCCCTCCCGTTCCCCAGGGAAGAATGGGTCAGTGGGGTGGCCTTGCACTGAAGGAGCTGTGCAGTGGGTGATGCCGGGGCAGCACCAGCACATTTAGTGATGCAAATGTTCGTGGGATGTGAATTTTCATTTTACTCCTCCCATTCAATACTCTGTTTCAATCAGTGGAAGGAATTAGAGATGATAAAGCTAGCTGTTGCTGTTAACAAAAGCATTTTCTTAAAACTCCCTAAGAGCTCCAGCAGAGAAAATAATAAAAATTCACTTGCTGTTCATGTTTCCAGGGTGTTCATGCCTTGGAGATGCACCAAGATGGTGGAATAAGAAGATCTAAGGGAGGGTGTATGCTTCTGGGGCTGTGATGAGGAGTATGAAGAACTATTCACAAAAATATAAAACAAAATAGAACGAAGCCAACCAACACTTCCCTAAAGACCACTTTTGCTGCTCTCCCTTCCTGCAGCACTGCCTTGAACCTGACACCCCCATCCTTCCCTGTGCTGATTTCTGTTACTAATTTCTCTTGCTGCAACAAGTGTTAAATCCCAGCTGCTAAGCAGCAGGTCTGGGCTGTGTTTCAACCCCCCCCCCTCTTTCCCGGGAGCTGTTGACGTGCCTGTGCTTGCACCCTTCGTGCTGTGTCCTCCATCCTGACACAGCTTTTTCCTTTCCTCTCCTTTTCTCACTTTTGAAGGGTTCAGGCTGGGGGTGTGATGTGTGTGGTGGGGTTTTGTTATGGATATATCTGCCTTGACAATGTTCCTTGAAAGGTGTCCCAACCTGAACAGAGCAGAAGACTTGTGGAATATTTGAATTGCTGACTAGTTCAATGGTCTCCTGGGTAATGGGGCACAGGGGCAAATGTTGCTACTGGCAGACACTGGAGTTGGAAGGTCTCTTCACTGCAGAAGGTACCCCATAATTCCTCAGTTGTGGTGAGGCCAGCCCAGCCAGCCAGAAGGGTCCTCTGGGCCCGCTGTATTTTGTTTGGGTCCTAAAACTGCTTTAAGTGAATTCAAACTTCCTTTCTCCTCTTTGATCCAGCCCTCTCCCTGGGTTTCTTCCATGCGTGATGTGCTGGAGTCAAAGAGATGTGCGAGCACCTCCAGGCATGGATGGTGTGTGGAGTAGAACATCCCATTTCTGTGTGTGGGGCTGCTGTGGGGTGCCATGCTGAGCGCACGGGGGCCACGTCGCCTGGCTCCCCTTGTGCAGCAGCTGCAGGCAGGCGGTGAGCAAGCCATGCCTGCAGGCTTTGCGAGGTGAGCAACTGGCTTTGTGCTTCCCTGCGGGCTGCTCCGATCCGTGTCTGTCCCTGCTTGTTTGTGCCACCGCCTGGGCCCCAGGGATGGGGAGGGCAGGATCCCCTGTGCTGCTGCAGGCCCTGGCGCTGGAGCTCTCCACATCCCCGCTTGGTGCAGGCGAGAGCATGCATGTGTTTTATGAGGCCGAGTTCACTGTGCCTGCTCTTTGTCTCTCCCCCACTCCCTAAAATTTCCAAATCTTACTTTTTGTTTAAATCCTCGTCATACGAATGCACACTTCATGCATCCAGAGCATCTGATTGCAGTCAAACTGCAGATCTTTCCCCCTTACAGGGGACATATCACCTCCACAGTGTTCTGTGCCATATTAACTCTGTTGGGAGGGCATCTGGGCAGTAACATGCAAACATGGTCCTTGTTTGGCTCTTGCACTCAGTAAAGACTTCTCTTTCTTGTTTTAAAGCAATACGCTGGCTGTCC
Organism: Rhipidura dahli; assembly: GCA_013399225.1. NCBI lineage: Eukaryota > Metazoa > Chordata > Aves > Passeriformes > Rhipiduridae > Rhipidura > Rhipidura dahli. The sequence goes on along the minus strand of VXAC01006717.1, from coordinate 946,665 downwards.
CATTTTGAGCCTGGCTTTCTTCCAAACGAGCCTGTGTGTGGGCACGTGTGGATTATCTTTGTCTCTATGGCTACCCTGAAAACTTTTGAACCGGAAAATTCAGTGGAGGGATTGAGCTCTAAGATACTGGTTTCCTATGGCTTTTATGGAAATAGTTGCTGGGTGGTAGGACTGTACCTTGTTCATGTCTCCTTAGGGGTTGTAGGAGAAACTCAGCCAGTATTGGACATCAGAGAACCAACAATGTACGCACAAGCACACCCTCAGGAAAGAGATATAAAACTCCTTAAAATCAAGCTGTGTTAGTTCTGTCACTCAAGTGTATTAATATTAATTAGGTCATTTTACTAATTACCTTTTCATGTATGTAAGGGGCAATTGATAGCTCGCTGATGGGTACCAGCTGGAAACTGTACAGCATGAGAAACAGACCTTGAGAGTCACGTGTGGGCAAGAGGGGGTTGATTATCACTTCCAAGAACTCTTTTTTGCTAGGGCTTTAAATCATTTTGTCAATTCCCGATGTTTCATGTGGGATGGAGAAGTGCTGTCTCTGTTGAGGGTTAAATATGTGCATTTTAAGAGAGAATTAGTGCATGTAAGCTATTCACTGGTGCGTGCTTGCTAAGAGCTGCTGTCAACATTTTGAGACGATAACAAGTAACAGCACTTACAAATATCATCATCATCATCCTTATGTTTTGTCTCTTTTCAGGCACCTCCCCAGTTGGGGATTTAAAGACGTTTCTAATTAGTCACTGTTTCAGGTTCTGGGAGATGAGAGTTGCTGAGCTCCATTGCAGAGTCCGTATTCTGTCTCTCCCTGGATCTTACTCTGGGATGAGCATTGTCTCAGCTCCCCTCATGAAGGTCACATACTCTACAGTGAGGGTGAGGAGATGAAGCAGGGGACAGGAAGGGGAACTTTGTGTTTGATGTTTCCCATGGGCTTTAGGTCTCTTAGAAGGGAGATGATCACTAAGGACTTACTGACTTTTGCACCACGAGCTGGATGTGCCAAGTGCTTTTTCTTTCTTTTCCTTGTCCATCTGGAGTGGCACACAGATAGTGCCTGGCACCAGTAGGTTTTCCAGCCCAGCTGTGACTCTGGGTTTCCATGCTAGGCTGGACAAGATTTGGTGGTAAGCAAATGTGTAGTCACTTGTCAGTCTCTCTAGACTGACTGTGGGAGTCAGGTCCTATGGGTGATTTTTCCAGTGTGTTTTTCTAAACATGAGTGGTGACATTTCCCACGTTTCAGTCATTTCATGTCTGGTATAATGGTCTTTGGAGCCATTTAAACTATTTGTTACTCATTAAATGAAAATTGGCAGAGATGCTTTTAATTTCTGCACTTAAAATACTACAAATTTGGAAAACCAAATGGAAATAATTAATCCATGCCAGTCCCCTGAACAGACAACCTCCTTGGTTCTGCTCCCTGGAGAACCTTCCCGTCTATTGTCATGTTGAGCAGAAGAAATGTTAAAACTGGCCTCATCCTCCCCCAGTTCAGGAGTATTTTGGTCAAAATCTTGCTGTTTCAAGGCAATTGTTCCTTTCTGGCTTGTCAAACCTTTTCTTTCCTATTCTTTGCAACCTCCTGAAAGCTACTGCTAACACCCCTGCTGATGGCAGGCTGATGTCTGTCAGACTTTCCTGATTCCTTCCTCAGCTCCCTGAGCCCAGTTCCCTTTCTCCAAGTGTTTCTTGAAAATACAGCACAACAAAACCCTCAAGTTCAGACTAAGCTGCCACAGAAAATGCTGTAGTCTCCAGAGGTTCCAGGTGGGAATCCTGATGGTGGAATGGGTTTGAACTACTGGCTTTTTTTTCTATCAGAGCATAAGGAAGGACAGGGTCACAAGTTAATGTTGCTCTCAGAAGAGACAATGAAGACTTGGTCTGAGATAGGGAAACAAAGAGGGGGAAGCGTGTCCTTCCCTGAAACAAGAGCTGCTGTTGCTCAAAGCAAGGAGTGAAATAACATTAAATATAATTGATGATGTAGCATAAGTGGTGGAGACAAGGCAAAGAGGTAGCTGCCTCTGGACATCTGCACATGAACAAACAGCTGTTTTGGGAAGAAATTAATTTGCCCTGGGAAGAAACTACTCTGGATGGGAACTGGTTAGGGCAGGTTTACTTCTGCACAAGGTTGCATCATGTAGCCTTTTTTCCCTCCCCTTAGGCCATCTGGGGATTTCCTGGCTGATCCTGCTCATGCTGCTTTCTCTGGGTGCTTGAGAGATCTCTCATAGGTGCTTGTGAACAGCTGTGGGGGACGAGCATCGGGCTGGCCTAGCTCATTACAGGAAAATGGGTTCAGAGCAACTAAGGTGATCTGAGGGCATTAACTAGTGGAAGAGGAGGGCAAGATTTTTCCTTTTCATCGCAGCAGCCTTCTGAAGGCATGCTGGGATCTGGGGAGATAGGTAAATGGCAGCTGTATTCATGGAAGCACTGAAATAAAATTCTCACTGCTCTTGGCCAGAATTCTTTGCCCTGCTGTGTTGCCTCAGCAAGGCACACTCATCTTCCAGTTATTAGTCATTTGCTTGTTATTTCATTTTGTGGAGATTATAACCAGCTGAGGCGTAACGTGAGTGACCAGGCTGCAGTCTTAAACCTCTGTATTGTCCCTTTGTCTTTGCTTTGTCTTCCTTCCAAAACCCATGGCCATCCAGACCATACAATGGAGAGCAGGCCAGAGCATTCCTTAGGGTGGGAGGAGCTGACAGTTTGGATTTTTGCAAGTCAAGTTGCCCAACACTGGAGTTATGTTATTCAGTGTGGAAAAAAACAAAGGCTAAGCATTGTTATGGTGCAGTGTTGATTTCAGAGAACTTATAAACTGTGATGAATTTATGGAGAGCAAAGGCTCAGGGCTGGAGGACTTCATCATGTGGCTGGTTATTTCAGGCCTCAGGAGGTTCAGCAAGAGCAGGTGGATTTGAGGGAGTTCAGCTTCAGGACTTGAACCTGAAGATCTCTATTACCTAATCCAGTCATGAAGCAGTTAGGTTAGGGGTGCTCACCCTTTCCCTTAGAGCCTGACTGCTGTTCTTTGATTAAAAAGTTTTTAGGATACAAGATTATCTCTAAACTACTCTGTTGGGCAAATTGGGACTCTGTTGTCCTGGAGGAACCTCAGGCCAACACATTGATTTTAAGTGATAACAGAAGCATTTGATCAAATGGCTCAGGTGAAGAGTTAGATTTATCACTTCGAGGAGTCTGACCTGTGCTCCCATTGTCTTATAGTTCTTTCAGGACCAAATCTTGGTCCTTCTGAAGCTGTTCACTGACTGGGAGCAGCATTCTCCCTTTGAATAAATAGCTTACTACCGCCTGATGTTTCTCAAGGGCAAGTTGGAGACTACTGTTGCTTTTTACGTGCCTAGGCTCACGTGTGTTTTGGCACGTACACCTCTTTGATATGAAAAATGACTGGGTTGAGAAAATGCAAATCACTTCTGCAAAACTGCTGATTCTTGTTGTATGAAGGAGGAAGGGAAAAAAAAAGATGCACCCAAATCTTTTCTGAAATTCCCAAGTTAGAGGAGTGTCCAACCTCTGCCAGGCTTGGTAATCACAGTGCTTGGTGCCAAGCAAGAATAGGAATTTTTCAGCCGGTAAGAAGGTAACAGTGAGGTGAATTGTGTTTGGTGCTGTGGGAGAACATCTGTGTTCCCTTGCTGTGTGGTTCAGAGTGGGGGCCATGTTAGGTTAAGCATTCAGAGGCAGTTGTCTGTATCTCCTGGGTTTCTGCACGGGGTCAGTTTTGCTCAATCTGCATAGCCTGAGGAAAAAAATCAAGTCAAATGCACAGCTCAAGATTATTGTCTGGGGTTGTCTTAGTTTGGGCAGCTGCAGTGCATGAGGTTTTTTGTGAAGAGGCAATTTTTGGAGCAAGGCAGGTGAGGTAATTACCACAATCCTTTTTTTGGATTTTGCTAAACGCCTCCAGGCTTTGCAGGGCTGAAGAGAAAAAGAAATCGGGACTTTTCCCCCAGTCTCCTGTCCATTTTTACTTTAACCTGTATGTTCAGTGATAATATAATGACAAAATAAAGGGGACTTATTTATGCAGTACTAAAAGTACAGTCAGTGTCAGAGCAAGGGACTTGAACCTAAATATCTATTTTAGCTAAATGGCCGTCCTTGCCATAGTTACAAGGATTTTTTTCTGTCTGCTGGCTTGATGCTAACAGACATTCTGTCAAGGATGGGATTTTTATGGTCCCTTTTTATAGATGGGTACTGCTGGACACAGTGATAAAATTACTTCCTTAAGGTCTCTTAAGGATCGAGAAGCAGGGTAGGAGGGCTCAGATCCAATTCTCTTGAATCCTAGTTCACGAACTTGGCTCTGAGACTGTTTATGGGACCTTCCTGGTGTCAGGATTGACTCCCCTGAAGTCAGCTGTATTGTACCACCATAAATTACCTTAAGCAGATTATGGCCAAGGCCACATTAGTTGCTTTCAAGGACTTTACTGTAAAACAGAGCACACAAAAATTGGAGTGGGATCAGGAACAAAGAAAGTACTGAAAACAGAACTCTTTGGTCCCACAGTCAGTAACAGAATGGGCACTGAGACTTTCTTAGTCTACCAGAATCCATTTTTGTCTTAGTCTAATTCATCCTCTTTCATTTGCATTTCCCCTTTTTTTGGCTAACATTGGTTTTGATGAAGAAATGTGCCAGAGCCTGTGACATCCATGACAAGTCCATTCACAGTCCCTCATGTTGAGCCAACACTACTGACTCCATCTCAGACAGACCAAAGATGAGGCCACAATTAGCAAAGACTTAAATGTTCTGCAGTGGCAGGTTTTTGTGGGGGTGTTTCTCTGTGATGGTGTATTTTATTTTATTTGATAGTATCCTCAGAAAGGAGGAAGGTCTGGGTGGCTGTGATCAGAAGTCAAGGACCCAGAATTGGTGATACAGAAGCACTGGCATGCAGTCTGTATGGACTGGTAGTGGTGCTGTCCCAGCTACAGTAGTATAAAGAGGAGAAAGGCAACCTTTGTGGAGGAGGTGGAGTTAAAAATTAGGGAAATTAAGAAAGTGAAGGAAATTCTATGGGGTGGCAGGGGTTGTGTGGATAAAGGTCTCTGTAGTGTTATTGGAAAGATAAAAGTATCCAAAATAATATTGCTGCGGAAACTTAGGAATGTATCCTAATATCTAGGAATACACATTAGCAAACACATTTTATTAATAAGGTAAAACGTAGATATGCCTGGATGTGATAGCCCAGACTTTTTCATTACATAGAGCACCAGTAAGTGGAGGTGCTATTTTAGGTTTTGTTTTGGTAACTAGTGTTGATGTTAAGAGGGCCTGATTGTACAGAGGAATCTTGGACCTAGTACTCATAAAATGGATTCCTTTTAAATTAAATGGAAGCCTAAACAAAAGTAGATCTGGAACTACGATACTTGTCTTTGAAAGGGCAAACTTTGAAAAATGAAAAAACCTGGTGGGTGAAGTCATCTGGGCAGAGAATCGTGAATGCAGAGGATACAGAGCCTCTAATTCAGAGGTGCAAAAACTGTGTGGAGCAGGGGTCCTAAGAAGAGGAGGAAAACAGGACAGGAAAGGGCTCCTTGCTGAAGCTGGTAAATAGCCACCTTAAAAAGGATAGTTGGGATTTAACAGAGAGTCTGTAAGGAATGGAAAAAAAGACTAATTGGCAAAAAAGCAATGTCTTAGAGGTCAGGAAGGGTAGGGATAAAATGAGAATTGCCAAAAGTCATGCTGCGTTAGGCCTGGCAAAAGAAATTAAAACAAATAGCAACAGGTTTCTCAGCTACATAAATAAAATTAGACTTGAAGTTGCTGTGCAGCAAGGACCAACTGGAAGATCAAAGATGATGTAGGTATGGATCCAGTATTAACCAAATTTTGCTTCAGTGTTCAGTACAGTTGGTGGGGTGAGGACATAGAATTGGAAACTGAGGGGAGGAACAAAAAGAATCAAAGAATCAAATGGATTGAAACCAGTCAGAGGGTAGGAGCACCAGCCCTGGTGGAAACTGTAGGTGTGAAGATGTTGAATACTTGTGATTGCACTGTTAGGCTCATTGCTATGAAGAGAGAAAGCCCAGAACTCTTAGGGTAAATGATGTGGATGGTTGAGAGGGTCAGGAGTGGGATAAAACTGAATAGCACTGAGTGCTGGGATGGGCAGTGAAAGACCAGGCTGGAGAATTTGATGAATGGGACTTTTGCTAGTGAAACCTGCCAGTGGACAGCTAAGACCTGCGCGTGTTAATTGATCCCAGGGTGAGGGGGGACTTCCATCCTGCTTTGCAAAAACCACCCAGGCTCACTCTGTGTCCAGAGAGAAGTGTTCCACGGGGAAGGAAGCGTTAACCCCTCAGAAAGCAGCTGGCAAGCCCTCAGCAGCAGTCATGAGCCTGAAAAAATGGATGTAGGCAGGCACAGGTGCAGGGAAGAGCTCCAGGGGAGTGGGAGCTTCTGCCATGGAGAGGGCTTGGCAGGGGAGAGCTTGGCTGCTTTGACGAGTTACAGGAGGAAAACAAAGACAGGGAGGGGAAAGAGCACTGTGAGCAAGAAAAGAGTGTGTTGGCATGAGGACATTATACCATAACTCAGCCCTAATAATACCCTGTCTAGAAAATATGGCATCTTCTGCTGGCTGGGGCACTGTCCTTCTAGGATGACATCTCCAGGTGATAGCTCAAGGGCAGAGCAGATACTTTCCTGCTCCCAAGGAGGCTGCCGTGATGTGGCTGATAAGAGTCTCATGTCCAGTGGCTCAGGAGGCCCTTGCACGAATCCCAGGGAGGATTTAATTTTTTCCTTAAAAGAAGATTTTTCTAAAATGTTTCAGTTCTCCTTATGAGCCAGCAGGTTTTGTCAACACACAGGGAAACATAGTGCTAACCCTGCCATGCTAATGCTCCTTCAGCTTGGCAGAAGGCAGGTTTTGTCATGGGAGAGTGATTGTTAAAGATCAGTGTGACCAAATGATGATCAAGACCAAATTCAAAACAAAATTGTGCTCTCAAGAGTTTGGGGTTTCATTCACAGTACAGTTGGATTGAGGCTAAAGCAGTATTCCTGTTTCACAATAAGTTTTACTGTAGTGAGTTTTCAAAGGGAATGGAGAGATGGTTTTGCTGTTGTTGTTAATACTGCTTTTTAGGTGTGGGTCCCTCATTTGCCTGTTTTTTAAATTGATTTTATTTTTATTTGTAGCAAACCAAGTGTCATGACATTCTCTGACCTAAAGAGAGTTTTCATCTATTTATTTATTTACTGAGATTTTATTGCTCAGCATTTAAGAGTAGCAGAAGTGTCTTATGTGTTTATTTTCTTTAGGCTCTAGAGTTTACTCTGCAGCCAAGCCAAATTACTCCAGCTTTGGGGAGAGCTGAAATGAGGAAATCTGTACTTTGTGACCTTAAACTTTAAATGAAAGGGGACTTGGCAAATGGAGCAAGTGATGGACAGTGAATACTTGCAAGAGGTAAATGGGGGAAGGCTTTAAAACAAAGCCTTTGTACAATGCCAATGACTAGATAATGTGGTAAAGTTGGGAACAGAGACAGAGAATCGTTTGCTCAAAAGAAGGTATCAGGTATGTTGTCTGAGGCCAAGAGCCCTGACAAAACAGGGAAAAGGATAGCTGGCATTTCTGATACTTTAATTGCAAATGAAACAAAAGCTGGTAGGGGAGAAACTGAGAAGTGTCACATGCCTTTAAGGCCTCCAGTATTCCCCAGCTTACAGTGCGCCTTTCTAGACTGATTTATTCCTGTGACTCAGGGAGGGCTGGATTTTAAGCATTTGCTTCTCTCCACCTCCAAGCTCCCCCAGCATGGCTGTGCTGCCTTTGGGGCAAAGGAGCAAGATGCACTTCAGACTATTTATGGCTCATTCTACAGTTTCATTCTGGGAACATGCTAGGGAGGCTGATGGCTGTTTTGATGCTAAATATTCATCAGAATATTTCTGCCATTTTCCAAGGTAATTTGTCTGGATGGCTTCTCCGATAACTTCTCACATTTTCCACCACCTGATGCTCTATTAAGAGTTTTTTCCTTTGTCCATCTCTGGGGCTGTTTCATTGTATGGATGCTGCTCTGTTTTCTGTCCAGTTTAAGGATTTATGTTGACCTTGTTGTTTGTGGCAACTGATTGAGGCTACTTTTTTTAGGAATCAACATCTGGAGACCTCCATCCCAGCTCCACTGCAGTAGGTGTGATCTGAGCACTGCCCTTTTCTTTGGTGGAGGTTCTTGGTTAAAGGATCATTCCATATGGTGTCAGGTCACCTCTTAGGACATCCATCTCTTATGCTCCCAGGTTAATTTTCCCCATCTTTACAGCCAGAAGGACAATGTCCCATTCTCAGGCCTGCTTCCTTGTCCATTTCAGACCACAGATTTTTGCTGTGTAAACAGCTGTTTTGACTACAAAAAGCATTCGGACTTGGCTTTAAAATCACTCATGGCATGATACACTATCACAACCCTTTTGTAAACTATACCAGTGCCTAATTATTTGGATTGTCCATGTTCGTCTAATCCAGTAGTTTTCATCTCAGTAAAAGTTGCATATTTATAAGAGTTGTTAATTCCTTTTGGTCTTCCTAGACTTAAGTATAGGTGTAGTCAAATTTTCCCTGGTTGCTCTTTTTCCCTTGTGGTATCTTACCTGACCAATCTGTCCTACTTTCTTCTGTGGTGCTCCATTATATATTTTAGGAACAAGAGAGATGCTTGTGTGGAATTATCTCCACAGGTTTTATTCACTTTTGGTTTTCATTATTGATAAGCAGTTTCCATTCTCCTCTTCTCTTACACCTCCTTAATAATACATATTTATGTTGCCCCATAAATTTACTTAGTATTCTGCAGATCTCAAAAGAGGCTAAGTCTTGTCCCACCAATTTCTGGTCTTTTCATGCATCTGCCATGCTGCTGTGGGGGCACTGGGAGCAGAGGTGATACAGCTTTGCAGGGAAGGACCCATATAGTGCAGAAGCTGGGTGTATTTTGCTCCTTTGGAGCTCAGTGGGAGTGGAAGACCTTCCTAATTCCCTTTCAAAGAGGGGAGGACATAGCAGCTGGTGATCTTACACATGGAGAGAGAGTGGAAGTGCCCTGAAACTGGACATGCTCATTGTACCTTCTCTGGTCCTGTAACAAAGCCTATCTTTGAATGCCAAATTGGCATTACCCACCCTGTGAGGTGTTAAATGCCACCAGTAACTCTCCCCTGCTGACTACAAACCCTTCCCTCCAGCATTACCTGTTTGCTGCTTCTCCAGGCACTCTTTCTAAGTGATGTAGGAGGAAGTACTAGGGAAATGAGTTGTTAACTCAGCTCTTGCAGCATTAGGGATGTCTCTGGAGGAACTTGATGATAAAGAGATCTGTAGCTGTGTAGGGATCAGCCAAATGAAGCTGGCAGAAATGAGATCAGCCCAAGGATTTTCTTACCCTGGTGTTCAGTAGGAAGACTCAAATGTAAATATGATGATTGCAAGCACATGTGGCTGTGGCTGTCCATCTTGAGACCTGTTCAGTGAAAACTGGTTTTATCTGTTTGCCAAGAGCAACATGCTTTTCCTTTTAACCCTCAGGAAGCCTTTCAGCTTTAGTCTGGCTGACAACATCGTGGTTTATTTAGGAAGGCAAAGCATGGTGAGGCTGAGGGAGTGGTGTGACAGGCCACAGCTGGGCTTTGTGAGAGACAGGGATGGGGCAAGGGAGAAAACAATTAGGAAAAGGCAAGTGTTCTGGTGCAGAGTTTTAGAGTGGGACTTGTAATGTTCATTGGTAAATAGCTGGTTAATCAATGCCAGATTGTCTCTTGGAAGTCCTCTTAATTACTTCAGCCTGTGCCAGACACTGATATCCTTGAAACCTGAAAAATCCCATTAGAAGGTGCTTTCATTGGTCCTTGGCCAACATCTTTTGCTGTGTGACAAGAACGAGTACTGATGGGCTGGGGCCGTCGGGGCAGCACTGGGGGTGGCACTGGAGGGATCTGTCTCTGTGTCAGGGTACCCTGTGCAGCTCGTGAGGGGCTTGCAGCGAGTTCCTTGCTCTAGGGTGGTGTCCCAGCTCTCCAGTTAGACAGGCAGCAGTAAGAACTGCTGCTGCTGTTTTCCATGTGCTTTGGCTTTGTTCCTGTGCCCTCAGCTCATGCCAAGACCTTCTGTAGTTGTGAAAAGGCCGGGCATTTTTCTTTCTCTTTAAAGAAGAGGTGTCCTGGCTCCCAGCCCCTCACCAGGGCTGTGGTTGATTTTGGAGGCATGTATGGCACACAGCAGGTGCACTTAGCATTCTGAAGGTCACCCCTTGGCTAAGGGGTCTTCAAAACCTGTCTCAGTGGGGTATAAAGGCCAGCACTGTGGTGTTTAGGTCTTTCTGCTGACTTGTTCCTGTGGGCTGAGGGAAAGCTATGAAGCAGGAACAAGAAGATCACTATTTTTCAGTTTCATTTGGCATTCCATGAAAAGATCATGCAGAGCACAGAACTAAACCATGAAGGTTGCTGCTGTAAGAAGTTGGAAATGGCCTTTATATAAATGGCATCTAAAAGGAAGTATAGAAATTCACAGAAATATGGCTAGCTAAGAAACGTGATGATCTGTATGCAGCCTCTGGTTTGGAAAGTCCCTGTGTCATTGGTTTCCAGAAGCGGAGGAGATGATCAGTCATTACAGTCACAGAGGAGCAGCTCATTCCCTGATTGCTCCCTGTTTCCCTGGGAAGCAGTGCTGCAGAAGCCATCTGCTGTCCCGTCTCTCTGTCTTGGTCAAAGCGGGGTCAGTGTGGGGTGCACAGCAGTACCTAAATTCTCTGCCTTCTCTAACTTTGGAAGATGGGGAGTCCTTTTGAGGATAACTTGGTGTTGCCACAGGTAGAGTCCTGCTGGGTTCAACTGTAAGGCCTAAAGAGGGATTTTTTCATAGGAAAGATGTCTTTGCTTTGTGCATACAAGCTGTGTTGGAGGAAGAGAGAAGGGCAGGGAGAGGTTTAGATATTGTAATTTACTCACTGCCTTCCTCCCAAGGAATCCAGACGAGTTTGTTAAAGACAGGTTTGTTTCCTCACTGGTGAAAGAAGAGTGCCTGGACATCCATTACCAGTTTGGGATAGGAAGTGCAGAGTTTAATTACATTTTGACTCTCTTTCACTTCACTATTCGGATATTTATTTTCCTGGGCTTGAAGTCTTGTTGGATTGGGACAGGAAGGAGCAGGGGAGCTCATTTGGCTGCTGCTAGTACGCCTTGCTTTCTGCTCACTTTGAGGGTGGCTTTTGGGCTTAGACATCTGAGAAAAGATACCAGGCAGCAGGGATAAAGGATGGTTGGACTCAGCACTGCAGCGTGAAATCAAACTGGAACACAGCATTGGGAGAGCTGACAGTGCTTCAGATATCTTATTCACATAGGAGGGGACAGGCAGATGCCTCTTCCATTAGAAGAGTTGAAAGCCAGAGTTCACAAGATGTGACAGTAACTGAACAGGATTCTCTTGTACGTGGGGGGCAGGAGAACAAGGAGCTGATGGTCAGGGCAGGACACTTGAGGAGATGGCTGGTGGGGGTGGGGAGTGTACCTGATGGGCATGAAAAACAAATGGTTGTGTAACTGAGGAGCTTCCTTCTGGGTGCCTGAAACAGATTGGGGGGATTGCTGCATCACAGCCATGACATGTGGTGTGATGAAGCATCATCTCATCCAGCCACTTACCCTGAAGCTGCAACGGTCCTGATTTCAGCAGGTCATCCTGCTTTTAGCAGGTATAGAGCTCCTGAGCTGCTTGTGTGGGTTGCTTTCTGTGTTAGAATTAAGCAGCATAATGTATTTGTGTGCATTTGGTGCTCCATGACAGTCAGGTGGCCTGCTGAGCAGTCTCAGCCTCAGTCTGCAGTGAGACAAATACTGTCTGGGATACTGCCCATCCCATATCATGGCCTGAGAGCTGTGGAAGGACGCTGGGCATGGGCATGTGAGGATGCTACAGGCCAGCGAAGGTGCCCTAACTCCTTGCCACAGGAGGCACCAGTCCTGTTCTCCCAGTGGCTGCGAAGTACTTGGGGTGGCTTAGTGGGAAAACAGCCAATTTTACACCCAGTGCTCCTCTGTGTTCCCAGCTAATGTGTGCCTGGCTTCTGGTTTCACAGGGAAACAGGCATCTTCCAGCATAGGAGCTGGCAAAGGGCATTTCAGGTAACCTCTCCTCAGTCTGGGGGCACGAAGGACCCTTGTACTTTCTGGAATGGATTCAAGTACTGCATGCATCGAACGCAGGCTTCCTGAGCTGGGCTTTTCTGTTGTTCAGGCCACCTGGAAGGATGTGCCAGAGGAGTCTTGCAGCATGATTATTTGTGAGCTGTAGCTGGCACTAGCACAGCCTGCAATGGGTGGATGGAGGGGAACATGGGGGCTGTGTTTTGATTCTGCTTTTCCTGTTTGTTGTAACTTGGCAGAGGCAAAGTTTCAGAGACTGAAGGAGCAGCAAGATCCTTTTTCTTTTCTTGTCTTCACTTGTATTACACCACCTTCTGCCACTAACTGACTTTTTGCTGGGGAAACAGAGTGGGAAGGGAGGATTGGTGGAGTTGAGGTCTGCAGCTTTGAAGCACACAAACCAGAGTATTTAGGATGGGGTTTATTGTCTAGAGAGGAGACTTTCCTAAAAGCAGCCCCGGAGATTGTGACCAGCTGTCACAGTGGCTTTTGTTCCTGCTTCAGGTAGGATTTCAGTGGAAAAAAAATTTAAAAAGGAAGAATGAAAAAAGAAGCAAACTTCAACCACACAAAACCCTGTCCCCAAGGCCTGTTCAGAAAATGGAGATAAAGCAGCAATAAAGTCAAGCGCTCAATTAAGCCAGATGTATGTGCTTTAAAGCACTAACAGATGTGGCAACAGTGGCTCTAATGAAGTGGAGCTTTATGGACCGAGTGTGGTGGAGGTGGGTGTGGGTGCGGGTGCCCATTGCTTCCTGACGGGGAATAGTGCAGCAGTGCTTTTGTTCTGGGGACTTTATTCTGGGGGTATGTAGCTTCTGGGGGCTGTTGTTCCCCACTGTCTCCTTGGCTCCTGCCCCCTTGCCTCTGGGATGGCTGTGGTTACAGTGCTTTCCAGTTGTGGCGGTCTTCATAATAGCAGTGCGAGTTACAGCACTCCAGGGCAATTCACCTACTGACAGCCTCCCACCTTAGGGCTCCTGGGAGGATTTAGTGCCCTTCTTGATGAGCTCCTTCCCCAGACCCTATGCTTGGGGTTTACATGCCCTTAAAAGACTGCTGCATTTTGCTTGAAAATTTGGGGGTTCCAAAATACGATAGATGAAGACCAGGTAAAACCTGTTGCATGCTGTACAACACCAGGAGAGTACAGTGTGAGCTGTGCTTGCTGCAGAGCAGCTGGCTGGGCTCTGGCTGGGGAGGCTTACCCATGCCAGGCTTACACCATAGTCAGGGTTGGTTTGGAGAAGGATGTAAGCACCCGTATGCCACAGGCCAGCTTATTGCATATGGCATTTTGGGTGAACTCTGTGAGAATGCCAGTTCTTCTTGAAGCCAGGGGGTTCCCTGCATTTCCTTGCAGAAGCTCAGTGTTTCACTATTTGGATTGTTTACAAAGGCAGGGTGGTTTTCTCTAACTTGGGGACCATCCCACCTGATGTATCAGCAGATCCCACTTTTCAAGGGCTCTTTGCCGCATGCCTGGATCTCTTCCAAGGCTTTAAGTAGTACCCAGATTGTCCCACCAAGAAGGGGGTGCTTGTAGATCAGGTGTAAAGCAAACACACCAGGGTGCTTGGTGCTGAGCGTGCTGGCTGGCTGTACACAAAATGCTTTCTGGAGCTCTTTGAAAGGAAAGCTGACTGATGTGCATCCCAGCTTCCTTTCCAGTGGTTCAGCTGGCTTATCACATTTGTCTACATCACTCTTATTTTGTGGTGGTCTTTTTCTTAAGCTTTGCAATGCCTCCATCCTCCTTGGGAATGCAGCTACTGATGTTCCCCTGTCTTTTTTTCCTTCCTCTACCACAGTTTTATTGCTCTCTCTTCCTGCCTTTTTCTCAGCAGGAGTCTGCAAACTCCTGAGGTTTGAATTTGGGCAACTTCATGGGTGGCCCAAAATAAAGAGTCATTTTCAAACAAAATGAGATCCACCCCTTTTTTTTTCTATAAAGGCAAGAGACCAAAGCAATGGCATGAGAGTGAAGCAGCAGGCTGCCTGGCACTGCTTCCCTCCCACCTGTGGGGAGGAAACTTCCCCTTCTGAAGGCCAAGTGGCATGGATGTGGCCATGCTGTAGGCTCTGGAGGTTGGAAGTCACTGAGGGACTGTAAAGGTAACTTACATTACTTGCATATGCATGGCCCTTGTATGCCACAAAACAGTTACTACAGATCAAATTGCTGCCTTCTGGTAGAGTGTCCATGAGTTTGAACCTTTCATTGTGTTCCTGCATGTGTGCATGTGCCAGTCAGCCGTGGGATGAATCTGCAAAGTCTTAATTTTGTCAAAGCTCCTGGTTATTTCAGTAGCAGTGTTGTACCAGTGAAGACTTCATGCTTAGAGACTTGCAGTTGCCTTGTTTCACTAAATGCACATACTAAGATAAATAGTAAATGTGCATAACAAATACAAATGCAAGACCCAGTTCAGTCCCCCCTCATGGAGTACTTGAACACAAAGGTTCAAATTTAGCTCTGCCTCTAGTTGGGAGAAGGGTGAAACAAGAGTTAAAGAAATCGAGCAAAGTGACTGCAAAACTGAGTGTAGTATTGCCCCAAGAAGAGATGAACAAAGAGTTTTGACATAACCTGAAACAACTGCAATGTCGCTTAGCTTGGATGCCAAATGAGGGAAAAGCACTATCTGGTAATAGCTCACTTGTGGCTTAAATGTGGGATATAGCAACTAAGTAATAGCCTTCATGAGAAGGGCAGGATAATGACTGTGAGTGCTGGAGGCAGCTGGAAGATGCTGGTGGGCAAAAAAGACTCAACTAAATTGCAGCAGATACTCCCTCTTTCTACCTATGGTTCAGTGCTCTGGTTTTTTGGAGGCACCTGTGCTTTGTCCCTGGGGAATGCAGGTTTCTGGGAAAATTCAGGTTTCTTCTTTCTGGAAGATTTCTGGGTAATTCAAACACAGCAATTAAACCTAGAGGAAATTAAGAAGGTGGTTTTGTGGTTTGATTTTATTCTGGAAATTCATAGGAACCAAGGATTTAGGTGCTGGTCTTATACTAGAAGTTGGTGCAGGCTTTTTGGGGTGCCTGAAGACCACATGGATACATGTGAGTGACTGGGGAAGGAGAGCAGAGACTTGGACTGATAAGATTAATGGCTTGTTTCATTCAGGCAGAAGCCCCTAATGACTCAGTAGTAGCTGCTCTGGGGATTTTCCAGACAGGGTCAATGTCAAATCGGGAAGCTGCAGTGCAATTAATTTAAGCTTGGAAGTGTTTTCAAGTTAATTCATTTGGTTCTGCTGGGAAGGTTGGAGCTTTGCAGAGAGCTAATTGTAGAACTGTGTTGAAAAGGCTGAGATACGGTTCACTAACAAGGGGGAATGCTTTTATGGTGGCAGGGAGCTCGGCGAGCCTCACTCTGCAAAACCTTCCAAATGCGTTAAGGTCTTTCCCCTGAGCATGCTGCCTTCACAGATGCTGAGGTTAAGTACATGCACGAAAACACTGTCATCAGCCATAAGATGAGACAATGTGGCTCCTCAGCCTCAGCTTTTAGTTAAGTCCAGAGTGTCTCTGCTGTAGGTGTGCACTGGGGATGCACAGCAGCTCCGTGCTCAGGAGCAGTGGTGAGAGAAAAGCAGGACTGTAAGTGGAAGCTTGGTAAATGAAGCAATTTGAAGCAATCCCCTGCATTTTTGAGGGTCCTGAATAGCATTCTCACTTACCACTGTTGGCACACAGTGAACAGCTGTGCAGGAGGGAGCAGGATGTTGCAAACAGTACCTCCAGGCTCACTGCTGGCAGGAGGAGGGCTGGAGCAGACCTTTCCCCGCAGTGGTTTGTGCTCTGCTGGATGTGCACAGAGTGGACTGGTAATGTGTTACATGGCTCTTCAGTCAAATCATTTGGAAAGAAAGGTAACAAAACAAACCCCGCTATTTTGTCTCTCTTCAGCCTGGTTGCACATATTCATGAAATGGTGGAAACTTACTATTTTTGTGAATTGTGTTCCTGTTTGAGATGCAGTTGGCATTTGCTGACGTGTTTGTAGATATATCGGGAGGTGGAGGGGGAGGAGAACTAATAGAGAGACAGGCAGTCATACAAACACACGCACATGCAGAAACACATAGAGGCAGGCTGTGTAATTGCACAAGTCCTGTATCCTTGGGAAAGCAGTCTACAAACGTGGTTAAAAAAAAAAAGAAAATAAGACTGTTTGAAGTAAAACCCAGGGGAAGGGACATCTCGGTCCCTCTCCTTTCTTCATCTGACATCAGCTCCACATCAGTGTTGCTTCTCCCTCCGTGCTGGAGGGTTTTGCGTGCAGCGGTACACAGGTGAGCTACAGGGCACTGTGCGGTGGTAAGAGGTTTTCCTCTGCTCTGGACCTAGGTGGATTGAGGAGGGAAAGTTGGTCTCTCCAGCCACCACGAATAGGCAGGAAAAAGAGAGCAAAGCAGGCTGCTGGAAGCTGTGCTGCCCCGAGTCAGTGTCCCTGGCACTTTGGAGGAGCATAAAGCATTTCCTGTAGGATGCCTGAGTCAAAGGAAAGCACTGGGTGCCCCTTGGATCACCCCTCAGTGCCAGCTGCTCAGGACAGGGAGAGGAGCTTGCTAAGCAATCCCTGGCCAGAACATGCCGTTCTGTCCCCAGTCCTGCCTTCCCTGCTGGTAGAGATGGGCTGAAAAAATCTCATGGCATTAAAAAAGGTGTTTGCAGAGCCCTAGGGCTTTTGGCCCCAGGGGATCTCAGAGTGCTTTGTGGACAGCTTATCACAGAGGTAAAACAAGCTCTTGGAGACCAATGCAGGAATTTTCTGGCTGTGGTGTGCAATTCCTCACTGATACTGAGCAAGTTGGTGTGATGAAATAACCCTGGGAGTGCGGGCGGGCAGAGAGGGTCCCAGGGAGCTCTTCAGCAGATGGAGAGATGCTCTGAAGTGATTGGTGTCTCATGGTGGCCTGTGCTTCCAAGAGATTGGGATGACCCGTCTTCAGGCCAGTCCCCCCAAAAGCTGGGTGGCACAGACACCTCTGGGCTTTTAAGTCCTTTGCAAGCAAATTGACAGCTTAAACATGACATGTTCCCTGTGCAGGGCTGGATAAGGCTAAGCAGAACAGGCTGCTGGCTAAGGAGAGGGGACATGAAACAGTATGGGGAAGTCTCTCTACTTGAATCCAGAAGGGGTCATGCACAGTTTTTTCCCTCTTTTGGTCTGTCATTGGTGTTAAACCCAGTCTAGATGAAATACCTTTGGTTTCTGATCTGGTGATGGCCAGGAGGAGAGCTGGGAGTAATTCCTCTGTAATTGTCTTTTCTTCTGCCCCTCCCCTGAGCATCCATGGTTGCCCTCTGTGAGGGATGTTGTTCCAGGGCAGGTGATGCTTCTCTGATGTGTGCCCATCTCCCATTGCTCCCTATCCTACCACATTGCTCATGCTCTCTCTGTGGCATTTCCAGATGCACTTTTGTGCAAAGTGAAGAGTGAAACTTGTGTGAGTTCTGTGGTTTCATCTGCCTCTGGACAGCTGCATCCAGATTGGCTTGATGATGCTTCAGGACAGACCACATACCAGTGCTCCCACATTTTCCCTCTGCTGCCAGCTGAGTGTGGATGGATGCTGTGCCATGGCTCGGTGCTTTACAGGTTGGCACTGCGAATCAGCAAACCCTGGATCCTTTTTGGAGTAGGGTATGTGGGCCAGAGGTCCTGGGTGAGGGGTGGGTTTTGTTCTTGGCAGCTCCTGCTGTGAGGAAACTGCAATGCCAGGATAATTGTTGTTGGCAAAGTTTTTCTGAGGTTTCTGAGCTCCAGGTCATAACACACACCCTAGAGCTGTTGCACCTTTGCCCAGGGCTCTTCTAGAAGTACTTTGCAGACTGATGAGACAGAGGTCATTGGGGCTGTGGTTGGGGTTTGTCTGCTCCTTCCCTACCTTCCTATAAGTAATTCTTACACTGTTGTGGGCCGTTGTGCATATGACAGGTCAGGCTTAAAGGTTCTGTCTGCTCTCAGGCTGCACAGGACAAGTCCTGGCTTCCTGGCAGCCTGGGACAGGCACCTCTGCTCCTTAAAATAAAAAATGGCAAGTAAAAAGTCTTTTAAATTATACTGAAACGGTAGAACTTGCAGACACAAGAAGCTAAAAGAGTTGGAGGCAAAAACCCCCCAAACCTAGATAAGATGGATTACAGTGCTTAGGGTGAAAAGTCTCTCCATGGATGCTGCAATCCTGCAACTCCAAGTGTGCTCATTCCTGTGCATGGTGCAGTGCCAGGCCAGGTCTTGGGCTTCTGGATTTGCCCATATATTCCTTGCATGGCTTTGGGCAGCACTCTCAAATATTTCTGTGCCTTTTTTTTTCTTTACCCATGCACAACTCAGAATGAACACCTTTCTGTCTTCAGGGTAATTAATGAACTGCAAAGCCCTTAGATGTCTTCAGAAGAAAAGTGCTGGCCAACAGAGGCTGTGATTGCTGTGGGAGGGAGATGCCAGCCCCGTCCAGCCCAGGACACAGATGGGACCCCCAGTTAGTGAGGTTTCAGACAGGGTGTTGAAGGCCACTTGGGTGAAACTTTCTGTGGGTCTGGGACCTTAATCAGCATTTAAACACTGTACAAACACCCTGGGCAGATAAGCAAATTCATGTGAAACCCTCTGGGCAAGCTGTTGATGAAGGAAAGCAAGTGCAGAGAGAGCAGGACCAGCACTGGTGAGGGTGGCTGCAGTCCTTGGCATGGTGTGTACTCCCGTGATACAGCCTGGCCCTCCCATGCTAAGTGAGTGCTACTGGCTCCATCCCGTCCTGCAGCCCAGATACACTTCAAGGCTCTTCAAAGGGATAAAAATATATTTTTAACCTGAGGCAGCCGCCTTTTTATGTGTGGTACATTTTTTCTCGTAGCTCTGGAAGTGACAGGTTGTTTTTCAGCCCCTCTGTTTCTCAGCTGTCTTGGCAGAGGTGCCTAGAGGTCTCATACCAGATTCCCGAAAATTTTAGCACTGGAAACTGGTAGTTGCTTTTGAAAATGTTGGCAAGACGGTGCAGCTCCCTACAGACATTAACTGATGGCCATTTGAACAGGCTTTTTCCTCAGCCAAGTCCTTGCCCCATTGAAGCCAATGGGAATTTTCCTTGAAAAAGGCCATAAAGAAATCGCTTTCTTGGCAAGGAAAGAGGTGTTTCATGGACTCTGCATCAGTGTTCAGGAGAACTTCAGCTATCTGCTTAGATTCCTGCCACATTTGTCCCACCCTGTGCAAAGCTTTCTACCTTTTGATCCAAAATAACACAGGAGATGTTTTTCACATGCCATAGGAGAGAACTATAAAACAATTGTTCTGGAGTTTGGCACCACTCCCTTACAGATACATTCAGTGTGAATTGAAATTGGTCAGCAAAAAGGCGTTGGCCAGGATGACAGACAGATTAGGGCTGTGTATCCTTAGGCTATTGCATACCTGCCCATCCCATGCTGGTAGGGGTGGTAGGTGGCTTCATTAGTTCATGGACAGTCATAAACAAGCATGACTTGCAGCTTTTGAGCAGCATTAAAAAGCATTATCTGGTGTGGTATGCTCTGTGATCTCCTGACCTTGAGCCTTTATCGCTCCACTCTTGTTGCTCCCTTGCCCTTTTGCTCTTTCCAGTGTGGTCCATCACACCTGGTGCTCAGCCTCCTCCTGTGCATGCAGCTTGTCCTGAAAGAAACACTGGTGCTTTGCACATGGGGCCAACCTCTTCTGTCTCATCTCCCTTCCCCTGTGATGAAGCCACCCCTGGAAGCTCCAGGTCAGGATAGCTTCTCCTAAGAGCAGCACCAGATTTGGGAGAGGGAAAAGCTGTGATGGGGCTCTGGCACTAGCCCCAGGTGAACCAGTCCAGTTTGGCAGCAGGGTCAAAGACATGGCTCACCATGCCTCACTTGGCCTTGGAGAAGAGAGCTTACAGTCAATAGCAGCTAGACCTTCCTGGCCTCTAACCCAGTCTTGCTCCTGTTGTGGTGCCTGGGGAGCCAAGACCAATCTCTCCTGTCCCTGGGTGTGTTCATGCACATTGGCTTGCACACTGCAGTCCCATCGGTGATTTTCTTTGGGCTAATATTTATTGGCATTGGAAAGTGAGAAAAATGAACAAAAATATTATCAGAAGCAGGTTTTGTGAATGAATCAGCCGACAAGAGGCTTACCAGCTTGCCTGCATTTACTAGCACAGTGCTTATTTGGGCAGATGTCTGTATATTTTAGTTGGAGGCAGGAAGGAGTGAGAACGGATGGAGGAAGACATCACTTCCAGTTTGCTGCTTTTCTGTCTCTTTGTACCATCTTTTTTCTGAATGAAGCAGGGGACTTCAGTGTGTCTGAGAAGCTGCCCTGCTGCTGCTCTTGTTCTGCTGTTGTTGACAACTTGGGGGACACCAAGGAGAGGAGCACAAGAGGTCAGAAGGCTAAAACTCTCCTAAGCAGCTTGTTGAGGTTTAGGGCCTGGCCAGCCTTGCCCATCTCTTCATGGTGCTTTTTTATTTGATCCTCTCTAAAGGCAGCCTCATGGCCTTCTCTCATCTCACTATGTGTTTCTAATTAACAGGGAGACTGGCGTATAAACAGAATATTCCTGCTCAAAATATTGCTTGCCTGACTCCTAGGATGATGGCCAGATAGCAATCACCAGATAGCAGCCTAGACTTCGAGCTCACCCATCTGGCTATCAAACCTGGTCTCAGTTCTCATCTGGAACCAGACTTGAGGAAAGTAAAGGACTTCGCCAGATTGGTTTTGCCCCATGTTTGCTTTTCAGTTCCTACCTAAGCATCTAAAAACCTGCAGACCAAATGCATTTAGTACTTCTGGAAATTGTAAAGAAGTTCAAAAAGGTACTGGACAAATCCACTGAGGGATGGGTCTTTTGGTGGCTTTTAAATCCTGTGGGTCAGATGCAGTCTTCAGCCATGAAAGTGCTTTTACTGCTGGTCTGCGGCACAGACTGGGAATGGCCCTTCTGCTCCCAAGCAGCTGCTGGTAGTCTCTCATGAATGGCAGGCTGGGCTGTTCCAGCCCACCTGGGCCATCTTGGCATCAGGCAGGTGCATGTTTGCCGAGTGAGTACAGACAAAACTCTTCTCACAGTTTTTCCTTTGTGAGCTTGGGGTTGTAATACCCGAAAAGAGCTTAGAAAGCTGTGGCAGAAATAAAACATTTTCTATTACGATTTTTCACTCTGTCATGACAGTAGGGCTAACAAAACACTGTGATGCAGATTCTGAAAAAAGGAACTGTTAACATCTGTAAATGCTCTGTATGCTTGGTCCTCTGGGAAGCAGGAGAGATCCATAAATTAAGTACTGTTACATGAGCTAAAGCATTGCTTGCACTGCATCATGCACAGTTTGATATGATTTTTTACCTCTAGATAAAGTGCCCGAGTTCCATAATGCTGGGAAGCTGAAATTGGAGGTGCCAGAGAGAATTCTGATGCTGGGAGGCTGGGTGCTACAGTTCTACTCTGGCAATACTGAAAGACTTCCTGTTTGTCCCCACAACCAGAACAGCCTGGTCTGTCCCCTGGTGTGGTACCTATGGAGCTGCTGAAGAGGTCTTATATGGAGAGATACATACAGAGGCGTACAAAGCCTGGCCTGGGTTATTGCACTGAGAGGTGGTGTGCATGTGTGGGTTCAATCCTAATTTGGGCTGGAAGGGACCTCTGGAGGTCTTGCTTCAGGTCCCAGCTTAATGCAGGGTCAGCTTCAATATTACATTCAGCTATAGTATTAGATGTGCTTGCTCAGCCAGATCAGAGCAGGCAACAAGGAGGGATCAGCTGTCACCTTCTGGGCATTTGGAGTAAACAGGATGAATTGAAATCTGTCCTCACTGCCACTGCAAAGTCAAAGAGACTGGTGTCTGCAGCACTGTGACCATCGTGTCCTGCTGTGGCAAGGTTTGCTCTCATAAATTCCTGGTGAATTGGGAAAATGCACAAAGCACAGAGCAGAGGAGATGGAACAAGTCCAGAAATCCCCAGATTTCTGCTAACTGATTTTGAAATGGCTGAACTAGCTGGGATCTTGTGGCTTTCAGCAGTGGTAGAGTTGTGACTGTTCCACTGTCAGCAGAAGTGGCCAAATGCAGAAGTAGGTAGAAGCCAAATGAGTAACACAGAGTATGACAGACAATGGGAAAGATGGTATGGCAAGGAGATGATCACTGAAATGGCAGGATCTCCAAAGGATGTTAGGGTGGCCATAGAACAGAGGCAAGGTATTTTTGAAAACAGGCCTGAGAATTTGTTTTAGCACATGAATATTGAGTAAGTGTTCCTGGAGATACTCTGGGGGATGATAGATGGACTCAAGGTATTGTTACTAATCACTGTGGTTTTAAGTGTTGGAGCTGAAGTACACTTGGCATCTAACCCAACTGGACTTCTGATGGGAAAATTGCGTTCTTGGGAAGTAATTTAGAAAGTCACAGAAAAGCCAGAAAGAACTTCTCCAGCAGCGATTTCCCCTGCTCTTTAAACCGTCTTTTAGAGTGGCAGTAACTCCAGAATGAAAGGATCTATTCTCACCTTCCAGATGAAAGGGCTAATGCAATTTAAAATTTTTGCATGCAAAGATTTTATGGCTTGGTAACCAGCCACGTCTGAAAACGATCCAGGGCAGGATGAACACATGAGGCAGCGCCTGACTGAGCTGGACGCTTTCCTTGTCTGCCCTGTCTCCTGCAGATAATGGTGATGACCGGTCCGAGAGCATTCTTGCTGAGAACCACGTGGATGGCACTGTGGGGATCTTGAGTGGAGCTGGAGGGAGGAAGCCCATGAAGACAGGCATGAAGGAGCTGGCAGTGATGAGGGAGAAGGTGAACGAGCAGCAGCGGCAGATGGGGAAAGTCAGCAAGGTCCATCACAACCACGAGGACTCCAAAAAGTCACGGCTGTCGACGGGCAGGGTGAGAGGGTGGGGCTGTGGGGAGCTAAGGGGGGCAGCTGTTGGTTGGGAGCTGGGAAATGCTGAATGCAAAGCCTTAATGGCATCTGCAATAAAATGTCTTAAAACCAGAAAAAAATAAATTGAAAGAAAAAAGTGGGGAGAAGCAAAAGAGGAAAAGCAAACATTTTTGGCCTGATGCTGGGGCCAAACGTCTGATGAGCAGGAGGCATTATTTTCAATGCAGCTTCACCTCTGGAAGGGGAGCTTCTGCTGGCTCAGCATCCACCTCTGCAGGGGTGCAGGCATGCCCTTTGCCCATGGACTGGCTTTCTCACACATTTTGTCCCTAAGCAGGCATAGCCCAAGGGAATTTGAAGGAGCAGAAGCAGGGCTGTCTGTCTACCTGCTGCAGGGCAGCCCCAGTCCACTTAAGGGAGGCCACAAGCCCCGACGATGAGCTGTGTGATTGTCCTACAGCAGGGAGAGTGCTTTAAGTCCTCCCTGTCTCCTACTTGCCTGTCCCTGTCTCTCTGTTATCCAGCTCTTGGCCGTGGCTTCCCTCTAGTGGGAAGCTTGATCAAGGCAACTAGATGGAATGGAAATGGAGATCGAGATGGAAACCCACTCCAAAGGGTCCACAATATACATCCCTGTAAACATACAGAGTATTAATATCTGGGGAGCACAGGGACAGAAAGGAGCACTAAAAGAATCCTCATGCCTTCCAAGGCTAAACAGAGGTTCAAAATAAAATGCAGGCACCATCAACTTTGAGAGCTCACACCCTGCTGCTGCTCCTTTGCAAAAAAAAAAAAAAAAACAACCCAAAAAACCTTACCCACTGCAAAAGCAGAGAGCTGTGGATTCAGTTTGGCTCACATCAGGCATATTTCAACCAGACTGCCTTGGCTGGAAGCCCTGTCCAGGAGCTGCTGTGGAGCAAGAAGGATGCCTCCAGAGTCTGGTTTTGGGTACTCTCATTCCCAGGTCTTCCTCTCTACTCCCATGGAGTTTCCCATGCTTTTGAGTTGCACTTCTG
The DNA here is from genome assembly GCA_013399225.1 of Rhipidura dahli. Lineage (NCBI taxonomy): Eukaryota > Metazoa > Chordata > Aves > Passeriformes > Rhipiduridae > Rhipidura > Rhipidura dahli. Next base: position 922,468 of record VXAC01006717.1, on the reverse strand, counting down.
GGACAAAACTGCATCACAGGTGTTGACTCTAGGCTATGCATATGGAAACCCTCCTGGTCTCTCTGGACTAGCCCTGCTTCATGTCACTTGTCACCACCAGTGGGAGCCATGGTGGCCTCTCTGAGGTTTCTCCTCCTCTCTGTACCTAGGACTTGGGAGCTGGTATTATGTTGGCTCTTGGCCACATCAGGTACATGGGAGATATGTGCATGTTTATGCATGACTTTGATTTTGGGTGCCTGGAGGTAAAGTCTGCATCAGGACTCAGCGGCAAACCTGTGTCTTTAGGGATGCACACATGTTCATCCCTACTGATGTTCCAAGTGTTCGCACTGTTGATGCTGAATGGTACCATTGTCCTGATATTTTTTTTTTCTGCTTTCTGGGCTGTTTTCAGACCCCTTGTCAGCAGGAGCTGGATCAGGTCCTAGAACGCATATCCACCATGCGGCTGCCAGATGAGCGAGGGCCCCTGGAGCACCTCTACTCCCTTCACATCCCCAACTGTGACAAGCATGGCTTGTACAATCTCAAACAGGTAAGTGGGGAGAGTGGGAGCTCTGGGGCTAACTATGTTTCCAGCAGGAGCTCTTGCCTCATTGTCTGTCCCCACCATGTACAGACACAGAACATGCACAGTTCAGGGCTGGGCTGATAACCCTGCACATGATGTGAGGTGTGGGGTAAACAGCAAATGCTGCATGTGGCATGGACAGGTTTAGTTACACCCAGGTGCATCTGCAGCCACGGGTTTGCAAGTGCAGATGAAATCCACATCCACACATGGCTGTGGGCAGTCCAGAGATGGAGAATCAGTTTAGTTCTTCTTCCCCACAAGAGCTTCTTAGCTGTCTTATTTTCATGAACTCTGAGCCAGGTCTTGTCCGATCTGGGCCCTGCTGCAGGAGAAAAGCAGAGAGGGACTGAATGCTGGCCAGTCTTGCAGAGAAAGCAAAAAGCACTTCTGGGAGTCAGGAAGGTTTCTACTGCACTTCACTCATTTTCCTCCACAAGTCAAGGCTGGTCCCACAGCTCCAGGAGGGATTACTTCCAGGCAGGATGGGGGTTGGGGTGCAGCATGCTTTTGAAGTTATTTATGGGACCCAGAAAGACTCAGACAACTTGTGTGTCTGAATGCTGACTTCTTGGCTTCATCCATGCAAAGCCACCAGGTGTCAGTGGCTGAGGAATGGGGAAAAAACTGCCAGGAAAAACAGCAGAACAACCAGCTGGTGCAGGGTTGACTGGCGTCACCTGTAAATAGTACCTGGATATGAGGCTTCTGTATTATGAGGCTTTGGAAGGGGACTCATGCTGTTTTCATGGGTAGGATTTTACTCAGGGCTGCTTCTACCCCTTAATCAGAAACATTAAATTTAAAAAATGGGATGCTCTGAGATAATCTTTCTCTTCTCCTGTCTCTGTCCCACTTGGACCCTCACCCTCTGTCTCCCCCTGAAAAGCCCCATGGGCTGGTTGGATCCCCCAGAATGAGCACACTTGGAAGGGCTGGATGGAGCAGAGCTGGCAAATTGCCTGTGAGATGAGCCATGTCTGGGGAATGAACCCGGACACTGCAGCGATGCTTTGTGTGCTACAGAAAAAATACCAGTCTCCGTGCTCCTTGTGTCTGAGGAACAGGTCAGCCTGCATTGGCCTGCTTGGAGTAACCTCTCCATCTCCCACTACACTACATTCAGAAATGTATCTGCTGGGGATGGAAGGATGAACATCAGGTTCAAAGTGCCTGTAGCACTGCAGGGCCAGGAGGAGGACAATAACCATTAGGCCAAGAAACTTCTCTTAACAAGACTAGGGGGAACAAGAGTTCGGGTCTAGATGCACCATGGTCCCTACCTCTGTTCTGAGATTAGTGAATCTCTCTTTGGTCTGGCTGTGGGGGCCTTGATCTGATGTTTGTTTAGCCTAATCTGCAGTTGAGAAGAATCTTACATACCTCCTCTGTCAGTCTGTCTCATCCCTCTTTCCCAAGGGATCTTTGTCTTTTTGGATACTTTCATCCACAGCTGGCAAAGGGTGATGCATTTCAGGGACAGTTGTCCTTCCAGTTCATTAAAATTGGCTTCTTGGTCCCTGGCACAGCCTCTTGGGAAAGAGGTTCAGCCCTCATGCTGGACTGCTGGAGTAACACTGCTGGTGCAGCATAGACCCTGGGGGGTTTGAATATAGCATCCCATGGATCTTGCCTAAATCCAAACTAGTGCCAGATCACTGGAGAAACCCCAGCTCTGTCAGTACTGGGGCTTTGGGCTGGGTGACCTGGGAAGTGGTTTGTTTTGTCCCTGTCTTCACTCTGACACTTATCCTGTTCCTCTCCACACAGTGCAAGATGTCGGTGAACGGGCAGCGTGGTGAGTGCTGGTGCGTGGACCCCATCCACGGGAAGGTGATCCAGGGAGCACCCACCATCCGCGGGGACCCCGAGTGCCACCTCTTTTATACAGCCCATGAGCAGGAGGACCGGGGAGCACACGCCCTGCGGAGCCAGTAGATAGATGTGATTCTGCTGGCTGGAGGTGGCTCACTGTGGCCCCAGTGCTGGATTATACATGGGTTTCAGCGTGTCTCTTTAGGCTCTAGAAGAGACTGGGGTTGGGTCCTGTGTGCTGCCCTCCTTCCTCAGCTGCCTGGTTCCTGGGGAGGGGAGGGATAACGGGAGGGGAAAGGCGGTGGGGGGTTTGCAAGGAGAAGGGACTGCTTTCTTAGTCTTTCACCCAACATAAACCAGAGAACTGGTCCTTTTTGCTCCTCGCCCTGCAGCCCTGCCCTCCCTGCTGTTTCGCGGCATCTTTCTGCACCCTCCAGCACAGAGTGCCGTGTGCTCCCTGACCCTTCCCAGGGGACAAAACCCCTTGTTATGGGTGGGAGAGGATAAAAAAACCGAAAGAGCCCAGCCTTTTCCCTTCTTTTTCTCTCTTCCCCAAGACCAAAGACTGTAAATACTGTCACCTGCCTCTTGTATCCTGCCAGTCAGTCCCTTGTGCCCCAGCCCAGCCATCAGTCCTGGCATGGGATGCAGTATGGGAGGGAGGGAAGGAAGAAAGACCCCGGATTCCCAGCTGGAACATAGCACCACAGCTGGGATGTGTTCCCCAAGGAGGCAGCAGTGATACGCTGAGGGAAAGGGCTAAAGATGAGACAGCTGCCATCCTGCCCCATAACAACACTCCTGGGTGCTTCCTTTCCTCATGCTGGGGCACAGCCAACTCCACGGGGACCCAGCTTCAGCCTCTGATCCAGGAGCATGGGGCCTTTGGGTGACAGCAAAGCTAAATGCTTGCTTTTCCAGGGAATTTGAAGGGCTTTTGCACAGTATTTCTTAGGATCAGCTTATGCCGAGGGAGCTAAAATGAACTTGCTGAGGCTGGGTGGAAGGATGCCTGTGTAGATTTAGGATAACAAGCCAGGGAATGTCTCTCTTTCTCTCATTCAATTTTTCTTTATTTCTAGATAGGAAAAAAACAAAACCATCTAAAACCTGCATTCCCAAGCAGCTGCCCTTGTCCCTCCATTTTTGCTTGGGACTGAAGTGAGCATCTGTTATTCAGCACATAACTTTTTCTTTTTGTAAGTAAATGACCGTATATATCTTGCTTTGTAAAGGCCCTCACACGCACACACACACACACACACACACACACACTCCTCTGCCCACATACACATTTGTATAGATGAAATCCAAGTGATTCCGGGTGCTCTGAGCGGTTTTGTGCTGGACGTGCTGACAAGAGATGTGTCTCTGCTGTTAATTCACCTGTTGATTTCTTTCTGTACAGAACACAATGATGCTGAGAATAAATAACTTCCCCATTGCCTAAGCAACGAGGTTTTTTTATTTTCTTTCTTACTTTTTTTAATATGAATGTCCTTTTTGGAGCAATTGCAAAAACCCACTCGTTGAAGTCTTGGGCTTTCCTTAAATGGTTTGTTGTTTCTTGTCCCCATTCTTGGACCCACATTTCAGATCCCATGTGTGAAGGGCACAGGCGGCCTCTGTAAATTAAGGCCTTCATGATTTTGCGGGGTTTGGACATGACAGTGGAGACAGGGGAAGGATCCCTTTGGAAAGTCGGGGGTGGGCATATATGGATGTGTATGAATGGGAGCACGTGAAAGAAGAAGAAAACACACCTCCAGGCAAAACCAAGTAACTGTAAAAATGATGCTGCCTTTTTTCTGTTAACATCTGAGGGTGTTCTGCTTTTTCATACAAAACTTGCACATGCTGGCTCTCATCTGGTTTGTAATTTGTTTTGTTTAGGAATAGGGAAGTTTTCTTACGCGTTTGCCATTTTTTCTTTTGGAAAAGCTGAGCTACATAAAGTTGGAATAAATTAAATAGGATGCCAGAAAACTGTTGTCTTTCCCCTCCACAGTGCTCACTGGATGTTTCTTTGCCTGATGCATTGCATGGAGATTTGTCCATGGCCAATAGGCAGTAATGGGACTTGATCTTTTCATTGTTACTGGCCCTGGTTGTGTGAGCAGGAAGGAACTGGTGTCACTCATCCTTTGCCTGGCTATATTCCTGCTATACACATGGGTCCTTGTGAATCTGTTGGGAAGGTGCAGGGAGGTCCAGGCTTGTGCATGACCAGAGTTTGGCTGAGCTGTTCCACTTGTGGGGCTGTGGAGAGAGGTCCTGCACATTCTCCCGGGGTGCAAAGTGCTGCCAAAGGGAGGGTGACAGCAGAGCTTGGTGTTTGGACATCCTAGGAAGGCAAATAATAATAAAAAATAAAAAAACCTCCCACACTCCATCCAGTTAAAATTGCAGCATTGAAGGAGAGGCCCTATGTTGGCCCTAACATCCAGCATCCAGGTGGCTGTCATTTCTCTTTGGACTCCCCACAGGGAGCCAAAACCACTGGGCTTCTTCCCCTTCTGCTTTCTTGTACTCCCTGCCAGGAGTTTGGGACTGACACATGTTGAGGGGCTGGCCGGTGGTGAGGAGCACCAGGAAACTGTATGGGGACAGGGGGCAGTGAGTGCATGGGGCTGCAGGGGAGGGGAAAGAGGACAGGCATGATGGGGGGGATGTGGGGGGGTGGTGTGTGTGTGATGTAAGCTGAAGAACGTGGGAAAAGGAGCAAAATTAATATCCTGTTTAGTGTCTCTGGGGGGATCTGAAGGTGGCTCAGGGGAGGCCGTGGAGGGGGAGGCCGAGTAGCAGGGTGGGGCACAAGGGTGCTCCAAGCAAGGTGCTGCCCAGAGAGGACTGGAGGTGACAGAGATGCCCAAGCCCAGAGCCCAGCCGTGCCTGGGGCCACACTCCCGTTCAAGGGCTGGAGGGAACAAACAGAAGCTGTGACACCTTCCACTAGACCAGGCTGCTCCGAGCCCCATCCAACCTGGCCTGGAACGCTCCCGCGTTAGGGGTTATCCACAGTTTCTTTGGGCAACCTGTTCCAATGCCTCATCATCCTCACAGTGAAGGATTTCTTCCATAGTAGTTTTAGTAGAAAATCCTATGCAATAGTGTAATATAAACAATTATATTTAATATAGAGCACATCATTAGTGTAAGAACATATGACTGTGGGCACCTGTAGCTATTTACACATACATATACAGCTCCAGTTGTCCTTAGGGATGTGATTAACTAGCCCGTAGCTGAAGGCGGGGGGCACAGCACTAACTTTTTGGATGGAAAGCCCGGTTTCAGGGCCTCGGGAAGCGGCAGCCGGCCGGACCGGCCCTGAGGGGAACGCGGCCGGGGCGTGGCGCCGCCTAGTGGCGGCTTCTGCCCCCTGTGCTGCCTGAGGGGTCGGGCTCAGCCGTGCGGGGTGTCCGGGAGGGACAGCGTGTCCGTGAGGGACAGCGTGTCCATGGGGGGACAGCGTGTCCGTGAGGGACAGCGTGTCCATGGGGGGACAGCGTGTCCGTGAGGGACAGCGTGTCCATGGGGGGACAGCGTGTCCGTGAGGGACAGCGTGTCCGTGGGGGGACAGCGTGTCCGTGGGGGGACAGGGTGGCTGTGCCAGCCCCATCTGCTGCAGGATGGGTGCGGGATGCGTGTTAGCACAGCCCTGGCAACCCACGGTCCTCAGTGCAAGGGCAAAGGGGATGATTTCGGCTCCTGCCCTGCTCAGGGTGCACGGGGTGATGCTGGCAGGTGAATGGTGAAGAGGGGCACAGGAGGAGTGGGAGAATGAAGGGCGATGGTGCCTGGGCGGTGGGACAGGGTCAGATCCAGCACCGGGGAGGGCAGCAGGGGGAGCCACCAAGAGCTACCACAGTGTTTGAGGATCACGGCCTGGCTGGGCTGAGCAGCTCCAGGGATGTTCTGCACACTGGGGCATCGGGGCAAATCTTCCAGCGGCCCCAAGAGGTTTAGGTCAGTTTGGGATTCCATTTAGAGCCTTAACGTCACTGGTTGCCAGGTACTTTACTCTGGTAAGCCGGTTGAATGTGTGTGCTGTGCCCCACGGCCACATCCATGCAAAGAAAATTCTTAAAAAAA